>JACEVL010000152.1:620000-1205000 GCA_020284085.1 Aporrectodea caliginosa | reverse complement strand
TTCCAGCGACTCCAGACGACGAGGCTTGATTTTCCAGACACTGTCCCCTGCTCCTAAATCAATTTTTTCCAAATCCTGAGGGATCATTGATACCTCGGGTAAAAAAAATAATAATAATAATAATAATAATAATAATAATAATAATAATAATCGTTTATTTTTTCAAACTGACAGGTATGCAAGTAAGATTACATGATATAGTAGTAACAGATGATAGCAAGTTTAACAGGAGTCGAATTTAACTGTATGGTAGCCTGTAAGGCGCCCATCTGTCCTGCTGCTCATTTTACAGTCGCCCCTATGGAATGGAGGGTTGAGTCAAACTTATGGACATATAAATTATATAGGGGGTATCGAACCCGCGTCCTTCTGATCTTCGTGCTTGTGTATTACCATTCGACCGTTACCACGCCCCGTAAGTAAGTATGTATGTATGTGTTTCTATATGTATGCAGGTGTGTTTGTTCATTTGAATGCATGTATGTACGTTATTAGACATTTTATAAACGTTGGTATTTCAGATTTCTTTCATTCAATTGATAATTGAGAAGATTGTGAATAGCTACAATATTCAGAGGCATATTTAAAGATTTAATACAGGAAATTCTAAGTTGTGGGTTTCAATTATGTCAACTGAACAGAGAGAAAAAGATGTCTGAAGACTGAGAGTCACTTAGAAGAACTGAAGAAACAAGTATTGCGGTGCAATGTGGAAACGCTCACGCAGACACTGTTGCTGGCTGCTGCACTGTCTGAGGCGATTGAGGAGGAAGCAGTCCCGACGACTGGTAGGTAATTGGTCATACGTTGACTTCTTAAAATTCAACTTGTTAAAAACTAAAGCACACATTAAAATGTCTTTGTTTAACAGATGCATAACTGACAGCATTGACATTTCAAATACGTTATTGTATGATTTAGAGTTAAATGTAGTGGCGTCTGTCCGTTCTGACCAGTGGAAGACTACTGGAAACGTCCGTTCCGTTTTCCACTTGAGAGGAGGCAGATAGTGAGAAGCCATGATGTGGCGACCCGTTGTGGAAAGCACTTCTTTATTTGAATGCTGAGTCGAACCGTAGGAATATCAACAGTTATGCTACCTGTTTCTCCAGTGAAAAGAAAGGAAACACCAAGGTCTTTTCCACGCAGTTTAGCACTTCTGCGAAAACTCTTACTGGATGGCGCTGCAAAAGTACTAGTAGTTTCTACATCACTATTTACCAAGGTACCATAGCCAGGCGCAATTGTAATTGTAATTGTAATCGAACATTTATATAGCGCCGCTCACAAATCAGCAGCGCTCTCGACCCGCGTCAGTGCCTGCATCAGGAAACAAGAAAGTCTTAAGACGTCTACGGAACTGAGAAGGTGAGAGGGCTAGTAACTCAAGGCGAAGATACTGGGGAAGAGAGTTCCAAGCTGATGGGCCAACACAGGCAAAAGACCTAGAGTGGGCCGTAGCAGAGCGCATGAGAGGACAACCATAAGGCCACGGGTCGAAGATCGCAAAGAGGCCCTCGCAGGTAAGGAGGAGACAAAGGTGCAAAAAGACTTCAGGTAGGATGGAACCATCCCAGTTATGAGGCGCAGTGTCCGCGGTGTCCGCGGCTTCTTCTGAGGGAAAAAGCAATGCCTCGCAGGGTATTCGGATTCTTCCTTCCCATAACTGCTCTTTCGAGAAACCGTGATCTGGTTTCTACACGTTGTAACTTACTTACTAATGTCTTCAAACTGGCGGCTTGCTCTTGTTGACTCCTTATTACTGCGCCTAGAAATCTACGCACGTCTAAAGTTTTCTAAGAGAAAGACATTTCAGGCTCCTTTTCAGTATTTAATTATTAAATGCCGTAAATCAATATATCAATTATGCAGCGCCAGTAGTTCGGTGGAATGTCAGTAATCAATGTTCATCAATGTCCGATCTTTAAAATCATTCACCGATAATTAATCAATTATTCCACAAGATTCATTATTAGCAATAATAAAACATTGTTACTTGTTTAGCGCCTGAATTATATAATGTATATGAACTACAATAACTCTGAATTTCTGACCTTCTACTGAACCACAGCTAAGGAGATTCACAACCAAGACACAGAAGATCGTGAGAGCAAAACAGCAGGAGTCGAACCAACAACCTCAGGTTAGTGCGCTGTTGACGTTCTCTTCCTTTGCGATTCGCTTCCTACTTATCACTTAACCACACTGAGCGCCGTCACACGCGTCACGCTTTCGCGCCAAAACGCGAGGCGGGCTTCCTCACTTAGTCTAGCTGGCAAACGTCTCCTAGCACGACTAGATCTCCACTGCACACCGTCTAGAACTGAACTGAGGGTCATGCATGTATGTATGTAACGACGCCGTCATATTAACGACACTTTTTCATATCGAAGATGATTAGTGTCGGAGGCAGAGTACATCAATGGTACTCCACTTTTACTATTGCGACCGAGCCACCCGCAGTTAAGATCCGAGAAATTAATCTCTGATAAACCTGACCGACCGGGAATCGAACCTAGTAATATTTACGTGGAGAGCGGGCTGCAACCCACTCGACGACGATGATTCTTGGTCATGCATGCGTACGACGCTTTCTTTTATAGGTTTCTGTTCCCGCCTAAGGTTGCCACGCTTACTGACCAATCAGATCGCTTACTTTTGGCGCGTGGTTAATCCACTAGCATCGATCAATAATTCCCGCCATTTACTATGTTTGCCAAAAGCAGATATTCTGGCACCAAACTGTGCCCTAATTCGTCACAATGTGCTTTAGTATTTAGTATTTATAATAGCGTTCAATGATTTTGATATTTGGTAAGCTTTTTCCTTTTTCATTTACTGTTACCATTAATATAATTTGAAATATATTGCATCCTTATTTATGCATAATGTATATATATATATATATATATATATATATATATATATATGCCACACTGTATTCGTTTATTTCAAGAAAAATCAAGTTGACACAGCCGCAACTTAAACAAGCATTGTAGTTCATTATGCATGCATATTACGAGGCAGCTAGCCAGCGTGGCCTAATAATCAGACCTGCCCGTGGAGCTACTCAATACTGTCAGTAGATATTCTCATACATCATTCGGGGAATAAAATTCCTATCATATATAATTATATATAAATACCGAAATACCATGATGGTGTTCAAGGTATAAAATTCACGGCATTGAAGATATGAATCCTAAAATAATCACATTTATGACTGGATAATTTAAACCATCATATTGAAGACTTACTTTTGAGTAATTAGCCTTATTTCTGTCAGACCTTCAGTTAAATATACATCTATCTAGTGAAGCAACTAATTCAGGTAGTCCTGATAGAATTATAGAAACAGCAGAAAACTAGGTATGTTCAAAACTGGGAATTTTTTAGATTTCGACCGTAGATCAAATTAAACTGATTTAAACTGTAGAGATTTTCTATTAACATAGCTGATAATTATGATATCTATGCTCCTGCTGGGATCGGGGGCCCGATAGCGCATTGGATAACATCTGGCGTAGAGAGCGAGAGGTACCGAGTTCGAGTCCCGTAGGGCGGACGTGATTTGTAGGCCGCTATTAGCGCCGTGTATTGCAGGCTGTCTGTTCTGTTAGTAGTTAAGATTGTTTCAATTGCATAACATGTAAATGTACAGCGCAGTGCGTTTGTCAGGTGCTTGATTAAAGAAAAGATATTATTATTATTTATTATTATTTCGACTGTTTTAAGGGAGTTCCGAATATCGAGCCTACCCCGCGTTCGTTAAGCAGTTCAAAACAAAGGCAGCGTTGAAAGATAACAAAGTGATCAACGGAATTGCAATATTGAATGAAGACATATTTGCCATAACTTTAGGCAGCAATGTTATCGAACGTTTTGATTCGGCGACACTGTCGACCCAGGAAACGCTTGCCCTGAAGACGCTGAAAATTTGCTAGATCTTCAGCCTTGCCACCAAAGCGAAAGCCTCTTCGTAATCGATACAGACGCCACGTTCAATAGGCCTAGGTTCATTTCAAGTGTGGATCCATATGATCCAAAAATCTTGCATAGCTGGGAAGTGGACAGTTGTATCGAAAGACTTTCAGTAACTGAAGACTGCCATGTCATCGCAGCCTGTGCTGACAAGATAATCGAGTATTCTTCAACTGGATATCTAATACGAGAAATTCTTCTTAAGCCAAAAATGGGCATCGTGAGTCCTCGATTAGCTTTGAAAATGACCAATGGAAATTTTCTTGTGAATTATCATGGAAACTTTTCATATGCTGGTTTCGGTTTAGCCATTCTGGACTCCAATGGCGACGTTTTGAAGTCTTATTCAGACTCTTCACAAAAGCTAGAGCACGTTATTGCCATGGCCATTGACAGACAAGGAAATATTCTGGTGGCTGATACGTTTAACGGTCAGGTGTTGTTATTAAGCTCCGATCTTGAATACAAGAGAGATCTTCTGTCAAAGGAATATGGAATGGGAATGATCATGGCTATGCTTCTCGACGAAGTAAACGGTCGACTCATTGTAGCCGATTGCAGTTTTAATAATTTTATAGAAGGCAGATACTTTGACAACGCCGACATCCAGGTGTTTGACATACTCTAGTATGACTACAAGGTATGCACACAATAATAATTGAATAATTGCTATAGACGATAGTATAAAAAATCAGACGACTGTAGTTTTAAATTATCAATTGAAATGTCGTGGGCCTGTGTTGAAACGAAAACAATGCTGTGTGGTAAATTATATCCATATCATTGCAAAAGCTGCAGATGGACTGCTTCCAGGTATGCATATGCCTTTCCGCAGCTTCAAGTTCTGATGGAAATCTATGCTAAGTAGTAGGGTGGTCCTTACAAATAAAAGTTTGAAACTACTGTTCTCCAAGATCTCGCATTGTTCTATTCCCTCCAGAAACATCACACAAAAGGTTGCATGAGCAAATATTAATATTTAGGACTGGCACAGCACCGTCAATGGTCTACCCTTTATCGAAAATACGACAACTCGAACAGTAAGCATAATAGTTGTGATCAACAGTAAATCTTTAAACCAGGAATCAATTTAACTACTTGTAGTAAGTCCAGATTACAACACAACGATATTGTTGCAAGCCTGATTACTAGCGATAACAGTGATTACACTGATTATTGATTAAAATTATTTATTACAGTTAATATTATTGCTACCGAGGTACTTAGTCAATGTCATTGTGGCCTTGATTGTTTGACGGCATTCCCCTTTGTTGGTGACGAGAACGAGTTGCTCGGGGCTGCAGTAAAGCAAATGAAGCCAGAAGCAGAAAGAACAAGAAGCGGAGAGTGACACCAGCTTCTAGTGAATTTATTGCAGAGAGCTTTGCAGCGACCCACCCGAAGAAACGTGAATTCAATGCTTAACAGGCAAATACTGGTGCCATGAAGGCTGCGCCCATACTGAGCCCGGTGACAAGGAATTTAAACGTGATTACCGTACTGTCGCTAAATATCAATTTTTCATACTTAAGATTACAACTACGACTGAAAGTTTAAATTCATCTTTCGTTACTGTTGAAGAAGAAAGTTATTTGTCAAAGAAATAATTCAGATATATCCTAACTGCCTCCATTTCAAATTTGTCCACCACTTTGGCATACGTTGCAGTATATGCCACTTTTGCCCAAAGTGTTGGGGTAAGGTGGCATCATTTTCAGTTTGTGTTTAGGCATATTCTGCAAAATATTTTACCATAGTCAATTTTCAACGTCTTTTCTGTTAGCCTCATGAGTTGACAACATGAAAAATTGTGGCATTTTTTTGTATGTCTTTAGAAATACAACACGACTGTGTTCTAAAAAGTGCCTCTCTTGGCCCAGTTTTTCCTATTATGTACGGTGTTGTTGGTTACAATTTGACCAGCTTGTTCGAGTGGTGAAGTTATTGCGCGCGTTAACAACCTGATGCAACAGGAAGAACAGTAGTCACAACTGGAAGTAGAAGAAGATTGCAGTTCAGAACACAAACATTTTATATGGAAACTTTGAGCCCGTATATTATAATATATAATTGTGCAATGTATAATACAATATATCATATATTATATAATCTGTGACACTATATGAAGTGTGTACTGGAGTGCATTGAAAATTTAAATTAAACCTAACAAAAGAGCGTAGTATAATGTGTAGGTCTATGCTTGCTCGGATAAATTTGTGGTCATCGGTGTCAGGAACTCGCGGGTCAAATACGACTAAAATGCTAGTAAAACTTTACAATAAATAATAAATGAAACATCAACATTTACTTGCTAGTTGTGTTTAAGTAAAATCATCCAGTCTGTATGTTAAAAAAATTAGTCATATATACATAGGTCCAAAAATGCGAATAAAATATATTTATATTAGATATGACGATAATAATTATTATCACTGTATTTGTACACTCTGAATTTCTGAAACTTCAATCATGTTGTGCAAGTCCTAATTATTTGTTAAATCCTGATAATTTTTTGGCTACACCAGTTTTAGACCAATTGGAACCAAATAAGATAAGATAGATCTAAGATAAGAATATTCTTTAATTGACCAATTGCTATCCGCATTTTGGTGTACACACATGGTAATAAACATACATCATAAATAGAGCTGATTAAACCAGTCAAATATTCTAAAATTACACATAGACTATTATCTGAGATCCCATAATTATATCATCCTAATGATGAAATGTTTTCTCATCAAGCAAAATCGGGTATTTAAGTGTTCTAAAGAAAGATGAAACGTAGTAATCTTTGTTGGCGGAAATGGCCTATGTTGTCTTAAGCTGCCGTTAAAAGGAGGATCTAATCCAATGAAACGTAATTTGGTTAGCTTAAAGTTTATTCTGAATTTGATTATGAGGAACCGTATATCCATTGTGTGCAGTGAATCAGATTTGAATGAAGTTTTAATATATTCTTTAATGAACTTGAAATGATTGAAAATGATTATACCAGTGTTAGCACTTGTAGCCCATAGAGACTGCATAATAAATCAGTGTAAAAGTAAATCTCATCTGCAGATTACAATTACACCTAAATAGAGAAAATCAAGAAACATCGATCTTAAAATTTCGATATTTTGGAATCCCATGCCGGACAATGAATGTAGCCGACACGTGGGCTAGTTTAAAGCAAACTTTGTCTTAGCCTTTAATGCACACACAGAAATAAGATTAGCCAGCAGATCATAGTTTAATGATAACAGGAATAAATACAGTTAATTACAGAAGTGTTACAATGGCGTACATGTACATTGTACAATGGCTCCGAAAACCCCTCCAGTTTATTGTAACAATTAAGTGGCGAACAAGTGTCCCATTAGAAAAACCGAGCTCACAGCTGATATCTAATCTCCGCTGATTGTGCCATTATTAATCAATTCGTTATAGACCTACAGTAATATCAGGTGACCTACAACTATTCACATTTCTTAGTTGTCTCCGCATGCAGCATAAGCACTTCATATGCATACCTTTTGTATGTTTAACAAGTTCTGTGTCATGACAAGAATCAAACTTTGTGACTCCCACCAAAACAACATAATTATCAATCAACATAATAATAGGCATAGAGTTCAAATATTTAACCCACTCAGCTCATCGTCATCTCTGTTATAAGTTTCAGACGAATTACGCTGGGGCAGCTAAGCTGCACATAATATATACGACGTCAAGCGTTCGATGGCTCACATAGAACTACAAGACACGGCCGCATGAGAAAGATTTCAAAACCGAAAGGAACAGAGTTTTTGTGGAAATATGACTGAGACAGCACTAGGCCTATCTGTATGAACGGACGGAATACTTAGGCTAATATCAGAAACAATGTTAAACGACGTGTCTTCAATCCTCGCATTCCATATCCATTGCTTGTCCGAAGTTGCATCTGGTTTCAAGTTTTTGCTTAGCATCCATATAGTACACTGTACAGTGCACACGTCAACACGTCATAGACACATTATTTGCTTCTGACATATAAAATGCAGTGACTGTAAAATGTGGAATCAAAGTGTGACATTTAGTGACAATCGCACATGGATGTCTGGGTATTATGTCACAGCAATTACACAATTATGATGATCTCAATATCGAAATTTCTAAGGTGTTACTCGAAAGACACGCGCAGGCACCCGCTTATTCACGAGCGTTGAGTCGTGCCAGTGGAGTTGATCAGAGATACCAAGTGACGCTTGAAGACAGATCGGCAGGAGACCAGAAAGAGAAGGAGGCAGAGAAACTGCTAAGGTAGTTTCCGTCTGGAACGAAAAGGGTTGGAAGGCGGAGGACAGTACTCCTAGGACACATCCAGAGGCGACAAAATCTCGGAAAATAACGAAAGATACAACAAAATATTTTACGGCATGGAAACAGCAATGTAATCATGGCAGCAGTAAGAGTGTAGTTGTCGGACTTGGGATGAGAATTGTTTGTGATACTCGTAGCAGTATGTCGCCATCTGGCACGTTTCATTGCAGCAGGCGACAAACGTCTCTCAAACGATTATTTCATATGAAACTGATAAGTTTTCTTTTCCTTTGCATTACCGCACGCAGCAATAAAAAGACTGTTTTAATTGGCCCACGTTTTTAGAGTATTTTGACTGAACATATGCACATCATCACACACAATTTCACCAGAACTGCTTATTTAGAGCACATCTTTCTCTTGCGCCACCTACAACAGCTATTTGACATCGGATAGCTTTACATGTAGTGCAAAACAGCAGGCATGAGGTAGGCGAATTGTTATCGAGAAGAGATTAAATTGGAGTTGAAGTTGGCAATCGACTCAATCAATCTTGAAAGCCGTACTGCAACCATATCCCAGACAGCCACGTGTATTAAGCCCATATCGCCGTGATATCGGGCCTGCTGTGTGCCGATTGTAACACTTGGTGGCAGGTATCCTAGTATATGACGACTGCAGAGCTAATCGATACTTGGACAAAATAAATAAGCACTCTACCCCGCGAATAAACACTACGGGAGTGTTTTCGTTGGAGATCGGACCAAATGACTTGTAGAGTTGATTCTTCCTAGAACAAATTGAATGGGAGAGGTGATTCTTTCTGGGACCAAATGTTAGTTGTTGTTTGCTACTATAATTATTTTTTGTCGCACCTGCCTTCTCCGCGGAAAATTATGAACATCACTGCTCCGCTTGGACACGACAATCGTTTTTTTAGGCAATTTCATGCATTTTTGTTTACTTGGGACTCCATAACACATGGAAACTACAACAACTTATAGGCTATATAATTTTGCTTCGATATTCATTAGTTGATGCTTCAATTTTGCCGTAGGGGATTATGTCCAAGCCTACTAGCCTTATAGGTATTGTGTCTGGGGATTTTGTCCGGGGGATTATGTCCGTCTACCCTGGTCTCAAAAGGTATGCGCTAATGCTAGGCTAACGGCTTAATCAGCTGATGTCAGAGGGCTACACAGATAGTTAAGGCTACCTAGAAGTTACCGGCGGAAAGCACAGAGATCATTAATATAGAACTACACCGTGATTCAATAAAAAGTAAGCCAGACTTTGTATTTCATATAAGTACTTCTAACATGAAAACAGTAGCCTATTTAATAGTTTTGTTAAGAAACTCTCAGTATCTCAGTAGTAGGCTATGGTTTGATTATTTAATTAAAGAAGATGTTCGAAATTTCCTCCTTCTGCTTGCACGCAAGCTTTTTTTCAAGCAAGCGTTTTCAAGCAAGCGTTTTCAAGCAAGCGTTTTCTTCAGAGCGCGCTGACCTTCGTCTGCCACTACCAATGACGCGGTCGAATGACCCTGTTACGCTAATTTTTCCAAGCAATTTATCTAATCCGCTTATGGTCCAGTGTTTTTCTGGAAACTCTTGTAGAAATTGACGGCTGCTATAATTCTTGGATTCACTCAAACCTGATTTTTGCTGAAGATTTGTAACATTTATTTTGTAAAGTACTTTGGAAAAGTATTTTGTAATAGTATTTTGGGAAAGAAATTTTGAAATCTCCTAAAATACTTTTTAAAACTACTTTGAAAATACTTTTGCAAAATACTTTTCAAAAGTATTTTGAAAATACAAAATAAATAGTATTTTCTATTTTGAAAATAGAAAGGTATTTTCAAAATAGAATTGTGCCCATCATTGTCATCTGGTAATTAACCTTAAGAGTAACCTGTCAAGGTCAAGTTGATGACATTTTTCAATGGCAACAGGTGATGGTTAATTTCCGGAAAACGTATGTACTTTTTAAAAATTTGATAAGGACCAGAATAAGTGTGACATCATACAGTCGCAAATTCAAGTGTTTTCAAGTCAATCTTGAATGGTTGAATCATGAAATGCATTTATGCTGAGTCTTCACTTGGCTGTGGGAGGGACTTAGTTACCTAGCAACCGTGGTTTTCAAACAATACATCGAGTGGTTGAATTTGTCGCTCTAGAGGAGCTGATTTCAAGATAATATGCGTTAATGCTGAGCTAACGACTTAGTCAGCTGGTGTCCAAGTGCTGCCTACACAGATCATATTTCAGGTCACTGAGAAGATTCAGGCGTAAAGCGTAAACAAATCATTAATATGAACTATGAATGCGATAAGAATGACATAGAAGTGGACGTACACAAAGTGATACACTTGTGTCTTTCTTTGGAATTTCCACGATGATTTCATCTATAACCATTCGTACATGGTTATAAGCCACTTTAAAGTGTTGGCGTTCTGCTTTTAATAATAGTAAGACGACACTCATATATCGTTCTGGATTTGAGTGTAAGCTGGCAAAGACTTCATACTAAAAGTAAGTATAGATTAAGATCAGTTAATATGCTGCAATATATCAAGCAGTATATTAACCTCTGAATTCATATTGAAGATATGAATTCTGAAGACCTACTGACCTTATGTCTCATAAGGTCAGTCAGTAGGTCTTCTGAATTCATACGACGCTGCCTTCGTGAACAATTTGGTGTCCTGCGTTTAGCTTTAGCACTTTATAAATAATCGTAATCGTAATCTGTAATTTTGTACAGCGCCATAAAAGCAGAATCACGGGAACCAGATTATGGCTATAGTGGATAGGCAGTTGTGGTCCAAATCGGTTCCAGGTCAAGATCAATAGGAGCCAGGCAGGAATCCAGACGATAAGGTGGATGTGTCTAGAATTGAATCGGTGAGGGGGGTAAAAGGAAGAGGAGGAATCAGGATAGGATTTGTGAAAAGAAGTGCTTTCAATTTTGAGTGAAAGACCCGTGGAGAGATAGCAAGAGGTGAGTGAGGTTTTGGTGAGTTCGTAGGATGGATCCGATTATTGTCGTAATTCTGGCGGGAGTTTATTCCAGAGAGGCGGAACAGCTATGATTATGGAACAATATGCACAGTTTGTTGATGAGGTGACGGAAGGGCGGAGAATTGTTAGGGCGGAAGAGAAGCAGGTTGTGCGAATTGCTTGATTTGCGAATAACTGATGAAGACAAGAGGGCTGGCGGGACTCAAGTGTGTTGTAGGTAAGTTTAAGGGCTTCTTATTCTATTCGTTTAGAGTTTACAATAATTACAACAGCCAAATGACAGTTTTAGCAAATTCGATGCAAACGTCACATCCATTCAGTAAAATATAGCTGCATATTCGACATTTAGGCCTACACTGCCACTAAGTAAAAAGTTTTGTCAACACTCTATAAGTCCTGTTTTAGTTTTCAAAAATATTTCTACCGAAGAGAAAGTCGAACCTTTCTTCCTGTAACGAAGAAACGTTGCCACTTACGAAGAATGCCAGGTGAGAACAGATGAATATCTAAGTGTCATTATTCACACAACCTAATTCCTGATTCGTAATTCTAAATTGTGTGTTTTCCCGTGTGATAACACCAGAACAGATACATACAACTTGCACTCAGATTAGAGAACCTATGTTGCAGAACCTTTGTATTATGTAACTTAACAGTCTTTCAAAGATCCTTTTCCATATCATCACTCAAGTGTTAATAAAGATTGTTAGATAATTCGAGGATAAATAGCGCATGAGGTGGCGGAAAACGAAAAAAACTGTAAAGTCTGTGTGCGTCTTAAGAGCTTGCGAAATGACAACAGCGGTACTTGCTAAGGAAAACATTGATAGTGTGAGTCTATAAGAATGACAGGGCCTCTTTGCTTTGCGCAACAGAGGCAAACACGAACAGAATCGAATAATCAATTTTGCTAACATAATAACTAATCTAAATAGTCAAGTTAACATAGTAAAGAGCAGTGTTTAAAATTGGTTTACAGAAAGACTGTGGATGCTGCATTGCTGCTGCTAGTGACGGTGATAGCAGTCTTCCTAGAAGGTATCGATCTTTTACTACACAAACAGTTTATGCTTAAATCTATTATTATCTGGGTAGTTCTTGCAGACCTGCGAGAACTATTTCGAGAGGTATTGATTTTAGAGGTGGGCGAAATGCATACGGGCATATCTTGGCGAAAATAAAGGACAAACCATTTCGAGAAGTTCAGAATGTTATGGTAGAGTGGCGAAAATAAAGGACAAACCATTTCGAGAAGTTCAGAATGTTATGGTAGAGTAGCAATCAATCAAGTCTTAGTGACTCTAATTTTCCAGGCCTCACCCATTCAAACTAACAGCCAAGAACATCAGGAACCACGTTCTGCGAATGCTAATGAAAAATGTTCACTTATGTAATTGGCTGGGTTTTCTCGACAGTTCATTGATCAATAAACGTATATGATTCTGACGATCATGATATAATTATATTCTTGGAGGAAATCTGCTGCAAGAAGAAACGAATTAATAATTGTAATATAATTATGTGTCTTAAATTTTACAAGGCAAACCAGTAAACAGATTAACCAACTTTTGCACAGGATGATGAAATTATTGAAATTCCAGTTTGCTCATACGCCTGTGACACATGTGATTTTTGTGGTAAACGATTGCCTATGGGTTAGTGCAGGGATGGCCGGCCCGCGGGCTAAATGCGGCCCGCGGGCAGCTAATTGGCGGCCCGCACGGCCCCTTTCTACATAATTTTTAATAACGCGTTAAATGCCCAGCCCTAATTATCACGGATAAAAGAATACTTACATAATTTATATATATCTTGGTCTATTGCGTCTGACATATTTGACCAAACTGACGATGTGAAATTATTTAGGCCTATTACTGAGGAGTCCGTATTGTTTACATTTAGAGAGATATAAGAGTACATCGCTGGAGGAAGAAAGAAGTGCATGTTTTGATCAAAGGGGAAAACTAGCGATTGAAGCAAGTCAACTAAAACAACAAGTCACTCAAACGAAAGAACAACAACATGAAACTGAAAGGCAGTCTCGTAGATGTGAGTATGAAGGCACTATAATAATTATTGATTAAGGTTTCAGCAGGCAGCCCAGTTGTGACTCAACCTATGGCTTAGCCAGATTTCAACACCAGAGGAGCGAGCACTTGGAAATGCCCCACATACCAAAATAAATAATTTCAAGTAATTACATTCATTTTGATTGTACGTATTTAGCCTATTCTCGTCTTTAAACAGAAACACTGAAACACCGAAAAAATGGAAAAAGCAATGTGTTTAGTAAATTAGTAATACTAATAGTAGGCGTATAATTATACTATTACAAAACAGTACAAAATTATTCCAATTAGGCCTACAACCGCCTTTTTCGTCTAGGCTTCATTTAAGCGAAGTTATCGATTACTTCGTTATAATCCACTTCACTAGTGAACCTGTCTTTCGATCGCAATCAAGGCTGAACCAAACAATCTGTCCTCGCCCACTGAAAAACGTACGTACGATTTTATGAGTTTGAGTCGGCTGAAAGATCGTTCCGCATCAGCGCTGTTTATTGGCAAAGTCAGAAAATGCGGTACAGCGTGGACAGGCTATGACAAATGGAACACCGAACACAAGTCATTGGCAATCATGAATTTTAGTATATTATTGATGGTAATTTCTTCGACACTGAAATTTTCCTATTTAAAATACTGATTATTACCTTGTACATAGGCCTATCTTTAAATTAAAGAAACTCTTGCACGATATCACTTCGACTTTCGATAACATCCGAGTATACATCTGCCAAAGATTCCAATTTGGTCACATTATCGGTATTGCTGCAATGCTTTGGGATCTAAACAACTAAATTTAGGAGCCACATTTAAAAAATGCTGAAATCTTTCAGTTGTGCTATTTATGACACAATCTTTTGGCACTATGTCGGTTTCATTCATAAACGTTTCGGAAAACAAATATGCCATCATCCGCCGACATTTCCTCATGGAATCTCTTCCTTTACTGAACTCTATGCTGCTTACCGTACCTATTCACCGTACCTATTCACTCTTTATGCAGAAAGGATAATGAGAGAAGCGTAAAGGATAATGAGAGAATCGGGATTTGATGATGAAGCCGAATGAGTGAGGATAGCTGGAAAGGTTGTGAACAACTTAAGGTATGCACTATGCAGACGATACAACACTGCTGGCGGGAAAACAAGAAGCATTGAAAAACAACATTAGAAAGCTAAGGCTCGAAAGTGAGGAAGCAGGACTATATTTTAACATAAAAAGACTAAAGTCATGACCACAGAGAGCTGGAAAAGCTTCGAGGTGGACGGTGAAGAGATTGAGGTGGTTTCGAGTTACTGCTTCTTGGGAGCTATGATAGATAGGGAAGGAGGATGTGAAAGAATACGACGAAGAATTACACTGGGAAAAGGAGCAATGCAGGGATTGGAGAAAATATGGAAAGACAAATCTGTGAGCCTGGAGACGAAAACAAGAATCGTAAAAGCAATGATACTACCAGTGGTGCTGTATGGGTGCGAAACATGGACAAAAACCAAGGCACTGGAGAAGAAGATCGAAGCATGTGAAATGTGGATTTGGAGGAGAATGTTGAGGGTCCCCTAGACTGAAAAGAGAACAACTCGTCTTCTAATGCTTGGTGTATGAATAAAGATTGTGATTGAACTTCGGTGTTCTCTTCCTTCGGTGGGTGACACTGATCGCTACGGCTAGTCGGCTGGCGGATGCTGAAATCCTTCGAATATCACGGAGGTCTTACTTACGCTCCCATCCTGAGCGACACGCGCCTGACACTCGCATCCTGAGAGAGAGCAGAAACCCCGTTTTTGTCACAGTCGTCTTCCTCCTTTATCCAGGCTTGGGACTGGCACCGTCAGAGTGCAAACAGTGGCGGAGTTTACGTCATCAGTAGGCCTATTTTCGTTGGTTCGCAAAGTAAGTAAGTAAGTAAGTTCGTGGCACGCGTTGTCTAATTTCTTCCAATGTCAAAGAGATTAGTTGCTACGCTTTATCTATTCTGTGCTGTAGGCCTATACGACCTACATGAATTGTCTTGTATAGGCCTAAACTAGTAGGCCTAATTCAAATGCCGGCCTTCAGTGATCGAAGAAAGCCTGATTGAAACGCAAATTATGATTCACTGTAGCCTACCTTTGAGTGAAATTGTGAAGCTGCATTACGGCCATTACCCATCACTGTTCAGGCTTTTCGTTCAAAACTATAGACCCTATAGGCTATAGTCCGAGTTAAGCTTTAAAAAAAATCTTACTCAGATCCATCTATTCCGGCGGCCGCCTTCCAATTGCTGTGATACTAAACACAATGCATGCAGCTCACGGTATCAACTCCTCTGTCTCCATCTCGCTCTGGGCTACTCTTCTGGTAAGCGAATTTTATCCTACACTTGGAAGGCGCTATCAGTGGACAGTGTTTAAATTCAGCCGGGTCTCGCAGGGTCTGAGATCCGGCACCTCGAATTTTAGATCCGACACCTGAACAATATAGGCCTCTATGAGATCCGTCACCTAAAAGAAGAGACCCGTCACCTAAAATGTGTTTCTGTTACAATGATCGACTATTATGCCTCTTCTTTCAAACACTTCATGATTTATACGAATAGCGAATAGGCCTAGCAAGTATTCGTCATATTTTCGTCGGATAGGCTAAGGTTTAAGATTTGCAAAATTCGGAGATCCATCACTTCAGTCGAGTCGAGCAATTTAACAACTGTCATAAACCCTGACTTGCATTCGTGAATATCATCATGTTGCTTAGCTTTTAAGTAACGCTAAAAATTAATGTCCGAGCTTGATTACGAGAATGCCTGAAGTTGGTCTTGGATCCGAACCCAACGTTCGTTGTCGCCTTTGTTTTGACTGGAATCTTGCATGGGGATGGGAAGGAACAAAAAGGGAAAATGAGGTAAGGATAGGGAAGTGGAGAGGACGGGAATGGGAGGGGAGGATTTGCCTCGTCTTGATTTTGACTCTTGCTACGGGCCTGATAGCTGGCGAGTGTAAGAGGCTTGAAAGCGTTATATATACAGTGGCGTAACGAGGGGTTTCAGCGCCCAGGGGCAAGGGTTGATGACTGCGTCCATTTTAATTATCTTCTTCACTTTTAATCGTTCTTTTCATAGTAGGCCCTATACTGTGTATCACTGAAAGCTAATTTTGCGCCCCAAGGTGCTGCACCCGGGGCGGCTGCCTCCTCTGCTCCCCTTCGCTACGCCACTGGTTATATACATTGTAGGCCTATAGTGAGAAATAGGCCTGCAGATCTGCAGTGAATGCGCGAAGTGATCTTAAACCAAGGAAAAGATGCGAGAACTGAGATTGCAGAGTTTTGACCATGAAATTGCGGTAGTCAAGTCTCGGGTGAACAATCAACTGAAATTACTATATTGTACAGACGACTTATAATCAATAATTAATTAGCCTACAGGCCTGGTGAGGTCGGCAGAGGTTCCATTGAGCACTGAGTAGATATCTTGAAGGGGCGCTTTATCAAGTTTCATTGATTGATTGATTCATGTAACAAGTGTAAGATTATAGGCCTATAATCGTGTGATGTTTGGTTGATAAAGGTAGGCCTACTGTAGATGGGATGATAAGTTGTCGAAGATAATTTCGACAATGAGAATCAGGGATGAATAGGTCACAGGTAACGAGAAGTCTTGGAGAAGAGACCGAGGAGTTTAGTATGACAGCAATTGGAAGGCGGCCGCCGGAATAGATGGATCTGAGTAAGATTTTTTGAAAAGACTGTTTAGGATATTTAAGTCTAAGCTTATTTAAATTAATCACGAGGCTAATTAAGAGTGACGAATCGATCCACAAACAATAAGTCAAACAATAAGTGTTTGTGTCTGGAGCTATGGCTGCAACTGTCTGTTTGCATGAGTGATCGAGTCTTCAAAGTCTAGCATGTGTGACATAGGCCTAGATCAAAGACAGTGTAGGCCTATATTTCATTACACACGTGCACATAAGGCGCAGTTGTCGATAGTTTAGACGCCACTACTGGCGTTCATCAGTCTATCATGTGTATCACCGTGTTGATTCAAGTTTCAAGAGGTTTCCCAACGGTGTTCGTTTATCCGTCTATCTTTGCCTATATCTTTCTATTTGCTTAGCCTAATAGACCTATGTGTGCGGCTGATGGATGAATAGAGGGTTGCATGCGTTGTAAGAAATCAACGTCGATGATTAATTAAATTCCTTCTCGCGCATAGAACAAATTTGCCCATCTTTCAGCTTGTTTGGTTGGTTGTGTAGGCCTAGCCTAGCCATATATTATCTCCTGTTTTTCTCTCCCTCAACACCTAGACCTACTTAATTCGTTGGCGCTGCATCGGCCTATATAGGACTGCACCTAAAACGAATTAACGTGTTTTATGATCATTTTTTTTACGAACCTTGCTATGCAGAACATAGTGAACGACTGCAGAGTCCAGAATGCAGACCTGTTTCAGTAGGCCCTATAGTTTTGTCAAATATCTGTAGGCCGACATAAAAGCCCAGGTCTACGTAGCCTACAATTAACATGTATAATATAGTTACTCGATCATTAGTTCTCTTTGTCAGTACATTATATTATAGACTGAGAATTTAAACCGTGCAATGAGTTTGCTACAGTTTAGCACGTGATAGGTTCAAAAGGTTGACTGATCATTCGTCATCGTCGTCCTCGTCATCATCATCATCATCATCTTCACCATCACCACCACCACCATGCACCACCACCACCACCATCATCATCATCATCATCATCATCATCGTCATAATTATGTTGTTATTCGTATTCGTAATCGCAATCGTAATCGAATATTTATATAGCGCCACTCAAAATCAGAGGCGCTCCCGACCCGGGCCAGTGTCTTCACTGGTAAAGACAGAGGTTTTCAGGTGCTTGCGGAACTGGTCAATAATCAGAAATAGAAAAACGGTCGGCCCGGAGGGACTGATCGAGGCAATCGGTTCCAGCTATTGGGACCAACAATAGCGAAACTTCTAGACTGGGCCGTAGAAGTACGTACCCACGGGATAACCAAGAGACCACGGGTCGAGGATCGAAGGGAGGATCGAACGACTGGGCAGAGAAGATACATTGTAGGCCTATTTCTAGGGGACCTGTTATACATGCTCAGTTGTAGGCATTTTGGCCTAATAAGGAAATGGGAAGACCTACTAGGGGAGACCGGGGATGGTTGCAACAAATTTCACATTTTCATGTGCCATCTTTTTATTTTTGGAACAACCTGAAAATTGTTTAGCCCACATATATCCTTTATATCTCAGCATCAAAGCAAGCTATAGTGACGATCTCAGTGATCAAGGATGTAACCACAATAGCTAACTGAACAGAGGGTTTCAAAGTGTTGTAACCAAGTCCGGGCCGGGGTTGCATGGTTGCAACGACCTATAGGGGAAGATTGCAACAGTATTGAAAGTAGTATAATTATTTTACTTAGGCTTCATTGCCTAGGGTCTACTGAGGCCTGCCTACATATAATAATGTAATAGATTGAAGAAATTCAAAATTAAATCTAATCAAAAGCAACAATGAGGATATTAAACTGTTTTGCTGCAATAATCGTCATAATTATAAAATGTCCGATATATACAGTATACTCGATTGGCGTATAGCCTCCATAGCAGGCTAGTCTACTTCTACCTATTTAGGTTGCATTGCCTAATGTTCAAGATTTAATTAAAAATTGTAGAGCTTTTTGAAGCCTTCAAATTCTAACCAAAAAAGGAAAACGGGAGTGTTATTTGCCTACTGACTCGCTGCACTCGCATAGTATCACCCATTATTAACGGACTAAACCAGGGGTGTCAAACCTTTCTTAATAATGGTGGGCCAGTGACAAAATTTTCCAGCAAGTGGTGGGCCAGGATGTCGAAGCTGCTTGAGAAAATCGGCAGTAGGGGTGTGGGAGGGGGCTTGGTGAATCCGTTCCCAAGAAATTATTTGCCAAACCAAATTTTAAATGGTGCATTTTAAAGCGTACAAACAGTTAAATTCAGCTAATAAAATCTTAATTTTGATCCTCTTGATCAGTCATGAACATCACGGTAGTCTTTAAGGTAAGGCTTCGTGGGCCAGAAAATACCGTCAGCGGGCCAGAAATGGCCCGCGGGCCGGCTCTTTGACAACCCTGGACTAAACAGTGTCTCCATTATATCCTCCAATGGAACCGGATATGTTCTTGAATTTTCTTGAATTACAAATCGAATAGTTTCTTCCTCGTCAAATGTACGCCTAGTCGATATCGTGGACAGATAAATGTGACCTCCCTTATTTTTATTAGATCATCCGACGATGAATTGTCGGATATTCACACCACAAAATGATCTGTGCTTTTAAGTCCTTCAAGTTTAACCAGCACGTAATCATCTTGTTTTAAACAATGATGACGTACAGAGTGATCATCACCATTTTCCACAGACCGTGTTTCATCAAAATAATCGGCACTTTCAGATGACACATCTTTTAGGCCTACACAGAAACCTTTTCCATCATCGTCATTATTGAATTTTCTATCACTGCCAGATTCTTCACTGTCTTATCTAAAATTCGTCTCTTACATCATGGTATGCTGTGTTTTGCTTTTCGTTTGTTCTTAGAATTTTTATTCCGCTTGACGACTGACTATACACCGGTTGATTGGTGACGCTCGAACTGAGGCTTCGTGACTCTCTTTTGTTCACTGGGACATATCATGGTTCTTTTGCTTCTGGTTTTTGTTTTTAGAAGTTGTAACTGCTTTGCCGTCGAGTTCATTCTTCTAATGCTCTTTTGTTTGAGTGTCTGTGAGTAACTCAGATTGCCCTAAGATTGCCTCAGATTGTGACGAGCAGGATTATAATGAACACGGTTTATTGAAATAAATGCATGGGTCTGGTTGCAACATGTTATAGAAAGATTTTATCGACACGTTCGTTTAAAATAGAATGCCTAAATGCATTTTCAAGCCCGATTCCTTGTTCAACTTATGGCACCAAACAGCACTAAATTGCTTCAACACGTTCAGCTACATTACGAAAAAAACACAAAACCGAAAAATTTACTTTTGATGTCCGAAAATAAAAATTTACTTTTTTCGGTAGTTCTATTCAACTGCCTGTCAAGAAATTAAGTCACGCTGACCTAAAATATATTCTTTACAAGGTAGACGATTTAATTTTACCCTGCTATTATTTAGCGCTTAACTAGCGATAGTGTTGCAACCAACCCTGTTGCATCCAACCCCGGTCTCCCCGTAATTACGCGGAGGTTACAGTTACTGTTAATAGGCTAGGTAAGCCACATATTGGCTTTTAGTGACCATATCGTTCCATTCAAATGTCCACAGGAGCGTAGCCAGACTCAAATTCAAGAGGAGGCAACTTCACAGACCATTGGCAAAATCCTGGTCATTGACGTCATTAGTCAATCGAAGTTCCAGTATATAAAAAAGCAAGAGGAGGCAACTGCCTCCTCGTGCCTCAATGTAGCTACGCCTATGACTGTCCAGTCTATGTTTGAACGTGCTCAAGCTTGGTGCAGGTACACTATTTCGGATACGGGTAACAGTCCTAAAGACCATAAACGCTTCAGACACGTTTAAGTCATCTGCAGACGTGCGTATGCATGTGTCTCAGTTTGTCTGTCTATCCGTGTATCTGTCCGTCTGTTTCTATTGGATGATCTGCTTACTCATGTGTTGCAGTCATAAGACTCTTATCATGTGATGCCTGAGCTCGGGGTATATATAGTAGGGTGTGTGGACTTAGTGGTTTCAGTAAATAGCAAGGCTATCTTCGGCGACTGTTTACAGATTGTTCTGTTGTGTGACTGACCATCCTTCTCGGTATGTATGTACAGCTTGAAGTTATATAATCGTTTGTCATACTGAGTTAATTGTATACGTGAGAAAAGGTAAATTTGCAACGTGCAAAACATTCGATCAAACTCCAATTAGCGCAGGTTTTGTTCATGTTAGGAGAAAGATCCAATTTTCATAAATTGTACATATATGCACTAAGGACTAAAGTGTATACTGTGATTTAAAATTATAACATGAAGGAGAGGTGCTGTAAAACGTACTTTCATGGTTCATCTTAGAGACTGACTGCGTGTACGAGACATTTCAATGTAGACTATTACGGTTCAGTGCTGGAAGTACGATTTCTAACAGTGAAGGATTGCAGTGAACTGTGAGGGCCAAAGGTTCAAGACAGGTCAAACAAAAATATTTTAGTCTCCTGCCAGCTCTAGATTGGACCATAATATTATGAGACCCATTTGGGAATATGAATCCTATAATTATGAACTTCGTGTGAGCATGCGGGCAGAAGCAATTAAGACTATACGAGAGACTGTAAGCTTATTCAAAACTTACTGAGACAGGCCATAACATAACCAAGTGATGAAAGTCTCTTAATAGTGGATACTAACAGGTTTTCGATCATCTCTAGATGATTGAATTTTGCTTGAGCAAGACTTGAAACAGCCGACAGCGTTGCCCCTTATCAGTGGTCGAGCCATCGATAGCGTGCAGTGTAAACCAATTGCTCCATAGTTGTTCATGTCCTTCCGCTGCATCTCTGGGTCAATGGCTTGGAAGGGAGCTTTACGCTGTTCTGAAGGAAAAACTTAAGAATGAATTAATTAATCAATGAAACTAGAACTCCTAGGCCATAGCAACACATGAGTAAGCAGGTCTCTAGCTAAAAACGCATTCCTACTGCAATCCTTGATAAGTGCCTAGTGTGAGTTATCACAAGTACACTGTTAACTCTGCAATCACAGTTTTTGTTGTTTTTGAATAGGGTAACGATGAGTCGTGTCGTGTGTGGTAGTCTGATTCTGCTGGCGCTGGTAGCATCGCTTGCGGTAGCATTGGACAATGGTCTCACCAGAACTCCACCGATGGGCTGGCTGCACTGGGAAAGGTTCCGCTGTAACATAGACTGTGTTCAGTTTCCAGATGATTGCATAAGGTTTGTGAACAACTTGAATTTACAGCCAGCCTTCCTTTATTTTCATTTTAATAGTTTTGAAAACTTTTTATATAATGCCAAAAATGGTCGCTTAGCTATAGGATTTAACGTTCTTAAAACAATAAAACTGTGTTTTTATAGGTACTCAAGTGCTACCGGTATATGTTTGCTTAAAAGAGACATTTAATCTTTTGCTGTGAGATGGTATTTGCCAATTTTTTTATAAATTCAAGAACATTAAGGCCAATTTTGCGATTGGGAAGACTATATTGGAAGTAGTTGTGTCTGGTTTCTATGGAGCAAATTCTAAACTTAAAAATGCATGTTTTAGACTTAATTTCTCAGTAGGCCTAGTTGTGCAGTGATATTTTTCATAAGGATTGACACATAATTATATAGGCCCAAAGTTCTCGAGAAAACTTCTAGTACTGAATTTCTTCTTTTAGTGAAAAGCTGTTCAAAGATATGGCTGATCGAATGGCGAGTGATGGCTTTCGAGAAGCTGGTTACGAGTATGTCATCATGGATGACTGTTGGCTAGCAAGGACAAGAGATGCTAAGGGTAGACTTCAACCAGACCCCCAGAGGTTTCCTGGTGGTATAAAAGCCCTGGCAGACTATGTAAGTTTTAAGCATTGTCTTTTTTGCTTCTAACTGTAGATCTCATGGTAAGTTTTCTCTTACCGTGACATCATCGCTGCACAATAATTGACTTTATCTGTCCATTTTATGGCTGACAGATTGTACTGTATCTATAAATTTATATAGCGCCTCTCGCAGTTCACACCAATCACAAGCGCTCATTTTACAATCCTGCTTTTGTTCTTGGTTAGTGTGGCTATAGTTCATTCATTCAATGAGATTCAGTAATGATGCTACCTAAACTTTCTTCTGTGGCATCGTACTAATTAATAAGTATTCAAAAATGTTCTGTTGTTAATGGATTGATTGATTGATACATTCATTCATTCATTCATTCATTCATTCATTCATTCATTCATTCATTCATTCATTCATTCATTCATTCATTCATTCATTCATTCATTCATTCATTCAGTGAGGCTTAATAGTAGTATACTGTAATAATTGCAGATCGCAGTAGTTGTTTTAAAGCTGTCTGTTTAACAGATTCACAGCAAAAATCTGAAGTATGGAATATACGAAGACATGGGTACAAAGACGTGCGCAGGATATCCGGGCAGTCTATTCTACCTGCAACTGGATGCTCAGACTTTTGCTGATTGGCACGTTGATTATCTAAAGTTTGATGGGTGCAACTTTGACCCACATGGTTTTCGAGATGGTACGTTTGGAATGGATTTTGAATGTTTCTGTTATACTACATTTGAATTAGGTTTGTGGAAATAACTTGCCTTTAATGATCATGTGTTTTAATAGCCTGTAGGCCTAAACATAGGCCTATTATGTAGAGGTCGTCGATTTGGCCACTGACTTTTAATTAAATTTGTTATTTCTTGAAGGCTATCCACCAATGGCTTTCTTTCTGAACATGACCGGACGTCCAATTGTCCTCAGCTGCGAATATGCTTTGTATCAACATATTGCGAAAGTTAAGGTTTGGTCATAAACAATCATTGTTTATCCGATAGACAATTAATGTGCTGCTGTAGGCCCTAAATAATAATTAATTGCTATATGATTTTGTTGCTTTTCAGATCATGCTTTGCATGAGTTAGAAAATGCCAGCCAACTTTAAATTTAGTGAATTCTTGCTGTAATGTATGTACCCAAACACTTGTACATCGCCCTTTAAGTAGACCTAATTCACAAGGGAGCTTCTCCGGTACGGTGAAATTCAGGTTGAACGCTGGTACAGCCGAAACGTGTGTGTATACTGTATACTGTATATAGTATATACATGTACTCGCCGAGGCGCACACATAGCATGACAATGGAATAAGAAAAGTACAAAACTAATTTAATGCAGGACAAGAAACGTCAAACCAGTGCTGGAGACGATGCGAAAGAGAGGAATTAGTAACTTATATAATATATATATATTGTTAGTCTATGTAGGCCTAAGTCTTGGTAGAATGACAGTAGAATAGTAGACCTATGTAGGCCTACATTGAAACAACAACTCTTTGAAATACATGAAATGTTGTGTTAATTGTAGCCTGACTACAAGGGACAAGCAGCGGCATGCAACGTTGCTCGTATTTTTTATGATATCCAAGACAGCTGGGACAGCGTAAAAAGTGTGATCGAGTTCTACGGACAAAATGAGTTAGACTTTGCTTCTGTGACTGGTCCCGGCTATTTCAATGATCCAGATATGGTTTGTGATTTTTTTGATTAAATTGATATGATTTTTAATTATGACATATTTTATCTTTATTGATCAAACCGGTCGTAGTCTAACTCTTGACTACATGTACGCTACTTAATGAAACATTGTCTATTAGCATACAAATTGCTATATCGCCACTTTTTAGTGATGAGTCTATGACGAATGGCGCTATATAGGCCATTAGGTGTGAAGGATTGCTAAAGGTATTGCACAGTGACCATCTTCAGGTCGAGTGACTGTATATTGGAAAGATGAATATTTTAACCGCTGCAATTGTGAAACTCTTGTTATAGTGTATGATTCTTAAGTGAGGGAACCGCGTATTAGACTCCTATGCCAGGAGTATGCCTGCATCTGGACATTTAAGAACCTCTAAACTGCTGATACAGAAAGAATAAGATATAAGATTATTCTTTAATTGACCAATTGCTATCAACATTTTTTGTACAGAATAAATCAATGAATTTAAGCCGTTGTGAAGCGAATGCCCATGTGTTTAGAAAATACCTCGTGATAGATAGATTTTTTAACGGACTATCTAACTTTATTAATACAATGCACTTGCATAACTATACCCAAATATGTATACTTGAAAGAGTTACATAGTAAACAATTTTTTAAAACTGTATTCTTGTGGGCCTACTACCTTAATTGCCAGTGTCTGTGATAGACTAAATGTCATGCAATGACTGCTTTTCTTCATCTAGATTAAAAACTGAATCAAGATGCCAAGCGATTTGGTATTAGACATAATTATGTAGTGTGGTTCTTTTGTTCAGTTGATTATTGGCAATTTCGGTCTAAGCTATGACCAGGAGCGAGTCCAGATGGCCGTCTGGTCGATTCTTGCTGCTCCGTTGATCATGTCCAACGACCTTCGAAACCTAAGACCAGAATCGAAAGCTATTCTGCTGAACAAACGTGCAATCGCCATCGATCAAGACGCTCTGGGAATTCAGGGAAGACGTATCAACAAGGTAACAACACAAGCTGGTTAAATAGAAACATGCATGTATGTACGGCGTTGTACGCATGTAAGTACGTATGTACAGTAGGCCTATGTATGTAAGCATCCACATATATGTATGTATGTATGTTTGTACGTATTTATTTATGTATGGATCTGAAAACTTGCGTAGCGCATTTTAGGAACCTCACAAAGACGCTGTATCACGGCTGTCTAGCAGATCTAAAAAGTGCTCGTCTTCAGATGAGCGGAGAATCTTTCCTGAGCTAATTTCCGGTGGGAAACTGTTTCATGAAGACGGTCCAATAGGCTACAATGCTGTGCAGAAGCGCGGGACCAACAGCCCTCCACGAACTGCAGACCGCAGTGTTCGTCGACCTGGCTGGCTCGATACGGGAACACAGAGCTCCCTGATAGATCTATTCTGGGGTCGAACCGCCCATCGATGTTCGGCCGAGTTGACGAAGACTGCGATAGAAGGATGATCGGGTACGGCGGGAGGCTGATGGCGAAGAGATTGCGAAGATACTTGGGCTGAAAATATTGTACGCATGGAGTTATATGTTACTGACAGGACTTTGAATTGCATTCGCTCTGGGATTTTTAGCCAATGGAGTGATTTGAAGATGGTAGTGAAGTGGTGATGCTTGGGTGTTCTGGTGACAGCTCGGGAAGTGATTTTTAATTTGGTTGCAATGGACTCGAGGCTGAGGACGAGAGAATTGTTATGTATTAAGATAAACTACACTATAAGAAATTCGTATCCTCTTACTTTCGCGCTTCCTCTTATTGATTCCTCTTGCAACAGTTCTGCCTTTTCCTAATTCTTGTCTGGGTCTTTCAATGCTGATCACACTATTACCACCTATCAACCTGATTTCCGCTCTCAAGATAATACCCTTGACTACCTTAAGTACCAAATGCAATAGGGATATAATTAAGCTGATCTCTTAAGCACGCGGCTGGCCGGGTGTCTGTCAATGGTTTCCACCTTGGCGCCCGCAATTCTCTTTCTATCGCACTACACCTATAGCTATTTTACCTACTGAAATGTAATGTGTGATAGATCTCAGATGTGTCTCGAACTATCCATTGCGTACATAATTATTACATTGCTCACTTTTACATTTGTGTTGTGATACAGATCGGGGATGTTGAAGTCTGGACGAAGCCGATTCTTCCATCTGGAAGTTACGCAATTGCTCTGGTGAACATGGGCGGTGCTACACCCACAGAAGTATCAATCACTCTGTCTGATCTCGGCCTAAAAGGCATCAGTGGATACAATGTAACCGAGGTCTTCGATGGAAAATATCTTGGCCTGTTTAAGCCAAGCAGCAAACTCGTGGTGAACGTCAATCCAACGGGAGTCTTCTTTGCACAAGCTACAGCAATTCATTAAGTTCGAATAATCTGCACCTTGAAGCATTTCAGTTTTTTAAGTTTGCTGATTCTTGGCTGGGAACTTGCTCGCTTAAGTACCATTTAAATAAAATTTCCTAGTTGACAGTAGTAGATTAACTAACATCACAGTGTTACCCAATCTAGTGCTGCACTAATTCTGCAGCAGTTGTGACATCAGGACGATGCAGTGCCATGGCTGCCTTTTGTTGCTTGCGTTATGGAAACTGATAGAATCTTCTCATTCTTAGGCGATGCAGTGAATTTGATGTTTTTTTCTCCATATCTTCAAAGGCTATTGTATGTTAAATGCAGGATTGCATTTATTTCCTTTAGGTTATTATAATTTCATCCTTTCTTCTTATGTGTTTGAGCAACTATGATGTGAAGATAACCTGTAAATTGTTATGTGAAGTTATAAGCTCACAGCTGTGTTAAGACATACTTTAAATAGAGGTCATTTGTACGTTTCTTTTATTAAAAGTTGTGGTAACTGTATAGCAATGTGTTGCGAGTGACTTTTCAACTGAAGTGATGGATTTATAAACTGTGGTAGGCCTAAATAAAGAAAACTTGGAAATCATTTCTATCTTTAGCTTCGGTAGCTGTTATCCACTACCACAATATAATTATTAATAATAATGGTAGTATTAGTGGTGGTGGTGGTGGTGGTGGTGGTGGTGGTGGTGGTGGTGGTGGTGGTGGTGGTGGTGGTGGAAGTTGTAATAGTAGTAGCAGCAGCAGCAGCAGTAGAGAAGGAGGAAGATGAGGAGGAAATTGTGAAACAGCATAAAAGGAGGCAGAGGAGGAGGAGGAGGGTAAGATCATAATCGGGGAAAGCTGACATCTTAATGTGAATATGGTTGATTACAGACCCATTTGTTTCAGAAGTTCATTCCAAAGATCTGGTACAGCGTAGATTTATGACGGGCTTCAGAACGAGAACATCTGGGTGATTGGATAGTGAATAAGAGTTTTATGTAAGAGTTTTGAAAGGCATTGTTGATGAGAGACGCAATTCTGTACGGGGTGAGTTGATAGCGCGACTTCTGGTCACCAGGTTGTTAACGACCACTGCTTCAAGGCAGCAATTGTGCACTGCAGTGATTGAGAGAGCGCGGCTCAGCGTACGAAGGGTTATGCTTCGGATGAGAGAAATTCGGAAGGGCCCGAAGTGTTCTGGATCAGAGTAAGATTTCTTGAAGAGGGGAAATTTTAGAATGGAAAGCCTAAAGGTGTTTGACAGAGGAGTATTATAATTGACAGTTTAATGATGGAATGGAGAATTTCTGAAACTCAGAAGCGCAATCGTTCCAGAGTCGAGATGCATTGTAGTATATGATTCGGTTGATTGATTGATTGATTGATCGATAAATTGATTGATTGAATTATTGATTGATTGATTGATTGGTTAGAGAACTTCAGCAGGAGTGAGGCAGGTGGAATGATCGAGTACATCGAATTTACCGAATGTTAAAGAGTTTATATCACAGTTTATATTACATTATCCACCTTCGAATGCTGCTGGCTCCGGGTGGAATGAAGTGTTTGCCCGAGGTTTGCTGAACTGACGACATGTTACAGGAGGTGGTCGTCCGTCACCAGGCATACGCTACGATCATTGCGGAGTTTTCAAACATATTAAACACAACCAAGCTCGGATAATATCAAACACATAATAAAATAATATTCTAGTTATAACATTATAATTCTATTACAGTACCGCAGGCCTACAGCATTATGCAAACACATTTAACAAACATGTATATTAAACTTAGGCTTCCAAGTGTTCGACATATAAGTCATCTGCTACACCATTCTGTTTAATTAATTCATTCGTTCGTTCATTCACTAATAATCATAAAAATAATAATGCGTGGATTCATATAACGCCTGAGACCTCGCGGACCGGCACCGGTCCGCGGACCACCACTTTTGGGAAGCACTGCTCTAGTTAAGCCATAGAAGTTACGTATTAAAAAAATAAAATCTTTAAAACGGTAGCGAATTTAACATGAACTACATTTTTAATATTAAACAGAAGAAAACTACAATCAAATACTTTATGAAAATTTAATAGTTTGATTTATCGGAGGTGAATCAAATTCTTCATCAAATCCATCAAATCCTACTTTAGAGTACACCATACCTAGGCAAAACGTACTCTAGAGTACATCACCTAGGTTCAGGAGTACAGAACGTACTCTAGAGTACATACACTAGGCATAACGTACTCTAGAGTACAATACCTAGGCACAACGTACTCTAGAGTACATCATACCTAGGCAAAAACCTACTCTAAAGTAAATAATACATAGGCACAGCGTACTAGGCACATACCTAGCGTACTCTAGAGTACATCATACCTAGGCACGACGTACTCTAGAGTACATCATACCTAGGCACAACGTACTCTAGAGTACATCACACTTAGGCAGAACGTACTCTCGAGAGTACACCATACCTAGGCAGAACGTACTCTAGAGTACATCATACCTAGGCACAACGTACTCTAGAGTACATCATACCTAGGCACGAGGCTCTAAAGTACATCATACCTAGGCACAACGTACTCTAAAGTACATCATACCTAGGCAATACCTAGTACACAGCCTAGGCAGAACGTACTCTAGAGTACATCATACCTAGGCACGACGTACTCTAGAGTACATCATATCTAGGCACAACGTCCTCTAGGCACAGCGTCAGAGTAAATCATACCTAGGCACAACGTCCTCTAGAGTACATCATACCTAGGCAAAACGTACTCTAAAGTAAATAATACCTAGGCACAACGTACTCTAGAGTAGTACATAATACCTAGGCACAACGTACTCTAGAGTACATCATACCTAGGCAAAACGTACTCTAAAGTAAATAATACCTAGGCACAACGTACCCTAGAGTACCGGGTGGGCCATTAAAAATGAGAACATCGCGTTCAATCGTGTTTAATACAGTATCGGATTGTGTTTTGAGTAAATCTTAAACACGTAAATTATTCTGTGATGTACTTACTTACAAAATCAAGCCAGTTCGACGTATTGTGGAGAAAGATTTACAACTTAAAGCGAACAATCGTGTGATGAGGCAGGTGATAACGAAGGCTGTAAATTAAAACGCCTGCAACGAAGTCAGCAGGTATTTGAAATGTTTCCTAACGAGAGAAGAGAACGAAGCATTTGGTTCACAGATGAAAAGATATACAATCCCCACACAAGTTAATTCTCAAAGTGATCGTGCTTAGTCCAATGTAAGAAAAAAAAGCAAATTCCAGCAACAAGACTTGCGAGCGTGTAGGGCCTAGGCTACATTTCAGCTGCAGCATCATGGTTTCAGCAGTCGAAGACTCCAAGATCTTTGGTTTCGGTCGGTGTGTCTCGGATGGGAAAAACCAATGTAGTGTTTATTGGACCCGAAGTCAAAGTAAACAGTAAATACTATTATGATCACGTTCTAGAAAGAAGTTTACTTCCTGTGCAAGATGTAATCGTCACAATTGGACGTTACAGCATGGCGGAGCTCCTTCACAAGTTCACACACAGCAAGAAGCATTCAACTTCCATCATCAGAAGAACCTTCATCGAATCAGATATGTGGCTTCCAAATAGCCCAGACCTAAACCCGGTAGACTGTGCTGTTTGCGGTGCCCTTAAAAAAATCTACCTTCTTCGTAAATTTACAACAAAAGAACAACTGAAGTTTGCCATCGTTGATTAGTGGCGAAAAATGTCCCAGAGATTTATAGACCGGAGCATCATTATAACTATCGCGTGGCACAGACTTTTAGGATAAATTGTTGAAAACCTTGGCGGAAACATAGAATATAACATTTGGCAACAGGCTGGGATCCTCGGCTGGCTGGGATCCTTGGCTGACTGGGATCCCGGCTGGGATCCTCTTGGCTGGGATCCCTCTTGGCTGGGATCCGCTTGGCTGGGATCCCTGGGCAGGAGGCCTTGGCTGGGATCCGCTTGGCTGGGATCCGCTTGGCTGGGATCCGCTTGGCTGGGATCCGCTTGGCTGGGATCCGCTTGGCTGGGATCCCTGGGCAGGAGGCCTTGGCTGGGATCCGCTTGGCTGGGATCCGCTTGGCTGGGATCCCTGGGCAGGAAGGCCTTGGCTGGGTTGCCAAGCCTACCGCAACCCGAGGGTGGTCCAAACCAGGGTGGTCCAAAAACCGTTGGTGGTCCCAAAAACTAAGGGTGGTCCCAAAAACTGAGGGTGGTCCCAAAAACCGAGGGTGGTCTAAAAACGGAGGGTGGTCCCTGGCAAAAACGCCACACGACGCTAATGATCTTCGTTACCACACAGTGGTCGTTAAACAGTAAACAAGCAAGCACTGATGACGTAAATTTTATAAAGCCGTCATCTCGCGATTGTTGTTCTGATGACGTCATATTTGGACCGATTGTTTCATGCCATGGGAACGAGTCGATCGTGCCTCGTTTGGAAAATAGACGACGTGGAGGATGCCTTCAAGCCAGACGTAGACCTAATGACAAACATTTCGAGGAAAAACATCGAAATTCGTCAATCAGGAGCAATAGAAAGATGAAATTCGGAGAAAAGAACTGTACCATTTGATGGCATAAATCGAAAATCGAATGATCGACACGACATGTAACTGTGAACAGAAGATCATCGAAAACTTTTATCAGAAACAATTAATTCGAAATTCGACGAAAAATTCTCTTTTTGATGACACAAATCGACCAATAATTCACAGGACATTATTATTTCGATCAGAAACTCGTCGATAGAGCTTTTGTAAAGGAGAACCGAGTGAGGTTATTCCTATGAAACAAGCTCTGTGTTAGAGCTTTTGTAAAGGAGAACCGAGTGAGGTTATTCCTATGAAACAAGCTCCGTTATAGAGATTTTTTGGAAAGGAGAACCGAGTGAGGTTATTCCTATGAAACAAGCTCCGTTATAGAGCTTTTGTAAAGGAGAACCGAGTGAGGTTATTCCTATGAAACAAGCTCTGTGTTAGAGCTTTTGTAAAGGAGAACCGAGTGAGGTTATTCCTATGAAACAAGCTCCGTTATTAGAGATTTTTTGGAAAGGAGAACCGAGTGAGGTTATTCCTATGAAACAAGCTCTGTGTTAGAGCTTTTGTAAAGGAGAACCGAGTGAGGTTATTCCTATGAAACAAGCTCCGTTATAGAGATTTTTTGGAAAGGAGAACCGAGTGAGGTTATTCCTATGAAACAAGCTCCGTTATAGAGCTTTTGTAAAGGAGAACCGAGTGAGGTTATTCCTATGAAACAAGCTCTGTGTTAGAGCTTTTGTAAAGGAGAACCGAGTGAGGTTATTCCTATGAAACAAGCTCTGTGTTAGAGCTTTTGTAAAGGAGAACCGAGTGAGGTTATTCCTATGAAACAAGCTCCGTTATAGAGCTTTTGTAAAGGAGAACCGAGTGAGGTTATTCCTATGAAACAAGCTCTGTGTTAGAGCTTTTGTAAAGGAGAACCGAGTGAGGTTATTCCTATGAAACAAGCTCCGTGATAGAGCTTTTGTAAAGGAGAACCGGTTGAGGTTATTCCTATGAAACAAGTTCCGTGTTAGAGCTTTTGTAAAGGAGAACCGAGTGAGGTTATTCCTGTAAAACAAGCTCCGTGTTAGAGCTTTTGTAAAGGAGAACCGGTTGAGGTTATTCTATGAAACAAGCTCCGTGTTAGAGCTTTGTAAAGGAGAACCGAGTGAGGTTATTCCTGTAAAACAAGCTCCATTTTAGAGCTTTTGTAAAGGATAACCGAGTGAGGTTATTCCTGTAAAACAAGCTCCGTATTAGAGCTTTTGTAAAGGAGAACCGAGTGAGGTTATTCCTGTAAAACAAGCTCCGTGTTAGAGCTTTTGTAAAGGAGAACTGGTTGAGGTTATTCATATATGAAACAAGCTCCGTTTTAGAGATTTTGTAAAGGAGAATCGAGTGAGGTTATTCCTATGAAACAAGCTCCGCGTTAGAGCTTTTGTAAAGGAGAACCGAGTGAGGTTATTCCTAAAAAGCAAGCTCCGCGTTTGAGCTTTTGTAAAGGAGAACCGAGTGAGGTTATTCCTAAAAAGCAAGCTCCGTTTTAGAGCTTTTGTAAAGGAGAACCGAGTGCATGAGGTCATTCCTATAAAACAAGCTCGGTATTGGAGCTTTTGTAAAGGAGAACCGAGTGACGTTATTCCTATAAAACAAGCTCCGTGTTAGAGCTTTTGTAAAGGAGAACCGAGTGAAGTTATTCCTATAAAATAAGCCCCATGATAGAGCTTTTGGAAAGGAGAACCGATTGAGGTTATTCCTATAAAACAAACTCCGTTTTAGAGCTTTTGTAAAGGAGAACCGAGTGAGGTTATTCCTGTGAAACAAGCTCCGTGTTAGAGCGCTTGTAAAGGAGAACCGAGTGAGGTTATTCCTGTAAAACAAGCTCCGTTTTAGAGCTTTGGTAAAGGAGAACCGAATGAGGTTATTCCTATGAAACCAGCTCGATCCTTGTTAGAGCTTTTTGTAAAGGAGAACCGTTTGAGGTTATTCCTATAAAACAAGCTCTGTGTTAGAGCTTTTGTAAAGGAGAACCGAAGTGAGGTTATTCCTATAAAACAAGCTCCGTTTTAGAGCTTTTGTAATCACGCCAATCATCGTCGATATGACGGCGTCGTTAAATAAACGAATTTAAGTAAGAGCTTTTGTAAAGTAGAATCGAGTGAGGTTATTCCTATTAAACAAGTTCCGTGTTAGAGTTGGCGTGAAGAGCAGTAGGAAGCGGGAGCGCTTTCCGCTACCCTCCCAAAGGTGTATCCAGTCAGATGGCGCTGGTCAAATGAGTAGTAGGACGTACGTTAAGGGCGCCTTGCATGGCTGGCGTATAGGTCTAGGCTACAGTTAAATTCGACTCCTGTACGTAGGTCTAATAACCTATGTGATCATCCGTTCATACTGAATTGTAATCATACTGCGTTTGTAAGTTTAAAATATTAAAGAATATTATTATTATTATTTATTTTTTTTATTTGAAGTAGGCCTATAGCTGGTCCAGCTGAATGGAACTCTTTACCAGAACCAATCCGAAGATCATCCTCAATCAATATTTTAAAATCTAAACTTAAAACTCATCTTTCCTCTACGTCGGCCTAAGCTACTATATGATTATAGTAACTGTAGGCTATACATTGTGTAGCGTGTCTTTTGAGTAAGACTCTGTCTTATTAAGGCGCGTTATAAGCAGAGCTTCTCATCTGAGGCGATCGATCTCCTTGGTAGATCGCCTAGCAAAGCTCTGGTTGATCGGTAAAGCAATCGCGCTCTATGAGTTAGACTACAAGCGCAACCTGGAGCCAGGCCGTTATTTTATTTATCTAATTTACATTACGGTAGAATATGTCCTGCATTGGGTCAATTTTTACATTTTAATGCATATAATTGGTATTAGTTGTAGTAGGCCTACATATATTTTGTTGTCATTGCCCCGGTATCAGAAAGAGCAACGTTTAATGAATCGAATGTGCTATATTCTGCAACATTATTGCAAGAATAAACCATAACAATTTAGTATTTTCCTCACTGGAAAAAATCGTCCCAATGCAGGCCACTATGGCCTGCATTGGGACACTGCTTGGAGAGCGCTATAGGTCTAGCAACTGATCTTGTAATTCTTGTTCTAATCATGTTCAGTAGAGTGTAACAGGTCATATTGCAGTTGAAGATGATATTCCGTTTAACAAAATATACAGTAAATTATTATTATTTTGTCCCTATAGGTACCTCAGATCCACCAGGAATTAAAATCTTATTATTAGTAGGTATAAGCGTGTCCTGCATTGGGTCAATTTTTTCCTTTTAATGCATAAAATTGGTGTTAGTCGTACAGTAGTATAGGCTATGTATTTTGTTGTTACAAAATATACGTCTACTCAAGTCATAAAATATACAGCAAAACTATTAAGTTTAATTTTCCAAAAGTTGGGTGACTTTTCCATGGGTCTGTTCCAATGCGAACCATGAGTGCATGTCCCAATGCAGGCCATCAATAACCGTTGACCTATTTTTCAGATAACACAAAAGGTTATACTCGTATGACCTCCAAATTTCACCATAATATTATGCTTCGCAATATACTGTCCTAAATAGTTCACCGAAATTTTTGGCTAAATTGGCACCAGATATTTAATGCATTGACTGAGACTGTATGAGTAAAAATTTACTTTTTTAACTTGAAAATGGAGATTTGCAGTATCTCTGTCAAAAGCTTTTTAATTCGCAGCATAAGACGCCTGATCATTCTCTACATTAAAAATACGTTCGCTGGGCGACGACACACGCGATAATATATAGCCACGGCTTAGATACCACCACTGTCCCAATGCAGGACATGTCCCAATGCAGGACAATCTCCCCTACTTGTGAAAGTTCAGGCTAGGATCGATACAACATCAATTGCATCGACAGTTGAACAGTGGTGCGTATAGCCTACTCGAGCAGTTAACGGGAAACCATATATAATAGCTATACGAATACGATACACAAAATATGCTGTACACCATGCAGTGGTCACCAACCCGTGGCTCGAGAGCCGCATGCGGGTCTCGAAAAGTTCTGTAGCAGCTTTCCAGAAAATGCCATTTTCTATGTTAAGAAATAGCCTACAATTGGGGGAAAGGCTTGTAATATGGGCCACTGTGTAATATGGGCCTCGACTGTATTTCCCACCTATCATGTCTGCGGAGAGCTCTTACAGTGGGAAACCATCCGTATACTGATTTCAACTTCCTGTTCTGCATGTGTGCCTTTACTATTAACTTCTAGCCTATAACTCAGGGAAGTTTTGCCTTTTCGCTCTCAAAAATTCTTTAATGTGTGGCAACAGTGAAAAGAAACGATTCAAAGCCTTTCCTTTGCTCAGCCATCTGACCATCTCACTTCACTATGAAGAATAAGGTCGACTCCATAGGCCTACTCTGCCTCGATTTCCTCAAGAAGAAGATGACATTTTCTGTGATTTAGCGCGCGCGCTCTTGCCCGAATGAAGTTCACGCAGGGCCGGATTAAGACTTTCGGGGGCCCTAAGCCAAGGGCCGGGTTAAGACATCCGGGGGCCCTATGACTTTGAAAAATTTCTATTTTTCAAAGTAATAGACAAAAAAATGAGGAAAAATACTTTTACCATCTGATTTTTCTATTTCCTCACAGTTGGGGGCCCTCAAAACGTTGTGGGGCCCTAAGCCATGGCTTATTTTGCTTATAGGTTAATCCGGCTCTGAGTTCACGATTTTCATGACGACATTTATCACCGAGTCTAGTCGTAAATTCTTCCGACATAAAGACTCCTGATGTAGCCTATGATGCAGTGAAATGAATTTTTTCCCCAAATCAGTATCTTTTCTCATGAGCCCAACAGCTCCTGAATGCACACTCGTAGCAGAGGAACCATCCTTTGAAGCACAGCATAGCTTTGACAATGAATTTCGACGATGATTAACGCTGGCGGCTAATGGCGCTAGCCGTTAGTAGCCTATTATTTTTATTGTGGTCCTAAAACCATGGCGGCTCCCAAAAGTTGCTAAACTTGGCAATGCGGCTCCTCGTTAAAAAAAGGTTGGTGACCACTGACTGCTGTACACAAAAGGTTCAGAGGTCGACCGCGCATCGATCGCCTACTCCATCCAGCGCGATTGATTTTCAAATCGCCTTATATTTTCAACTGAGAAGCTCTGGTTATAAATACAAAGTTGTATAAATGTATTAATTGCTGGGCTATGCAAACTAATCATCTAAATTTACGAGTCACTGATTTTTCACTGAATATACGTCGTCGTCGATGGGATTATTATTATCCTTGATTTTTCACGTGGTTCTTCCCATTGTCTAATTTGTTTCCATCGTTACCACCTAAGAATTAATACACAGGCGCCAGTTTTCATTCTCTAAACAACACCAGTAACTCAACAACTTAATATCTACGATAGAACCCGATGATAGAACCCTTGCAAAGACCGTACACAAAGATCAGGTAAGTTCTTGTAATTGAGAAGCTTTGCAAAAGCGGAATGCCGAATTGATATTTACAATTTTGCAATATTAGGCACGAGGTTTTACGAACATCGCTTGTGTTTGTGTCGAAAGACTTAGGCTTAATAGCTGTATAATTATATAGCGCATTTCGATACTTCAATCAATCGTTTATTGTTCCCAGTACAACCAACATAATGACACTTAACACAGTAACCAGTAACATTGCAAGGGATACAACAGGAAGACCCAGAAGGGACCATGGTCCCGCTTATTAGGGTCACCCTTGTACCATGAGACAAATGTAGAATGACAAATGATTGACCGTTATAAGTCCAACTGGACTATGAAGCATAAAGAGAACCGTAATGTAAAATAAAGACAAAACTTCACACCGTTCATGCAACCGCTGTGTCACCGTAAGCTCTGATTTCTTTTAGCAATCTAAAATAGTAAATCAATAAGGAAATTGTGCATGGACATTATTTCTCTGTTAGGCCTTCCTATCGAAATAAATAAATGTAAGTGTGCCAACGCTTCTTCCGTTGGCAGTTTTAGCCGTGTGCAGTTAACAGAACCAATTTATTTACAGGCTCCCAGTTGAGTTCTTAGGTCCAACTGAAAATCATAATATAGGCCCCAATGGTAAGAAAAGTGGACAAGAGAGTAAAACTTTAGGCCACTACGAGGGACAAAATTAACGGAGAGAAATATCAAGCACGTACTGCTTTTATTTTGTGTGTCCATAATAATTAATAATCCTCAAAAGAAGTGTGATATTAAAACCTATTTCTATGTAGTCTTTTGTTCTTACAGATCATGACAACACGAGGTGAGAATGAATGGCAGTTGGACAAAACTCCGGCAGAATGCTTACTATACATGCTCGACAATGAAATATCAACTGACATCTGCTTAGTAGTTGGACCACCAGATGGCAACATTGTCACGTTCCATGCGCATAAGTGCATTTTGATCTCGCGCAGTCCTGTCTTCGAAGGAATGTTCTCCAGTGGAATGTCAGAGTGCAGGAGTGACGTTGAGGCAACGGTCCGCATTGAAGACATTGATGCTGATATCTTCAAAGAGGTTCTGAAGTAGGTTTAAAAAGGATCTGGCATAATCTGTGCTGCAGTTCCCCTATTAACTGAGCCATTGCCCGTAATCTGGTATTAGTCCCAAGCCTGGAAACAGGAGGAGGGTGAGGTCAACGGCCCTGGAAGCCGTAAGATGTCATTATTAATAAATGCTAATTGGAAACTACTAATTACTACAGTTCCTTACAGCTGCATTATTTTCTACATTGGGTGTAAAGATGGCTGCCAGTGGTATGATGATGGTCCTGCTCCAGGCCCAGCTGAAGGTGACAGACTGGACTAGGACAAATTCATGAGTAAATTTGTTTTATGTACTTATAAATAAACAGGTTTCTGATTTTTCTTAAATATGCACTCATTTAATTATTATTATTATTTTAAATACTCTCTGGTAGCATCTCTACCTCTTTCTCTCACCTTAAACCTTCCTTTTTTCTCGGACTACCTCGCACTGGGAGCGCTTCTGAAAGGCTTATGCTATGAGAAGCGCTTTATAAATGATCAAATACAATACAATACAATTATTGAAACATAACAAACTGGCCTACAAATTTATATCAGCCAAGTGATTTCAATTTGCTTATGCTCTTAGCCTCTTTACCTTGTTTTCTGAATACAACTTTATATGTGGCGTTATTTCTGGCTGGGTTACAAATATAACATAACAAAACAAGGGTTTTAAGTGGTTCGGACAAAGTATAGTCTGTGTTAGAACCACTGCAAATTAACCTGGAACACTTAATAACTGATTTTCCCTACTCTTAAAAGCCATGACAGTCTTCACTGAGACAGTGCTATCATCCAAGCCATTCCACGAGTCTATAACTCTAGAATTTCTGCCCTAATGTTCCTTTTGACTTTTTAAATAATTTTTACCTGTGTTCAGTTGCCTCCTCTTGCTTTCTTTATATACTGGAACTTGTATTGACCAATGACCCCAATAACCAGAATTTTGCCAATGGTCTGTGAAGTTGCCTCCTCTTGAATTTAAGTCTGGCTACGCTCCTGTCAGCAGGCCAGAAATGGCCCGTGGGCCAGACGTTTGACGCCCCTGGCGTATGGGAATACTGGCTTATCAGCTTCACGTGATATTGCTTTTGGGTACCTGTAAACAAGAATGTACATGTACTTGTATGTCACGATAAATAAACTTTTAAACCAATTTAAAACTTCTGTACTTTACAGTGGATATTTATATGAAACCTTCATCTAACGTCTTTTTATTATTTGTGTTTGCAGTTACATGTATTGCGAATGCGCATCAATCTCTTCTGATTCAGCTGAGTATTTGATATACGCTGGTAAGAAGTATATGCTGCCTAAGTTGGTGGGAGAATGTTACAAATGTATCTCAGCCAACCTCAATGTAAACAACGTTATCGACTTTCTGGATCACAGTTTGCTTTTAGATGAACAGCAACTCCAGAGTGCATGTCTTAAACTAATTTCCTTGAATGCAAAAGCTGTTCTGACTGGAACAGAGATTTTGTCTGCTTCTCGACTGGGAATGGAAGCTATAATTGACGCGAATACTATTGCAGTAAGCGAGTCACTCATTTATGAAAACGCTATTAGATGGGCTAAACACCAACTTCAGACTGCCACCACTCCAGTGGAAAATCCGACTGACACGCAGATCAGAGAGGCACTTGGTGACCTTCTCTACAAGATCCGCTTTCCTGTTATGACCCCAACTGAATTTGCTGAAATTAGTCCAGAGAATAATGTGTTGACAGCGGAGGAGAAAGCATCAATCTACTACTTCTTTGTGACAAAGAAGACAGGCTGTCAACTGAAGTTTCCGACTGTGCAGAGAATCCATGAAGAAGTCTGGATAGATCGAATGGACTCTATAAAGTCTATAAAATGGAATGGAGCACAATATGTTAATGCGGTTAATTTCACGACTGATCACGACATTCTACTAACTGGCATTGGTTTGTACACGGGATACGATGGAAAAGGATATAATGTTGATGTGGACATTTTGCAGTCTACCAATTCTATGTTCAAGAAGTCGGTTACAGTTCCATACACTGGAAATTCAATTCCGTTTAAAATTTCGTTGGACAAACCAATAGTCATTCCAGCTGGAGTTACGTATTCAGTAAAGACTGTACCTCATGGTCCTATCGGCCGTTTTGGTAATTCTGCTAAAGTAGTAATTGACAAAGACACGGTCAAATTTACGTTTTCCAAGCACTCGGAATCACAGTATACAGACGAGACTTATGGCCAAATTCCACGATTGTATTTCCGTTATTTGTAAAGCAATTTATTTCAAGAGACTTAAATTACATAATGGAGACATTGTCAGAATAGGCATGACATTTCCGTTATTTTTAAAGCAGTTTATTTTATGTAAGTTTTGTAATGGCTTATAGTAGCAGCCCTTGTCTAATTAATTACACTGTAACTAGATGACTTTGAAATACACCCTCATTCATATTTTTTGTTAGTTTTAATCGGAACTCTTATGGTGCAGTTGTCACAGACTCACAATACATAGACATTATAACACACAAGGATTTAAAGATGTGATCATCATCCGAGATTACTGCTGGCCCAATTCAGTTAATTCATCTTCAATCGATCCACCTGATAGTACATGTATCACACATGAGAACAGATAATAATAATAATAATATTTATTCTTTAATGAAGCGCCTGACAAATGTACATGTTATGACGATTAAACAATTCACAAGAACACAAATCACAGAAGACGTAAATCTTAACTACTAACAGAACAGACAGCCTGCAATACACGGCGCTAATAGCAGCCTACAAAGCATGTCCGCTAACGGCACTCGAACTCGGTACCTTTCGCTCTCTATGCCAGTGTGTTATCAAAGCTTCTCATTTGCGGCGATTGATTGATCGATCTTGGTCGATCGCCTAGCAAAAGTCTGGTCGATCGGTAAATCGATCGCGCTCGATGAGTTAGACTCCAAGAGGAAACTGGAGTCAGACAATTATTTTATTTATCTAATTTACATTACTTGTAAAAGTTCAGGCTAGGATCGACACAACATTGCATCGACAATCGACGATTAATAGTGTTGCGTGTAAATGGACAACCATATTACAATATGCAGCTATTATGAATACGATACACAAAATACGCTGTAGGCCTACACAAAGCTCCCGAGGTCGACCACGCATCGATCGCCTACTCAATCCAGCGTGATCGATCTTCACATCACCTTCGATTTGCAAATGAGAAGCTCTGTGTGTTATCCAATGCGCTATCGGGCAATGACACAGTACGTTTAGGCCCTATTGCCTCTGCAGTCTGGAGGGAAAACTAGACTCCAGCTTTTCTTGTGAGCTCTGTATTTAAGTAATGAAATTTCTGAATAAATATTTCTGTCAAATATGCAGCGGTGGAACAAGTTCTGTTCTCGGCTGCCTAGCAACTTACAACACGAGGTTTTCCCCTTATCCTGTAATTGAATGAATATATCTTTCCTGTTTGACCGTGCTTTGTGTCTGAGTCAGTGGTGGGCCTTTATCTTGAAAAGTACAGTTGCACTATATAAGTGGACATTATTATTGCTGTTACTTAAACCAAAGTATCTGGATAGAGGCATTTTGTCAGCACCCATAACCGAGATCTGACATACTATACCACTTTGTGCAGAAGCCATACTCACCTCTATTAAGAGGGGATGGAGGGGTCATTCAAATGCGGACAAGGGGAGGGAGTTTTGACCAGGGTGGACGTCCATGTATAAATCTGATGCAGTTTTTTCAGAATAACCTCTGCCTAAAACGACTTCACACAGTCTGTCCTGCATTGGTTTGTCATTACCGTTAGTAATGTTTCATTGCAGACAGCTCGGTAAACATTTCATGTTTCAGCTTTGCATCTTAAGTTGCATAAAACCACTACTGCTTAGGTACATGCATATGTCCATATACTGTGGACTTTCCTAGGAAAAGCCCAAGAACTTGCACTTGTATTAGGTAACTTTCTACAGCAGAATTTCTCGACTGCATTGTATTAGAATTAGTGTTATAACAAAGTGTGTTACATGAATATTGAGTGTCTCGTGTAATACTAATAATGATAATAATGAAACAAGAAAGTAATAGAAAATGTGATGACATAAAACATGAATAACAATACCTTGTATTTTATTCAAGAACTCGATCATAATATCTGGATGATAAGAACAGTCTAAAATCAATCAAACTAATTAAAATCTTATTTTACATAATTTTACATAGCATGCAAGAGATACAAAAAAGACAATCAGTTACAGAATTAAAACAGTAGGCACTGGTTGAAATATATACATGTAACGACATGTCTAATTGCATTTTTTCTAAAAAGAATAGAACAAATATACAAATCTTCACTTGCACTTTACTGCAGTCATTTGCTTTTTAATATCAGCTGTAATTACGACAGAGTAAACAAATGTAAAAGAACCAGAAATACATGAGGTCAGAGTAACCATTCTTTCATGGTGCCAAACTCCAACGCACTAACTGGTCTTATATCCAGGCGTCTTTTAACTGGCCTTATATCCATTTGTCTTATAACTGGCCTTACCCAGGCATCTCAGATGATAAAACATTAACTAAACAGGCTTTAACACACTAGTCTTCAACCATGTCATCTTGGGTGACATAATATCCTCATTTAAAAGCCATCGGTATAAACCTAGGCCCATCAGCTTACTCGAATTTTACCCTGATCCCAAGTGCTACGACATTCTCACTTGAAAGTCTTTGGTAAAAATGTACCTGCCTTTAAACTTGTTCTCACCTATCACCTGGCACAACCCCATTGGCCTTCACCCTGGTGTCTCATGTGTCTCATAATAGCCCTTGGTACAAACTTACTGGCCTTTAACCCTGGCATCTCAGGTGATACAATGCTATCATAGCCTCACTAAAACTTACTACACATACATGTACCTATTGGCCTTTAGCCTAGCATCTCACATGATACAAGATTCTAACTAGTCAGAACTCAGCTACATGGATAACTCAGTTTACACGTTGAACATGGACTTCATTTTGCATAAACTTACATGCACTGGACTAAATCAATACAACACGAGGTATTATTTTATGCACCATTTGAAAAGATATCCTGGTCTACTGACAGGAATGCCTGAAAAATCCTAACAACAGCTAATAAGAGGTGAAACAATCAGAGTCAGTGTGGAACGTCTTATAATAATGTTTATAAGCTCACTCCTGTATTGCACTTTTTCTATAAAAAATTACATCTGAATGTAAATCTGATTAAACGAAAGTTTGATCATAACAGCAGAGATACGTAAACTGTGATTAACAAAACTAAATAGTCAATAACATCTGTAACAGCTGTGCACACCATTCCCTAATCTGTCCTCGAAATCCTAAACAAAATTCTGACTTCAACTTCACAATTGTTATTATTATTACAAACATTTTTAATGAGTGCAAAGTGAAGCAGAAATGCAAATCTGAGGTTAGTCAGTCACCAGATGAAGAGCAGTTAGACATCCAGATGTTTGAAAGCCAATGAGAAATAGTGAGCTCTGAGGTGTTTCTTGAAAGAAGAAAAAGAGTTCGAGCAATGGATAAACATTGGTAGTCGATTCCATTCCTTGGGGCAGCAACACGGAATGTACGAGAGCCTATGACAGCACTACATCGAGGCTCAACCAATCCACCCATACCTGAAGATCGCAGACTGTGGGGCAGGATGTATGGAGAAACGAGTGGAAACTAATTCTTTCTGAATTTCCTGTGAATGAGTCCACAATCCCAGTGAATTTCATATCGAACTGGAGCCAGATTTAATCTGCATCATACATATCAAATGGAGGATCGAGCCCGGAATTCAGAGTAACCTTAACATTTCTGTTGATGCTGACGGCAGGGTAGAAAACACCATGTAGGTTATTAAATGCGACCCTGAAACCTTGTGGCTTTTGATTGACGTAGAAGGTAAGAACGTGATTATCAAGATCTAGCAGAACTCCAACTGTGCTTCTGGTATGAATTCCGCCTTCAATGCGGGTGTGGTGTTCGTTGAAATGCATGAACCAACTACGATTGTTGTCAATGTACATGCTCCATGCCTTGTCATCCTTGCCTGTCAATACCAATCAAATCTAATCATCTAAAAGTCTAAATACCAATCTAATCATATCAATCAAATCGTAAAAATCAATCATTTATTTATGTGATTTCGGTACACCATTTGCTCACAGAAATTTGAAATTTTCAGAATGTAGATAAGAAGTTGGACCACGTCTACAAGAAGTGCAATGGAAATGAAAGGGGTTGCATTGTACGCAGATCCCATGTATGGCATTGAATGGGGTATTTTTTAAAGGTTATCAGTGTTTTGAGGTAGTGCGGTAGAAGTAGTTTTTAAAGTAGTAACAGTAGTAGTAGTGGTGGTATTAGTCACATTAATGATCACCAAAAGGTCACAAACTCTCAAAGTATGCAGACAATAAATATTTTTACATCAAAGAGAGAACTTGGAACCATATTCTTCCTTTTGAGATAGAAGAGATTACCTGTAAGACCTTTACACTTTATTAAATGAAGGGAAGAACTTGGATAACTTATAACAATAGGACAATGGAAATTAAGACAAGGTTTGAAAGCATCTTGCAGAACAGGGAATTTGCAACAGTCTGGTTTTAGTTATCTGAAGAAGCATTACAGAATATACCACTCACAGAACAGTTATGTGACCATTTCAAGAAGTCAGACAAAAATGTCAGTTGAAAGTTGACAGTAATATTGTACTTTGACAACTGACTGCGAGTATTCTTACCATGCCAGTGCGTTCTCTTGGCACATATTTCTTTTAAAAGCGTAGATTATTTAACACTTTAACGATGACAGTGTACTAAACGCGACTGGGAAACCAATGCAGCTTGTTAAAGTGTTAAGGAAAAAAGACGAGGTGAATAAAATCAGTCTTACCTAACATGACATCCTTCCTCACGTCAAACCTTGCAATGCCAAACGCAGGATCTGAGTTGTTGTCAAACTGATCAATGACAAGCTCCCAGTAATGGACACCTCTGGACAAACCAACGGAGCCAAGAACCACACAGCTATCGGTTGAGCCACAGGACGCTGTTGCATTTCCATTCGTTAGACTTACATCTGGATGTGCAGAGTTCGGGTCAAAGGTGAACCAAGCAACTGGCAAAACAAAATGGCACAAAATACGTTCTGAATTAAGGAACATATTAAAATGATAGGTTTATTAATTTTATTATCAGATCATAATTATCCAGTTGCATGATGCACTGATCATTCTGAAATCGTATTTTGCCATTTATATCATGAATCAGCTCAAATCCACTGACCAGATCTTTTCATATGTCTGCAATTAACTTACATCCAAATTCTTTCAAACTGTTGTTAGAACTGAGGCTTTTGCAAAATACGAATACACTACAACCAAGTCTTTATCAGGTCCATGATGGTCATTTAACTTTTCTTAAGAGTGCAGTTAACTAATAACATTATAATAATAATAACTAATAATAATAATAATAACTAACAAAAACTAATAAAAAATAAACTTAAAAAAATAATAATAAACCAATAACTAATAACCAATAACTCAGTTCACTGTGTCATTTTTCATGTACCATTTTATCATCTTTCTGACGTACCTTCCGCTGTTTGCAGACAGATGCATTCGCTGTATTTGCTGTGACCGGCGTGATTGTAGGCCTTGACCCGTGCCAGATACTTGGTGTTGAAATGCAGGCCTTCAACCAAACACAGGCTCTCGGTTCCACAAAACACTTCCTGTTCAACAAATACCACGCAAACTTTACCCTAACTGCAATACTACAATCACGCAAGGCAACAAGACAATTCAATAGTGTCAGCTTGCTGAAGCAAGTGCTTCACTCACACTCATCATTGGATGATGCTTGGTCATTAGATAGTGGTGTTTAATAAATGCCTAATGACAATAGTAATAATAAACAACAATAAATCAACCAACCATTTTCTACTGAAAATGAATCTCCAATTTCATAAGATGCCTCATGATTCAAACCCTAGAATCAGCACTTTATATGCAGCCATTATGTAACCCACAGTAATTCTGGACCAAAGATTCATATTACAGATCTTGCATGCACAACAAGTGTTTTAAACTTACAACTTTAAGTAAATAATCTTCTCCCTTACCCTGAATTCTGGGTCGGCCGCTTCAGCCAGTTCGAGAATGTATCCATCGACAGCTGTTGATGAGGCTTCAGGCGTTTGCCAAGAAACAGTCACTGTGTTCTGCTCAGCACCAGGGGTGGACTGGGCCGCCGGGACACCGGGAAGATTCCCGGTGGGCCGCCAGGACCGGTGATATAATAATTTAATCAATTTAGTACAGATGATACAGGTTTTTTTACAAAAAATTGCGGCATCGGTTAACCGGTTTTTAGTTTCGGTTAACCGGTTTGTAAATTAACTGAAAAAGAGCAATGCATACTTACTTACCTACAGTGCTCCGTACAGCCAGCGGCCGCCATGTTAGATAAGAATTTACATCTTCCATTCTACTTCCGGCGTCTTCCACTGAGTTTGTTTTGATAAAATTTCTTTTAAATTTGTTAGTTAGTAATAAGTAATATTAATTAAATAAGATATGTTACGGTTATGAGTGATATAAATCCGAAACGTAAATGTAAAGGTGGTGCGGAGAAAGTAAGAGATAAGAAACTAAAGATTCTTGGTAAAGATGGAGCTAAATGCCGAAATCTAGTCGATTTATTTAAAGCCACTCCAATTCAAACTGAAGACACCAGCTCTCAACAAACACCTTCTGCAAGTAAACAACCCGACAAATTTTGCAAAAAATGTCCTGTTTGCTGCTTTTCTGTACTACATAAATACAGTTTCTATGGGCAAGCATACAAGCATCTCTTTAGTGCATATAAACTTTTATTGACTCTGTCGTCTACCCAAGTAGCTTGTGAGAGATCTTTCTCTAAATTGAAATACATTAAGAATCGCTTGCGAAGCTCATTGTCATCTACACACCTTGAAGCTTTTATGCTTATGTCAACAGAAACCGATGTTTTAAGTGAACTGAATAATGACACAATTATAGATCATGTAGCCGAAATGGCACCCGGCTTAAAGAAGTTGCTAATACTATAAACAGCAATAATACCATCACAGTGAGTCCGAATAAATTGATTTATAACTTGAGTTGACGCATTCTTAATATTTTATATATAATTATAAATTATATATGCGATTTATCGTTTTTTGTTATTGCATAATGTAATTTGTAAAGTGACCCATGACTTTGGAGGTCACTGGCCCTCGGGTATGCATGAAAAAATGCACAAAGAAAATAAAAGTCATGAAGTTAGGGCCGCTTTTTGTTTTTTTCCCGGGCCGCTTGAACTCCCCAGTCCACCCCTGCTCAGCACTACACTCCTCTGGAATGACTGAAGGAGCCGAAGGCACTGCAAGACAAATACAAGTGTTGTTAATGCATAATACACGGTAATCACACAGCAGACTTTATTTGCAGCCATTGGGAGATAAAACCACCCCAACCTCATTTTAATGGACTACAGGTTAAGAGGGCCAAGCTGAAATACATATCATTTATGTAGTTTAGTGTGGCTAAATAGCTTAATTGTCCGATGGAAAGGAACCTGCACTGCATCCTGCTACCAGACAATTTTGTACAATTACTTTGAAATGCTACATTGCTGTCTGCATATGTGCAAAAGTGATAGTGATTTAATACCACACAATTTGTGTTTCTTGCTACATTAACATCTACTATTTCAAGACATTATTTTAAAACGTGAAGAACCATTAGTGGACGAGGCAGATCCATATACAGTCATAGTCATCGTAGCTGAGACCATGTTTGAGCTCCTGCATATGTTAGTTAGGCTGGCTATGGCAGGCAAGGGCTCAAGTACCATAATTATCTGGGTGACAGCTGTAACTAGGTTTGGTCCCTGCATGGAGTTATGAGCGTGGAGACATCTATGTGTATCTAAGAATCATACAGGTGATATTGAATCTGTTTCCACGCTCAATGCATAAGAGATCAAATGTCCAAGTCGGTACAGCACCTGTATTGATTTAACCAAAATCCTACTTGCAGCACTACACAGAAACTGCCAATGTTGCGTGTTAATGTGTCTCGCATAAGTAGCAGATACTCTCCATACCTCCATGTGCCATACCTTGCTGGCAAGTATGGTGCAGCCCAAGGGCATATTTAGGGGTTTCGCGGGTTCAAACCTCCCCAAAATAAATGCATTACTGTTATTAAACACTAAAAATTTAGAAAAATATGACCATATGGAAACTCCCCCGAAACCTTAAAACCCCTCAAAAAAGTTTTTAATGGCTAAGCCCCTGGTGCAGACACGAGTTAAGTGGATATGCACATAAACAGGACAGCACTGATCCAAATAGTAATTCAGCTTTTAGAATGTGATTTCATATAGAAAGGCCATCCTACAAGGCTTTTTTAAAGGAGTTTTTAGAACTGCACAACCATTTCTCTCTTTTTCAAAAAGCCATGGTAAATTATTCCCAATGACCTTTTTTAAGCCATTTTTAACTGCACAAAAATGCTTTTACAACTGTACAAATTCATTTAGAACTGCACTTTTTGTGTAGAACTGCATATAAAAAGCCCTGCCATCCTATACCAAAGGCAGCATTATATTGAGCCTCTAAACTTGCTGACTGGTCACTTGGTGGATAGGTTTGAGTCTAACTCTGCCATATTCAGCATGTCTGGATATTCAGCAAGTCCCTGACTCATTTACCTTCCTTATTTTTTAAATGTAAAAAATAAATGTAAGAAACCTTAAGATTTTGAACATGCTGCATCATAATGGCTGTGCTGGAGTCGGGGTACCTCTCTGAGTAGTTCCCTTGAAGAGGTGCTATATAAATCCTCTGAATGAACGAATAATGCTTTGTTCACTCTGTCAAGTTCCTTAAATTTTCTCTACAAGTAAGTAAGTTTTATTCACCATCAAATACAGCAAAATCACAATACACAAATTGTACAAGCTGAGTGGTTGGCTACCGGTGAAGTCTCATAGGACTCATCTCGCCGGTCATCTAGCACACGATAGAACTTGAAAGAGGACAAAAGCTTCATATTTTCAACGCTGTTATATAGGCGACTTCTAAGGAAGAATCATTTTCTGTTGAATTCACAAGCCTGAACAAGATTGCCTTCAATGTTAATAGAAATGTCAGTTCAACCTCTCATGTGGTAGAAGTTGAGGCTTTGTATTGCTTGCAGGGCAGGTCCATTTTGCAGGTGAAGGTCGAACACTGTGGCAGTTTTTGGTTCCATGGGAAAGTCTTTCGGAAAGCTCTGTTCAGCTGAAGTAATTCTGTTGATTAATCCTCGTGATATCTAGCAAACAAAAAAAGATTAAGGAATGCCATGGAAACAAAAAATTTAGCAGGACAATTGGTAACCGGCAATTCGTCGCCGGACAATTCGTCGCGGACAATTCGTCGCGGACAGTTCGTCGCGGACAGTTCGTCGCGGACAATTGGCGTTGACAAAGAATAATTCGCTGGATTGATGTAAATAATTCTTTGCCTAAATGGAAGCTGGATTGACGAAAATAATTGCGTAGACGGAAGCTGGATTGACTAAAATAGTTTCTCGCGAACCATAAGTGGGATTGATGAAAAGAATTCTTGCTAAATAGAAGTGGGATTGATTAAAACATTTTGTGTTAAATAGAAGCTGGATTGATCTAAATAATTTTTCCCGAAATAGAAGCTGGATGGATGAAACTAAGTTTTCGATTCAATAGAAACTGGATTGATAAAAATGTTTGTTTCTGTAATTAGAAGCTGGATCCATGAGAATATTTCTTTGCTTAAATAAAGTTCCATTGATGAAAAATATTACAGAAAAGAATAATTCGCGACGAACTGTCCGCGACGAACTGTCCGCGACGAATTGTCCGCGACGAATTGTCCGCGACGAATTGTCCGGCGACGAATTGCCCTAGAACCGGACAATTACACTATTAACTGAAATTTTACCCTAACTTAAAAATAATCAAATTACTATATAATGGCCTTTGAAAGGTTCTCGATGGAAACAAAATATTTAGCAGGATAATTACACTATTAACCGAAATTTTACCCTAACTTAAAAATAATCAAATTACTATATAATGGCCTTTCAAAGGTTCTCGTGTAGACCTTCGAATATGGAAGGACATATTTAAAATTTTGTGTATTTAAAAACCTCTTCAAACCCAGCTAAGGTGAAAATCAAACAAGACCAATGTCAATTAGTCTGAGCACACACACTTCAACTGAGATGGTGACTGTGGTAGGGACCTACAGAACACTCTTTATACACTCTTTATGGTTCCTCTCTCATTGACACTTTGCCATCAGATGTTTGTGCTTAGCATCATAATGCTAAAGTAATAATAATAATAATAATAATAATAATAATAATGATAATGATAATGATAATAATAGCAATAATAATAATAATTATTATTATTATTATTAGGGACACTGCCGCCGATCTCTGAGCTCTGCTGAAATGACAATTCATAATAAGCAAACCTAAGTGATCCATACTTTATAATAAAAATAATAAATAATAATAATAATGCCCTCAGGGGTACTTTTACCAACTTAGACCTTGACGAATAGGGCCCATTCCTGACAAATCCATGTTTCTAAATAAAGTTGAATTAAAAAATACTACTAATAATAATCATACTCCATAATAATCAGATGTTACACAATATATACATCTTTTTACAACCACTTGAAAACTGTTCTTTTTTAAATGCTATGAATGAATGAATGAATGAGTGAGTGAATGAATGAATGTGAAACTAAGAAGGTGCCATTTGACAGCATTGCCTCCTTTGTACAACAATAACTAGCCACAATTTCCTTTCATTACAAATACCTACATTAAGAAGTCAGTGGTTATTATACTGCGAAGAGTGGGACGGGAAGTGCATACAATGCCATCGTTTGTCTGCAATTGTTGGATGGTATTAAACAAATGTTCTCACCTGTAGAAAAGCGACCGCATCAGTTTCCCTGAGCATTTCGATGCTCATCTGCAGCAATCCAGTTGTTCTCTGCAGCTGAGCCGTGCTCTGAGCAATCTGGCCGCTAAAAACTGACTCCTTATGCTGTCGCTCGTGGTCAAGTTTTTCGAGCAGCTGTTGCTTGCGAGTCTGAAGGGCTTCGATAAGTGCATCACACTTTGCTACGAGCAGAGCCTCAGCCTCCACTGAGTTCTCCTAAAACACAATTGTTCTCCGTTTATCACATGTTCAGTCATAGTTTAGCGATTCAATCAATCAATCAATATTTATTTATTCATAAATACAAGTTGTCTGAGATGCAACTTACCACATTCCACATACAAGTGGGTTTTTGTTTTATTTAGAGCAGTGATGCGCACTAAACTAATTTTGTTAGTTAAACTTTAACTACTTTTCAACTAAAATGAAATAGTTTAACTAATGTTGGTAACTGATTTTGTAAAGAAGTTAACTAAACTAAAAATAGTTAGTTAGACTTTATCCAACTTTTAAAAAAAAATTTCACAAACGTTTTCACAATAACAGAGGTTAAGAGAACTGTGATAACGCAGAGTTTCAATGACAATTTCACTTTCAAACTATGTAATGTGTACTAGACTAATAGTTCTACTACAGTTCTACCAGAAAATCATGAAGACAGTTGTTAATACAAATGATGATGCATCATGCAATTCAATGCAGTTCACTTGACTTGAACTCCTAACAATCACTGCAGAAGATAGTTGCATAGTTGAACTAAATTTTTTTAGGTTAACTAAAAGTTTTCAACTTTTTAGTTAACTTTGACCCATCACTGGTTTAGAGTCCAGCTTCGAATCATAGATTAATTAGGATTACTGTCAATTTCCTTTTTAAAGAGAACTCATGAAATAAAGTTTTTATTCAACTGCTCTTCAGTGAAGCCCACAATTGGTGTTAATTGACCCAGGTAAGAAAGGCATTAACAATGCTTAATAAGCATACTAGTCAAGTTGGTGATATAAGAATACAACACTGTCGGAAGAAAAGGTGTAATGCAGAGGTCTCCAAAGTTTTCCAGCGGGGGGCCACATTGCTGACTTTCTTAGGCTAAACGGGCCAAAACTCCGAAGAAAAAAATTTCTCTGTGCGCAGCTGTCCAGTGAATTGTGAGTAATGCGATGAATGCTTGGATTCATAATGATCTCAAAATATTGTAGGCCTACTCTTTAAGCACTGCAATGGTGTCATTGCATTATCAGGCACAGTGCCTTGCAAACAGCGACATGGATTTTGGCAATATGCATGTTAGAGTACAGCGGCGTTAAAATTTTCAATTTTCCCAATATAGTTTGTTTCTTCAAGGAGAGTTCCGCGGGCCAGATTAAAGGCCTTAGCGGGCCGGATGTGGCCCGCGGGCCGTACTTTGGAGACCCCTGGTGTAATGGATGGGAATAGCTATCCACCTTCATGAGCCAAGGCCAAAAATTGACACAGGATAAGATTTTTCTTCATTACTTTAGAATAATAGCCGTAACAGGTTTTTTTTATCTCATTCCTAAGGCTAAAACCACAAACATTACAGGCTAGCAAAGGCAAAATTCCAGCTTTATTTATTCTGGGATAAAAATTCTTTAAACTACAGATAACCAGCACCCAGTGATATATTGGGATTTGAGGCAGCTGGTACAACACTTGCCCAAACAAGTTTAACAGGTAGTGAGACGAAATCTTAGCCAATATCATTTCTCAGCCTTGGTACATGAAAGGGATAACTATTTCCCTTCCGTTAAACCCTATCTTCCAACTCGATTGGTCATTTAAAAGAGCACTTAAACTGTACTTGATCAAACTTAATGAGGGATAAAAATTGCACTTGATCATTTAATGTCAGCTAACTACCGTATGTTCGATTATCTAGTCAATTATCACGTCGGCATCTTTTATTATGACTGATTGGCATTTAATCTTAATCTCTGTTTCTTAGTTTAGGTATTTCTTTCTCTTTCTACTTAGTTAAGACCATGAAGTTATTCATTTATATGAAACTATCATCCCTCCACCTACAATAATTATTGGGCACCCCAGGAAGCGGGACTTGTCCCTTTGGGGTTCCCTCAACCGGGAATGATCCATGCACGCACAATTTCCTTTTGTTTCTTGTCTGTATGATATTAATGTCTGTATTTACCGTAATGTTCTTGTACGGTTGTCTCTTAATAAACAGATTTGATTTGATTTTGATTAATTTGCTTTAATTTGTTGCCTTCTCGTATCTGTGAGTTCGGTAGATGGCTCTAGTTAATAATTAAGCCACTGATAGAAGCAAGATAATATCAGACTGCATCAGTCCTGCATACGGCTTAGCACCATCTGCGGGCAATAATGACAAATCGGCCTCCTATCCAGGACACTCCATCTGATTTCCATCTGCTTCACTGTTCTGTCCGTATACTTATAACCAATTGGTTGATATCAATGAACACAAATGAAGCTATTTGTGTAACAGTATAACTCATCAGTGCACTTAACTCAAGGTGAAAGCAACAGCCAGAAATGGTCGCTGAAATCCAGGCACCACTTATATCTGGACTCCAAGTGTCCCACATATCCCCTACATTTACATAGCCACAGCTTGAAAATGAGTCAGGCAAACTGATTATGCCAAGCACCTAGTGCCTCTCACGGTCTGGCATCTGCTGCAAGTAGTAAGCGGGTAAGAAAAAAGGTAGGAAAAAAGAGAGAAAGGTAGGAATAAAGCAAAGGTAGGAAAAAAGAAAGAGATGGAAAGTAAGAAACATAATCCCTAACATGCCTATCCCTATACAAATTCTGGGATGCATAGACGGACAAAACAGGTTTTTTTTAAATGCCAAAAATTACAATTTTAAATGTTTTGGTAAAGGTCAAATATGACATCTTGAATATTAATGCAAAATCATAATCTGGCTAATTCCGTTTGTGAACCCTTACCATAGTACAGTAATTAATAGCAGACAAGGCAAAGTCTCCTGTTTTCAAATCTGGTGACAAATATAAATTTACAAAATACAGGCACATCTCTGTTCTTCTCTATTTATCCAAATTCATTTACTCGTTCATTCTGATAATTTATATAGCGCCTCTTCCACAACCTACTCAAATATCTAGAACAAATATTGTGATTGATTATATTGACCAATTTACGTGGCATCTACGAACCTCTAAACGCAAAACAGTATGATTTTCTATTCTGGCCATTCCACCTGTATGGCTGTGATAGAAATGGATAAATCTCTGAACCAGTTGATGATCAATTTTCTATGGGGATTTCTTTGAACTTTTCACAGATTATAAGTAATATAACAGTGGTGGTCAGGTCCTGTCAGTAGGAAGACCTGATAAATGTTAGCAATAGGGGAACTAGCTTAAGAGAACCAAGAAGAGGCTGTTGGGCTATACAATTACAAACAGATTTAATAATATTAGGCAATGTTATAACAATTGCAGAGAATGTTAACGGAGTTATAATAAAACAAGACAAAAACTAAAAATAGGTACATAGTACATACTGTAACAAAAATTATACCAGTCACAGCACATCCGAAGTTTAGACCAACAGAACTTTGAAGTTTGAATGCAAAAATTCACCCAAAGATCTGTCTTCAGCACTTCCCTCAGAGCCCCTGATCACATGGATCACCCAGAGCGCTAAACCTGAATGGGGAAGATGAAACAGCAATTTGTCAACCTCGGACCAGCCGAGAATGATGTATCTGTGCACCAGAAACCATATCAGATAACTCCATCAGTGATGAAAATACTATTAATCGCTTATACAAGGAAAAGCCACCCACAATGGAAACCCAAACCATTTCTGGTGCGCTATGACTACTACCTCTTGTGCTTTTGCTTTTATTGGCCCCACTCTATGGAACCAACTTCCTCCCATGACTCGCACATTGCTTCAAGCTGGGGCCTCCCTGCATCCCTTAGCTGCTTTATTTTCTCAGGGTCTCTCGCACTGGGAGCGCCTCTGATTGGTGTAGCACTGTGAGTAGATCTATATAATTTACAGATACAATACAATACAATACCTCTACAGCAGAGTAAGCTGAACGAAGTTCTTATAAATTCCACACAACTGAATTAAAACCTGTAGAGTTACCTTAATATCAAGTTGCATAGTTTTCAGCTGTTGAAGGAAATCCGAAGCAGACCTTGCTCTGTCTGAAAGTCTCTGCAAGACGAGAGACAACTCAGCCTACAACAGCAAAATGACATATTCACTTACTATAAGTATGCATTAAGATCCTGTAACTTACACACACAAATAATAACAATTATACAAGTATACATACTTGATACATACTTCATACTTACATACACTCATACAGGCCAGCAGCTCCTACTGAACTCTCAAACATGATATGACCATAGTGACCGCATGACAAAACCGTTACCCAGGCAGACAACTTAATGCAAAAAAGTTCTTAATAAGAATGCTATATCTTGTCCAATTATATTATGTACACCAACGTGTGGAAATGCAGTTGGATTAATAAAGAATATACTTACTTACTTTACATTACACACAAGCCAATGAAAAACTTACCTAACCAAATACATTGCACATTAGGTAGGCACAGTGCCGGCTTTAGGTATGGCGGCAGCCTATAGAGCAGTATTTTTCAAGGGGCGGCAAATTCCAACAAAATAAAGCAAGAAAAGCATTTTTTCTTCAAATTTAACTATGAAATATAAAAGGGCGGCATATTTGTCCTTGACTATAGCACAAAACTGTCAAAGGCTGTCAAAAGCCACCTCTAGGTAGGCAGGAAATGTAATCATAAAATTTCTAAAGCCTGTACCAAATTCCACTGCCTGGGGCAGAGGCACGCATGCACAAACTACATGTGATAGCTCAATCCACAGCCTTTAGAGCTCCATCAGGTGTAAATGTGGAGGGGGTTTTCAGTAATGGTAACACTCTGGCACGAAGAGCAAAAGATCAGCACAGGATGTGGGATCGCTTCCCGCTACCCTCCCAACGGTCGACTCAGCCTTTCATTCGCCAGATGGCATTGCTAAAATGAACAGTAGGACATGATGGGCGCCTTGCATGGCTGCCAAACAGTTAGATTCGACTCCTGTAATAACTTGTGATCATCCTTTCATACTATGACTTGTAATCATACTGCGGTGTGTCAGTTTGAAATAATAAACGAAGACTTAGATAGGTATACATATAAATGCAAATGTACTTAGCTTTTTCTATAGCAACTGTATGTCACAGACCTGGCTCAATTTTCCGTGAATTGATAAGCGTGCTACTAATAGACCACATGTTGCACTTACTGCCTCCTCTCTGGTGGCCAATTTCCCAAGGCTGGTGGCTATATCCTGAATTGTATGCAGCCAGCTCTCATTTTGAGCTTATCGCAGAATGGCAATAATTCGTTGTCTACGTGTACCCAGTTGTCTCTCTGGACAGATTTATTGCTGCCACTGCTGATTGAATCAGAGAAAGTTCTATGTTTGTGTCTGTGTTGGATGCAGTTGTCAGTCTTGTGTTAACGACCTAGTTTTTATCTCATACACGTGCAGTATTCAACAATCTATGGGAAGGACTCCATCATTAAAAACACCACAGAACTATGGTTTAATTCTATATCAGTGGCGGTGCTACAGCAGGGCAAGCCAGGGCAAATGCCCTGGTAAAAAAGCCTTTGCCCTGGTTGTTGCCCTGCCGCAAGGCTCCCAGAATTTTTGCCCTGATGAGAATTTATTTGGGGAATAAATTGTCCCATGCACTGATTACTTGTATGACTGTCCTGGCTATGCCCTGGTTTAAAAAAATGTCTGGCATTGCCTCTGTTCAATACAGGACTTTCTCATTCTCACTTCTAAACAAGAACACACTACTGTCTGGCTGTAGACCACGTAATTACCACACATTTATGTCTTGCAGCATTTTTGCTGCACTAAAAATACTAGATTCAAAAGAGCAAGAAAGAAAGGAAGAAATTGAAAAGACAATATAGATGTAATTGTCAAAAAAAGAAGACTTGGAGTGAAGATGATATGAGGAGCATTAGCTATGACAAATACAATGGAGATATCATTCACACCCACAAGCATTCACACCCCAACCATAGACACCAAACGGTCAGTGTCAGGATGACCAACTGGTGTTGATGGGTGTCAAACTGGCCATTTGGTGTGAATGGGTGTGAGATCAAACTGGCCATTTGGTGTGGATGGGTGTGAGGGTCAAACTGGCCACTGGGTGCATTTCTAATCAGATGCTATGGCTTTGTTCCAAGTATCAGTACTATTACAATACTCCTTTTGTAGTACAATGATATATAAAAATGTCATCATTCTTACGACATATACTCATCTTGGTCTTAGTCAAACCACTTCATGGTCTTTGTCATTTCTAGAAGACATGACCGGCTCTCATTAACAGACATGAATTTAAATTACAAATTAAGCCTAAGTTTAATTAGACAGATCTAAACACCCAACCCAATCATTTCAAAGATCTTTCTTTTCGGTCATGACCTGAACCATTGACCTCTCAACTGGCAGCACAGAATGCTAACCATTAGACAATTACAGGAAACAGTCGCAACACCTAACAAAAAACACAGGACTTGTGAACCCTCTGACAAAGCTCACACCCCACTGGACTCAACGTCACCATCAGATAAGCTGAGCTTAACCAGACCCCTATAAAAGAAAAAAGAACTTTTAAACTGGTACTTTAGTCATTCCAAATGGACTTAACAGTTGTAAAAAAGATTGTATAATCGGCATCAAAGGGTCATAGTTAAGCCTTTTGCCACACATGGGGGCAATTAATAGGGCTATTAGCAAAGCAGCAATACCACAAACCCTCCTCTGACTATGAATCCAGTAGCCCAATGAATGTCCACACACTACTTTCCTCTGTTCTGCTACTAACTTTATGATTTATAAAGACCCTTTAACTTGAGAATCACAAATGCAAATTAGAATTAATTACATGGAAATATCCCAGGAATAAATACAACAGCTGTCGACAGATGAAACCAGGTAAGGTATAAAATATGGAGAAATAAACAGGAGTCAGCTCCTATGGCAGCCAATACCCACATGTATATGTTAAACTGACCTTTGCACTCAGAGGTCACAGGTTAGCAATCGAGACAAAGGTCACAGGAGTCACACTCTCCCTGAAGCATGTTTGTTACTTGTAGATTCTGTTACTAAATAAACTATTCAGCTACTATTACTTCTTTCAGCTACTATTACTTCTTTCAGCTACTATTACTTCTTTCAGCTACTATTACTTCTTTCTCAATGGGTGATATAACCAAATGATGTGCACAAAGGGTTTTCAGTCTCAGACACTGAAACAAAAGGCCAACCATGTCTGTTTCTTCCTGGCAGTAATTTTCAGCTGATCTGTTAATCACTGTTAATTCTGAAGGCAAATCCAACACCATTCAAAAGTTCTCTTCCTAGCACCAGCATGAAATCTGCAACTGGCGGAATGTTTACTGTTACATTCTGCCAGTCAAACAGCAGTCTGTAATGTAACAAGCAGAAACAGTGATCCTCTGGCAGTGTATTCTGCCCTACTCTTCCCTAAGCTGGCAAAACTGTTATATTATTTTCGCATTTATAATAACACAATAATGAAGACTCAGATGAAGGTGCAACTCTCAATGAACTTGATACCAGAATTTGAAATGAGCTGCAGAGATGCAAGCATGTACGTACATACGTAATTCACAGTAACACATATATGCATGCAAGTACATATGCTTCTCCAATGCTTGAACTCTGTCTCTTCTTTAAGAAATACCTCCAAACTCACTATTTCTAAATGTCTTTCAAACATCTGGATATTTAACACTTTAACGATGAGCTGCATTGGGTTCCCAGTCAATTTTTAGTACACCCTCATCGTCAAAGTGTTAATTGCTCTTCAGCCAACGACTGACTTTTATTGCTATGTGACCTTGTGTGCGTGAAGTTTTTTAATAATAACAACAATGTTCTAATGTACATACGTACATAGGTATTTAAAATATGTAAGTATGCATTATCAATACACATAATACAAAGCTTTGTAGGTACATATAATTTGTGCTGAACAGAAAAGTTGAAAACAAATGTACAGGTATTAAATGTACCAACGAGTCACGCTGCATCAAAGTAACCTTTGTGAAAATGTACGCAATATAAAATAAATAAAATACCAATAAGAGTACACGACACTGAAAAAGATTCAAGATAATTGCAGCAACCAGCATGTGGTTTCCTAGACTCTTACATACAATAAATCATTGAAACTGTTAAATACTTCACTACAAGATCGCAGAGAACCCATATCTCTTGTTCATTCTCAAGCTAACAGTTTGCCACCGAGATGTTTATTAGGCCACTCAAAAGCACTTCACTGTAAAATGTATTGGCTCTTGAATGCAGACTAATATACCAATCAGACAGCCGGACACATGCCCCCAGTCTTGTGCTTAAGTAGTGACATTCTTATGGGAGCCTGATACCATTCTACCAAGCCTGTCAGCTACCTTAGCATTTATAAAAAAAAGTCCTTCTGTGTATCCAAAAGCGAATAAATTACTTCCTTGACACCTGAAAAGATAACAGTTTGGACCACACACAATACCAAGGAGCAATGAAAAATTAAACTTAACACTGTTAGTTTCTGAAAATGTACAAACCACAGTCTTTGTAATTCTAATCATAAACTCCAAATTTCTAAAGTACTACTCTGAAACTAAGAAGAGTTATTCATGAAAGCTAACTAAGCTCATTCACATTATTTTCACAAGTGCTGATTCTTATACCTTGGCAAGATATATATTTCATTCCAAACTGAAAACTTTCATCTTCCACAAACCATATCCTGATTCTTTCTTTCCCCTTACTTCCCTGGCTGGTCCAATTCTAAACACCATCCATAATAGCTGTCTGACTATCTGGTCTATCTGCCTGACCCTTGGTCCTGATCAGGCACCAAATCAGGCTTCATCTGCCTGTGGATTTTTTGTGATTGAGTGCCTGTGAACAAATTGTTCCCAGCTCTTAGCTTTCACTGGAAACCATAAAATCTCAACAGTCTCATTTTATTACTGCAAGTGGTTTTATCGACAACAAAACAACCTACGTAGGTTATATGAACAAATGGGTTTTCAGGCCTTGGAAATCAAAAGGATATCCGTTAACATGGACAGTAAGAGGTTAGCCATGAGCAAGTGTAACCTACAACAATTACCCCAGCACAGCTCAAATCCTAACAAGGAATCCGCTAAAACATCCATTAAAACTCACCAACAGTGAACTGAACTGTTAAGAAATCAAATGTGCAGCCCAGAGCAGATTGGAAAGAAATCAACCTAAGAACGACTAGGCTACAGTTCTTTCTAGAAATGCACTAAGTCGTTCAGCAACTTTTCAACATTTGATTGGCTTACAATATCAATGGCCTCTGCCTGTCTGTATATCAACCTATCTATACTGGTATGTAGACAGAGTATATTTGTATACACATACACACACAGAGTATATATTGCATGTAGATCTCTATGACTGATTCCACAGTCTGAGACATTTCATAAACCTTTAATTTAAATTTAATGCATCTCATGCCACCAAACATCTATAAACATTTTATGAGTCTGTGTAACACTTAAATTTTCTGAGGCTCTGCTGTAAACAGTGTAAAGATCAGAGGTCAACAACATCAAACAAGGCCAGTAGTTCAGACTATTATTGTCCTGATGGAGTCAGTCATGGGTTCCTATATAAAGAGGTCCTTGAGTCAGTGTAAGAAGGGAACATAAATCAGACCAGATTTCAAACACTGTCCTGGGTTTACTGGTACTAATTTAATGACTTTGAAATGACAACCACCCCAAGTCTCTTGGCAGAAAGGACGGCACTGCAAGGCTGCTGAAACTGTTCTATTCTAAGACAGACCACTCTATTAGACCACCTCATGATGATTTCATTTCCAACTTCCAACCCCCATCCTCGCAGCTTTCCTAATTTGGTGTGATATGCCATTTGGAGATCTATAGGAGCCATTTCAGTATGGAGGGATAAGTGGGCAGCAGTAAAACGTGATTAACAACTGGCTCATTCTGATTTTGACAAGCCCTGGTTGTTGAGCATACAACTTGGTCAAACTGGGACAAATCAATGAGCCATAGTGCAACTGTTGCCCAGCTCAGACTAAGTCTGCCCATTTCGCTGATGACAACAGTTGCAACTGGCTGGAACTGCACATGCTAGAAGAAGAATCAATTTGAAATGAAAACTGAAATGTTTGCTAAATTCAAACAATTCTATGACTTCTTTGTTACAGTAATTGTTGTAAATGTATCCAATCTAAATAAACAACTTCTATAAAGCCATTACAGTACAGCGCGTAACAGGACTCAACGGTCGCAGCAAGTACACCGTAATAAAAAACTGTAATCTGCTGGAGAAGCCCCGTCAAAATCTGATGGGCCAGAAAAACTAGAGTCAGATACAAGTTGAAACAATTCAGATTTGTACCAGAGCAAATTGCCACAATTAAACAAAGTTCAGACCAGAATCTTGAACACATGAATTGCTATTGAAAGCTGTCGCACATAACATTCTGTTCAAGACTAGTTACTGCAATTGGTTCATGTCAACAATTATGTCACAAAATTCAGTTGCCGTCGGTTCCACACTATCATTATCAACATTTTTTTAATGAAACCTGTTTACTAAAAATTTTGACACTGCAAACTTGTGCTGTTTTATATTAAACTGCAGCGAGACATGGTAGCCAATTTGTTACAGCACTTGCCCTGTAATGAGGAAAGTATGGGTTCGATCCTCTTTCCCTGAGACAGTTTTCTGTGTAGGGACCTTGAGCAAGTCCTACACTCACAATTGCTCAGTGCCATCGATTGATATTTGTAATTAGATAGTGGCAATTAATAAATGCACAATAATAATAATAATAATAATAATAATAATAATAATAACACTAAAATAATAATAATAATCAGCAGGTCAAAAGTAACCACTGAAAGTCTACAACTAAAATTTTAAGTGTGATGTTGCTTATTCTCTTGTTATCAGTGTAACACAATTTATGTGGAATTCTTCTGGAATCCACTTAATTAAATCACACCAGTTGGTGATAAGATAAAGTAATACATTTATTATGTCCCTCTATCAACACCAGAAACAAGAAGAACATTGATCATTTGAAAGAAAGATATTTAACTGTAGGGGATCTGCTATAGCCTAGTGCAGCGCTGTCCAACTTTTTGACACCGCGGGCCACCGAAGAAGTTATTCTTGAAGCCGAGGGCCGCACCAGTCAACTCAAAAGCAATGATGAAATTTATTGAAAAATTATTAACTGACAATAATAATAACTGTATTAAAATTAGTTGTGGAGTTATCATATGAATGCGTCCTGGGATATGGATTTTGTGTTCATGTTGTCAAATAATAATAGCTATACAAGTAGGCCAGTGACTTTATCTTTTACTTTATTTTTACAGAAATTGCAAATATTTAGCCACCTCGGGCGAGCCACTTAGAATCAACTCGCGGGCCGCATGCGGGTTGGACAGCACTGGCCTAGTGGTTAGTTTGCTGGACTGTCAATGGAGAGGTTAGGGGTTCAAATCCTGACAAGGGCAGAAATTATTTTAAGGTTTCTTTCTATGATGAGTACATCGACCGTACACTGTCAGTGGAAAGATCAGACGGTGGGGGAGAGGGCTGGCCACTCTCCCTCATATGCCGAGGTTAAGAAAAATGAAGTCGCTAACACTTGCATATATCCTTTTGGTTATATCCTTATATAAAAATATTTACTAGTTTATTTTAAAATTTTCTAATTAACTTTTATTGTCCATTATTACTCAAGTTAGCATTTCTGCGTTTTTGTCAGATTGTTTTTCTCAATAAAATTAATATACACTTCATACACACGGCTGCAGCTCAGGCTATAAGGGACTGCTTCCCTCTTCTTGTTCCATGTAACTGTAGCATTACTGCAAGAAAATCCGAATGGAAACCTTTCCATACAATTTGCAAGCCTTGATTATAACATTTAAGCCCAGCTGTCCAATTAGTACGACACAAATTCAGGACACTGCAAATTACAGGCACTCCAAAAACATTTCGAATTCAGTCACATGGATTACAGTGGTCTGATATTTCTTTCCAGCTGGATAAGCACCTCCAGCAGGCAATGCAGTTTCAAAGCAGCATGCAAAGGTCAACTCATTAGTATGCACGGCAGCTCCATATACATATTCATTAGCTGGCCAAAGGTAAGACCTGTCACTGCAGTCTGATTGATATCCAAGGTGAGGGATATACTGGTTAAATTTTAACATGAAATAACAAGTTCTAGTAGATCAATTTGAATAGTAAACTGGTTAATCTCAAAACACCATGGAAAACAGGTTTACACCATTTATTACATTTAGATTTTTTAATTTAAGTCTGTAACGAGGGAGAAAAATAAACAAGAAACTGATAAATTTGCTTAAAGTGGAACTATGTAAATAAAAGCTTCATTATTTTACAACACGCAGTTCAGCCAGCCAGACACAGACAGACAGACAGAATAACTTGCCAACTGTCAGTCTCATAAAACTTTCATTTCCGACAACATTTCCTTCACTTCTAATGAAATTTCTGCCATTGTCAATAACACAGAACATACCGATATATACCAAATCAATACAGTCCCGAAAAGCATTGACTGAAAAAGGTTTAATCTCTACAGAAAGTTTCCAGAGGTAACTCGGGACTTTCGAAACTAGTAATCAGGTGAACTGTACTAGGAGTTGCCTGCTGTGAAACTTCAGCCACAATTAACTTTAGACAGTTTAGGTTTGTTACAGGAACATAAAATTTTTATACCAAATGACCAGATCAGCAATTAGGAAGTCTTATTTTAGCCACAAACACAGAAATAGCTGAACTTAATAACCTGTACTTTCATCAAGGAATGAACAAATGAACTCTAACTAGTTCTATGGCAGTTTAATTAAGTTCAATTACCGTAATCAACAGAACTACAATGTATGTCTACATATCCTGAATTGGAGATAAATTCGCGCACTGGTGGACAATTGGCCGAATGTCTCTGCATCTGGAGTTTAAATTCTGGTCTACCAAGTGAACTAAAACGGTGTTTTTGAGCTGTGTAACCCATTAGGAAGGCTTGTTCTAAAATAGGACTGTTGTTTTATCATTAACCATGGGCGTCCGCAGGAATTTTTCTAGGGGGGCGCAAACATTTAAATAGTTGTCACAGGGACTAAGTAGTGTCGAAAGCAACCGATCACCACCGTCGACGCTCTTACCCATCGGCGCTGGCTACCTCTCGATCCTCTGGCGCGGATCCCAACATGCGAAAAAATTCATAGACATTCGAACATTTGTCAAAAACTATGATGATATATAATTAAATTTTATATGACTTAAATCTTACCTTATTCTTGAAATAACAATTGCAATCGTCTGGAGACGTTATATTTTTAAGGAATTCAATTGAAACTTTTACTAAGTTCATGCCAATGCAGCCAATCAACCTATATTATTCTACATATATAATATAATTTATCAGTAAATCTACTGCATACTTTCTATAGACTATACTAACGTCTAACGGCAGGTTTACCTAACAGTGGGCAAGCACTGGGCAACGTAGGCTATTTATTCGGTATGCACGCCAACGCAAAAGAAAAAACGTTAGTCAATAATTAAATTATTATATTTAGCCTAATTAGCCTACCACGAAACTGAATGTGGAAGTTAAACACAGACACACGGTCAATTTTATTATACTAGGCCTATAGTATACTCATTGAGCTTATTATACAATAGAAGCTACTGTCATTATTTTTTATAAGATTAGGGCCTATAACAACCAGCTTCCGATTTGGAGTAGGCCTATAGGCCTAAAGAGTTTGCGCAAATATTCCCTTAAGCCTACTCTATTTTCCCTCCCTCAAAGTAGGCTAATGCGTAGTATTAGTCGGCTTCCCAGTCAAAGGCGGAATCGATTTCGGTCATGGACAGCAAGACGAAATTGTCCTACTCAGAAGTGCTAGTCTTTTCCGTTCCTGTGATACTGCCCGAGTGTGTATAGGCGCTGTGTTTCGTGGCGGCGAATTGAGGTCGCTGAGATGGTCGGCGAAATGTTCGCGCTCAATTCAACGGTTACCCATTTACTTGGGGGGAGTTTGAACCCACAAAACAACAAAAATCAACAGATTCGCATTCCTCCTTCATCCAGGCTTGGGACTGGTTCCGAAGCGAGCGGGGTATGTTTAAAAAGTCTGGCAGAACGTGTGTTAGCTTGCATCTAATGGAAGAATCTGATTACTTAGAGACTGTCGCTCCATGCCAGTGTCAATTACATATGTTCATTAATATTATGTACATTTGTATATATATATATATATATATATATATATATATATATATATATATATATATATATATATAAAGTTCTGACTACGCGGCTAACTGTTATCTGGCAGGGATCGGCTAAAACAACAGAAAAGAATACGATACAAATTAGCCGTTACGACTGATCAAATGCATTTCGCCGTCTCCGGTTGACAATATGAATTTCCATATTACCAAGAGAGAACTCTATACGTTAAATTTTCAAACATCCGCCTAAACAAAGATAGTCTATAGGTCCAAGACCGTCCAAACCAATTGAATAATCAAAAATTCTCTGCACATATGCTCAAAATCCAGGGGGGCGCACATGCGCCCCCTTGCGCCCCCCTGCGGACGCCCATGTCATTAACACTTAAAGGTCAAAGACCAATAACCCTTTGCACCGCCAGAACGACTGTTTTCAGACACCAGAAGATGTAAATTTGAACAGATTTAAATATTTCTTAATATCTTTTTATCTTAAACCAAACTTATGAAAAAGAAAATACTAATTGTTGTAGATTGCTGTTACTTGGTGTTTACTAATAAAGTTATGTCATTTGCTGATTAAAATGAAATTGTGTAAACAAGGTTTTTAATTTTAAAATCCAGTAAAAGATGTAGCAAAGTCAAATTATTTTCTTTTAGTTTTTTCTCTCGTTTTTTTCCGTTTTTTATTTTTTGAATAAAACGACGTTTTTTCTCGTTTTTTATTTTGATTTTACCATTTTTAACAACTATGATTCATAGCATGCACAGAGTTGAACAGATATTTGAATCTGACACAAGCATGCATGCAAACATACATACTGGGTCATACATATGTACATGTATGTATGCAAGTATGTATGAAGATGCATATGTTTTGTATGCAAATAAAAGTCTTGAGACAGGTAGCTCATTCACAAGGCCTACAGGACGAGAGGAACTTGTACAGAGACAAAGCTTCTCGTTTAAGTCTGACATATGACTTATAGAAAATATCTCAGGAAAAACATCTAACCCACTTTAAAGTATTTCATCTGGATTGGTTTAAAAAAAACTAACTGGCTAAGTTTTTCTTTGGTCTCAAGGCTTGAACCTAAAGTAGGCTGACCAGATATTGGAAACTAAAAACCGGGACACTTCAATCACAAAATAAATTTGTGATGTTGTCAATAATTAATATAATACAACTTGCACAAATATCTATTTTATACTTATTATATTTGTATAAGACTATAAGACTAAGTGAAAGGTTTTATTCAAATCATGCTTTTAAATTTAAAATTATATTCTAAATTTTACAAATCAGTTACTCAAAATTAATTTGGCACCTGAATGTATAAGTTTTTTTTGTCTGCTAACACTCTATCATAACAAATCTTGCTTTTAAATTTAAATTTAATAATTCTAAATTTATCAAATCAGTTAGGCTACTCATATTTGGCGCTTGAATGTATGCTTCTTAAAAGTTTTTTGTCTGCTAATATTCTGTCATAAAATTCAACACATGTTTCTTCCATATTACCTGCTGGAGAAGAATGAAAACTCGGCCTTCAGATCGTCGTTAAAAGAACATGTTGGTTTTGACATTTTATAATCTTATTTCAGTAATTTAGTTTCAAATTGTAGGATTTAGATTTTAAATTAAAAATTATTATTTATGAAAATGTATTTTATCAGAATATTATTACTACGACAAAATATGACGTTTAGAACCGGAAGAGGTATTATGCATGGTAATAAATAAAAGTGAGATTAAAAATGAATTTACTCGCCAGATGCCAGTAGTAAAATCAAGGAGACGTTGATAAAGTAAGTAAGCATATCCTTTATTTGATCACATGACAAACGCACATGAAATACATCATATATAAGATCGGAAAGTCAGGTCAGTTTTTAAAATCCGGGACATATTTAGAGTTTGGCCTACCTTTCCCGGCAGCCGGGACAGCTAGCAGAAAATCGGGACTGTCCCGGGAAAACCGGGACGTCTGGTCAGCCTAACCTAAAGTCATTCAAAGTCTTGCAAAACTTGAAAGAAAATACCAGATGAACTTAGCCACAAACCCATAATTATCCAATATCCTGACACATTTTCTGTCTGATCAAAGCCACTTTTAAATGTAACAGGCACACATAATTTGCACATGCCAAAAAATGTTCTATCAATCAATTTGGTTATCTCTTTGAAATTTCTTTGACAATCGAGTAGTACTGTAGTAGTATCAAGTGCATAATGACATCATACCTTTGCCAAGGTCATTATCAGTTATTTCTAGACAATCCTAGTTCCTACACTGAGGCTTTTATTAGTCAATTTATAACAATTTATCTGTCATTTATAACATCCTGTGAAAAATGCATTTCCATTTCACAGCAGTTTTACACGATCATCTATAGAATCCATGGCAATATTTACACGGTAATTAAACGATCATATTGCCATTCTGTCTGTGGTGGCTTGAGTTGGAATAGCCTATTCACTCAGACATAAACTTAGGCCTAAGCACTTCACTACTTACTCTGCAAACTGAATTAACTGTCTCACTCAATGGCTCATTGACTTTACTGATGGACATTTGGATATATGTAAAGTTTTGTAAATGTACTAATTTTCTCCAGCAAGTGTATGACCTTGACCCTGCTCATTTTCAATGAATTGATTGGGAGAGATCCACTGATCAATGGATATGTTGACAGATGGAACCAATTGATCATTCTGGAGACAGTAGTGAAAAACAGCAATTTGTCATACTTCATCTCAAGCGGTCTGTCAGAAATGTTATTTAATGAGATTGAGCACCCACCTTGTGAGCCTTGCATGTTGCAACGATGGCCTGAAGCGAATGGTTTACATGTAATCCAGAATGGATGCACAGACAACAGATCGGCACTTGGCAAGTGGTGCAGAAAGTGCCGAGGCTTTCGTCTCTGTGCTCGATGCACTTGAGCTGAGCGCTTCTCTGCTTAGCCTTCACCGTGGCGGAACCTTCAGCCGGAGCCACAAGGGAGTGTTTGGCCAGCGGACCACGAAGTGGGTGACACCTTTCGAGGCACTCCTTGCAATATGAAACCTCACACTGTTCACACATCGTAACCGCTGGCATCTTTTGGTCACTGTCGCACAGCTGACATTCCGTTCGTGGCGGCTGACACTGAAGCGTATACTTTTCCACCAACGTCTCAAGCGCTTGATTCTTCTGAAGAGCGCTGACCCCACGTTCGTCCAGATAGACGAAATGATTGCACGCTGGACAGAAGAGTCGCAACGTTCCAGGCGACTCGCGGCTGTACAGATTTCCAAGAGGACTGCTACTGACACAGCTGGCCGAGCGACTTCGACCCACACAGACCACTCCGGAGTCAGTCTCTGAAACAATACTCATCTTATCCAACGAACTCATGTCCCTGTCTAGGACGATCTCCGTGACCAGTCCACCTTTCCCTCCTTCCAGGTTGAAAGAGCTGTCATCTGCTGAAGTACCTCCGTGTCCTGTCCATGGCAGTCGCCCCATGTTCCAATCTCCCGCTGGAGCTCCGCGTTTGCCCCTCCGACCCTGGGTCTCTCCGCTGGCGTCCGTACACGTCGACATCCGTCTCCTAGCGTCCAGACTCGAGTGCTCCAGGTCCGGAAGGGCTGTGGCACTGGCGCTGGACGACATGGAACGGATGACGCGATGAGGTCCTCCATCGAAATCCTCCAGTTGTGTTGGGGGTTGAAGGAGGTGGTGGTGACCAGCACCCTGACGGCATGGTGACATGGGCTGAACAGCCCGGTCCACGCATCCCAAACACGCCGAATGGAAGCATGGCAACAGCAAGGGATCTTGGAAGAACTTCTGGCACATGGGACACCTCAATTCGAGCTCCATTCTGCCACAATAAAACTACTGCTCAGCTACTGCTCAGCAATAAAACTACTGCTCAGCTAATATGCCAGAACTACGATGAACTCATTTTAGACGCATCGGAACTCTGCACAAAGTGGTTGGTGGCAGCCCCAGCGCAAACACTACGAACCATTGTTAAGAAGTCATAGAAAACAATGAACGCTCTGCACCTGTTCTGTTTACATTGGCCGCCGCTATTCACCGAACGCCAGAGGACGCCGACGCAACACATCTACAATACGAATTCAGTCATAGCAAACGGAATGACTTACGCACCACTCAGCGTTATCTATCCTGGCGAGATGGCTCACGGCCTTCTAAATGGCTCTGCCACCACCTCGTGCAATGCCACCGACGCCAATCCTGTGTCATAAGCATCGACATATATCGAGGGGTTTAAGCCAGAAGGTCGTATCTACGATTTTTTGTAAAATGGACATTTTCACAGAAATTGAATCAACTGACTACAAAGCAGGTACTGCCAGAAGGCCGTAGCTATAAGGCTTCATTTAAGAGAGTTGGTTTGAAGATACAACCCAAATTATGGGTCACATTTATGCCATAAGGATGTAAAAATAGCAGTTTTCATGCCAGAAGGGTTGCATCTTGAAGAAGATACATCCATCTGGCAGTACGTGAAACCCATGCATTGCTTAGATACGTCTCTATGGCACAAATGAATTATTTTTAGGCAATTAAAATTAGCGTGAAAAAATGCTTATTTTACTTACTTTACTCTTCAAACAACTTAAACCACTTACTTACTTGCGTAGAAATTGGAGAGCGTAATATCATCTATGTTATTGTAAAGTTATTAGTTGTTTATACCATTTTGTAAGGGTGCGTTTTATGATTTTACACCAGAATATTGTATCTTCCAAAAAAAATTATTATCTTGGCCCATAATTATTAATAATTTGTGCTAGATTGTGCAGTATGACTCAGTGTTTCTTCAGATAGTTTTTGTTGGTGGTTATCTTGCAAATTACACAGAATTTATGATGTTTTCATCATAAAAAGTTTTCTCTTGCCAGAAGGTTGCATCTTGTCAAACTTTGACAAAATTCACCAAATTGTCACGTTATGTGTAAACAATACAATGCATACTTTAATGCATATTGAAAAGGAGTCTTATTGCTCAGCATTTAGCTAGAAATAATTTTCATTGTTTAAATAAAAAAATGCTGAAAAAATTGTTAAAAAAAAATACTGTAACAAAATTTCCGTTTTCTTCGTTTATCTCGAAATGTCAAAAAACCTAGTTACTCCCTTCTGGCTTAAACCCCTCGATATTGAGTATTAATTGATAGTGTTTTTGTAAAGAAGGGTGTTTTAATAAAGCAACTCAACAATGGCAGAGCTTTGCAGAATTAGCCTACCAATGTATGGCAGTTGTTTTGCCTAGGAACGTAAAAAGGAGCGAGGCTTACTTAAAACGGTCAGCGGTGGAGAATGCTCTCAATCATTTCAAAACTAACATATGAAAACTAAGGAGGGTCTAGCCTAGGTCGTACGAAGAAACGCGTATATTTACATTTTGAGTCACTGCATTCGAAATCCGAAACTGATTCGAGGCATTAGATGCACTCGGCTTCCTTTGCGTCAAAGACTCAAAGGTCACATCTAGGCCTAGGCCTATCTCTTGATGATGGTGCCCGCTGTTCCGCGGTTTGACTTTTACTTGTTTGAATTTATTCTTTCATAACAGCACACGCATAACGAAACGACTCACTGTCACTCACTTTGTCAACACCAATACCTGGACAAAGCAGCCGGGCTATTGCAGACTTGATTTGATATAGCGCCGATGATAAGCTGGCCTCCCTGACGCGCCTTTTGTGTGGCGATGAAAAATGTCGAAGAATTTACATTACATTATCGAGACAACTAGCCTGTAGTTAGCAATCTGACAAGTTTGAATTTGCCCGGAATACCGTATCCAGCACTTACATATAGAACTCACATGACTATGGCTGGATTAAGGTTGCTTGGAGTCATACACAATCATGCTGCATTAATCCTGATCAGGCTTCAATATTGTATGTTGCCTACAGAGGACCTATATATACAAATAACATAACAAGGCTTCTTGTACAACATTGCAATGTCACAATTCATAGATAGGGTAGGAAAGAAAGGCACCTTCACCCACTGGTTCAGATCTTGGGCGTATTTAAGGGGGATTTACGGGTTCAAACCTCTTCCCAAAATAAATAATTGCCAATTTTTAAAATAATTTTTTCTAAATGCATGCGACCAAGTCCAATGGAAACCCCCAAAATTGTTTCCTGGGTTACACCCTTTGTTCAGATTATCTCGCTTCTACTGCATTTGCCTTGCTCCTTGCCTGGAGCTGACAAATACAACTAAAACGGCAGTCTCAATTCTTGCAAGAGTATATTCCCATTTACATTATCTGACAATGAACATAGATGAAGAAACATCTATAGTCTATTGTAATACGCAACTATACGAAATAGAAAATCTCTTACAGTCAAGCTGTTATTGATTGTATTTACAATGATGACGTTACAGCCATAACTGCAGAGATCAAAAACATAAAGCCGTTCTCTTCATACCCTGAAAAAGAGGTTTCCTTGAAATATCTGGAGAGCAGCATCACAGAAACGATTTATTATGCTAAGTAATGCTAATTCTAATACTGCCTTATACATTGCATTTTGTTGAAGATGCTTTTCAACCGTTTCCGGTTAATGTTTAGAAAAACACGAAGAATTATATGGCAGTTTAGTAAATTTATAGGCTACATCTATTTGAAGTTGTTTCTTTAACACTTTAACGGTCGAACGGTATTGGTTTCCCAGCCACTTATGTTGTTAAAGTGCTAGAGCTTCTAGTGCAAAATGCTGCCAATCCTTTGCTGGCTGTTAGTTTACGTATACTTTAGTTTAACCAGATGCAAGGATCAACAACAGACTAAGCAAAACTGTAAAAAAATCACATCAATTTTTTTCACATTCACTTAAGTTATATTTATGAAATATTGCGACACTATCCTGCCAGTGTCTGGTTTCCTTGACCTACTCAATTTCTTTACCAATTTTGAATTCTTATTATGTTGTCACTTGACATCACCAACAATTTAAGCCTCGTGCATTGAACGCAACAATAGAAGTCATTAGATCAGATCTCAAACCATTTGGCAATAGTGTTCTGCAACTGAAAGCATTGTGGGTTTATTGAGCAATATGAATCAAGTGGCCAGCAATGTTGTGATGAAATTAGGTGATACCAGACTATTTGGTGATCAATTGATAAAACAAGTAATTATTTCAAAGTGTAAATATGGAAAGACCTCACAATCTAACTCTAGGCAAGGCATAAATGTCTGAACTGCCAACTGAAATGACAACACACTATTTACTTGAACGAGTCTGAAATATACAAACAGTTTCTAATCAATACCAGACCATCTTCCTGTTGTAACAAATGCAAACAATTACAAGGAAATATACACTGGGAAATTCAAGTCGGTTCTGCTTTCTTCCGTCACGTGGAAATGTCACCATACTGTCGATTCCACTGCTCCAGCTTTACCAGGGTTTCCGGAGGCACACTCTGGCGAATGCGTTTCAAAGAATCCTTGAAATCGGAGAACGTTATATTTCGCAGCTGTCAACAGAAAACCAGGAAAAACTTAACTATGCAATCAGTCTTTATATGGAATTTGCTTTATTCTGAGCTTTTGCTGTTTCTATGCGGCACTCAACTTTGCCAAATCAGATTGGTCTACCGGAGATTTCTCAGGAATTTCATGCTTGGCATTAAAGAGGTTTGTATGGGGATATATACATTCTGAGACATACACACTAACATATGCACTGAATGCTGTGCCTTTATTTTTCGTGATGACTGATGACTTTTTACCACCTTATCTAAGACCAACTGGAAGCAAGCCTCTTTCAGAACTATGCATCATTGGGTGAAGTTTTAAACCAGCATCGTGTCAAACATATTAAACAAGGCCCTTGCACATACACCTCAATGATTAATTAGATCTATTAATCTGTTGACCAAAGCAGCTTTTACAACTGAATGAAAATCTGAGAAAAGCAATACCATTCCAGCGTCAACACTTCTGATCTGATTAGGTCCAAGTTCTAAAAAAGAAAGCAACCCCGCTTTTACAATAGACACAAACACCTAATAATGGTCCACTTGGACCCTGCCCTGACTGGCACTGCTGTACAACAGAGAAAATGCGGTAAAGCTATCAGTAATAGAACACAGTAAGGATAAACACAGTTTTGCAAAATAAATCTGGAACAACATACGAGAGTTAAATGACAAAAATACATAGATCAGTGGAGTCTACTGGTGGTTTTAGAGGTAACTAACAGTTTTCTACACTGTATTTATAATATTACAGATAATTTCCAATAGCAAAATTATAAAAACTGGAGCACACTGCAAGTCAAAATCAGTACAAACATAGCCAGCTGCTGGCTTCAAATAATTTCATTTACAAATGATGAACTGTAAAATTAAATGTATTTCTACACAACCTTGAAAATTTTGTTCACAAGCGAATACGGTGCTAAACATCACTAGAATTTTGTAACAATGAAAGAATTACAACACTATTTACGAAGCAAAGCTGATGTGGCTGTTGGTAAAGGATGTCAGACACATGATAGATCGAAGCATGTGCTTTATACCTCGGAATTGTATAAAACACTCTGATACGATGCAGGGCTCGTGAATAAGCTGGTACCCTGCACCGAGCTTTAGAGTTGCGCTTTAAAATATGAGCTTACGATTACAATAGGTTAATCTAAAACTCTGAAAGATTCCTACCTCTAATTGGACCAAGAGCTGCATCTTTGGCAAGGGCTGTCAGGTCACTCGATGAATATCCATCAGTCTGCCTACGTTTGAAACAGAAACTTGAGCATTACTGTATCTTCACAAACAAAACTACTGCAAAAAATCAGCTTCCCAAGTATAATAGAACAGAATAGAATATTCTTTATTGAAACCAACTGCATACCGCATTTTGGTGTACAGAAGTTTAAGCATACAAAAAAGCGGAACAGTCTGTCCCATATAAACCCCACATGGTTTATAGTTCCCATTGCCAATCACGATCAGTTTTCTAATAGTAACACAGGACTAAATACAGATGAACATTTATGTGAAATTTACCAGTAAAATTTCACAGTTCTCATATCATTACAAAGTAACAGTTTGTGCCGGTTTTAAGTTCTGATAAGTTACCAACCAGTCAAGATTTGTGGCGCAAAATTTATAGCAGAACTTACCGAGCAATTGCTTCTATTTCTGCTGGCCTTAAAGGAGAACCCTGCTTTGAAAGAAGGCTTTCTAGAAGTGTATAGCGAGTCTCAATGCCTGGCATCGGGACAAGAATTCTCTTTGGAAATCGTCTATAATTCACAAACACAACTGTTAATAATACGTCGCAAGCATCAACACAAACAAAACATGAAAACTAAAACAGAGACAAAAAATTAAACTGAAATGTGTTTCCTGTTTTTTGGACACCTTAATCCCCTAAAACTACTGCAGACAATATTTAATTATTGGGTTGCTGGATCAACCAAGGTTTCATAGAGTTTCTTGCAACAAAAGACCACAAAAGAAATTCATGTTAAACGAAACAGCTGACAAATATAAATCAGAAATAACCTTGCTGACTTGATATTAGACACGATGTACACTTGATAGAACTATTTGCACACATGGAAAGTACAAATCACAAATACAAATCATATTAGATAAGCTGAACTCCTCTCTCATCTTCTACTCCATCATCTCTGTCAACTTGCATACCCACCGTAGCCTGCTTCTGGTTTCCCTAATCTATCGGATTTCAACCCAGCTTCTCCAATGGATTATGACTGTTGACTGTGACTTCACTTTACGCATCACCTGATGTCTTGGACAGTAAGACAACAGCGCCATAGAAGTCATTCTATCTTACATTAGATAGTGCTTTCGATTTGCTAAACTAAAGAAATCAAATAAGTTGCCAACCGCAGAATGGCGTCATCCAGTTCATGCGGTCGATTTGTGGCACCCATAACGAGAACTCGATCATCTCCCTCGCTCTGCATCTGAAAAACAATAAGAATGGTTCTATATATAACTGCACCATCCTCTTCTTCTTCCAGTTCTCTGCTCCATGCAGGTTCAACCCACCTAATGGTGCCACTTCTCTCGATGCTGAGCTTCCTCCTTCAGTTAACTGTATCTATCCACCATCATCCAATCCAGCAGCATCCATCTACGTCTTCCTCTCATTCCACCTCCTTCTTCCCTCAGCAGGGAATCCCCTCTCAGTAGGTGACCAATTCACTTCCCTGGTCTCTCTCTCTTACAGTACGCCATAAGCATAGGCGTAGCTACATTGAGGCAGTTGCCTCCTCTTACTCTTTTTATGTACTGGAACTTCTATGGACCAATGACCCCAATGACCAGGATTTTGCCAATGGTCTGTGAAGTTGCCTCCTCTTGAATTTAAGTCTCGCTACGTGCCTGGCCATAAGAGACCTTCCTCTTCCACCAATCCACTTATCCACTCTCTGGATAATTCAAATAAAATAATCCATTCCGAAATTACAGTCTTTTCCAGACTGTAACTTAGATAACTGCTATTGTAACTGAAACTCAAATTTGAAACTGAAAGACCTCCTAGCTTTAAATTAAATACTGAGTAGCAAAAATGGATTGAACGCACTCCCTGGAATTCAATCATAAACTGCGTCTTGAGTCGTCGACTTGCTTCGTGTTCGTTCTCTTTCCGTTCACAAAACAAGGAATCGATTTCATCTGCATAAAAATAAATTTACTGTAATTACAAAATTTTTCCTCAGAATTATTTTGCATCACTACACCATCCCATCCCTAGAACATGGTGTATTTGGGATGCACATCAAGAACCACATTATGGTGAAGGTCATGTTACATATGGCATTTTGCATTCATTTACATATCTATGGAGCTTTGTATTTGCAGGTTGAATTGGTCTAACAAAATCATTAGAACTTGATAAGGTCACGAGTGTAGAAGAAACTCACTATGGCATCATTTGACTTGAAAATTCTTACAGAAAATTCAGTGGCAATGATATTAGAATAACAATCTCACACCTACCTTGAAGAGTCCTGTACCAGCAAAAATCATAGAAATACGACATTAATCATTAGACCAGTATTATACTATGTGAATGCTTCTACAACAATCACCGCTCGTCAACAAGCTGGTGCCATGTGCTTAGCTTTAGAGCAGTGGTTCTTAACCTTTTCAAGGGAGCCGAACCCCAAGAGAAATCCATGACCACTCACCGAACCCCTCAAGTTTGAACAATAATTTTTTAACTAATGGGAACAAAAGGAAATAAAAATTGTACCAAAATGTGATACAATATTAATACATTCAATACATGAACTACTAACAGTTAACTATTTTATTAAATAAAAGTAGAAAAATAAAAATAAAATAGCAAATGATATTTCACTCACACTCACTGACCCTGAATATGTATATATTTCAGAGGACCTCTGCCGAACCCCTGGCACTGGCTCAGGGGTTCGGTCGAACACTGGTTAAGAAACACTGCTTTAGAGTAACTTTAGAAATTTCGAGTTACTATCGGCTCTGCAAACAAAGAGTAAAGAAAGATCAGTGCAGCACGGGTGCAGAAGTAAATTTGGAATCCATGGCTGCAACCATGTTACACCCAAATTCGTGTTATAACAACACATACAATAACAAGGGTCCAGCGTAGTTAGTTAAGTTTTGACAAAGACCCTCAAAATGAAAAGCATCATAATTAACCCTTAGTACCAGACAACTTTCAGTTGACAAATATATGATTCACTCACCAATAAAGATTATAGTTGGTTGAAGCTCTTTTGCAGCAGCGAACAGAGCACGTACTAGTTTCTCTCCTTCTCCTTGCTGCAATTGTTTAATACATTGTTTAAACTCACTCTAATTTGATAGGAGGTTGGATTAAATTAATTAATTTATTAACTCATCACTGTTGCTATAAGTTTGTCTCATGAGTGGCTACATTTAGCAGATTTTCATTACATTTTATTCTTTTTATGGGTACAGGACGTTTGAATTTTTATTCTTAAAAATAATTCATATATTTATCAACTTAGAGGTAAACAAGTGAATTGATCAACTTTTAAGACACAATATTGTTGAGGAATATCGTCAAATTCATCAAAACAATGTAGCTAAAAAAAACAGTTGACCTAAGCTAGAATTGCACGTTATTTCGAATTCTCAGCACGTCAGCTGACACTGTGTTCATAAAATGGGCTGACAGAGGAATTAAATATACAATTGAATAATGAGAATAATTGTGACCTGGTATAAAGCCATCTTGATTAAGCAGTTACTTTATAATTAGAAAACATGAACTGCTTGTGTTCTGAAAGCTGCTTTATAAATTCTTAGTTAAATCATATAACTGCTATATAAAGTTTGATTAAATCATTTTACATAACTGTGTTGCAATTACATGAAGTGGACAACAACAGAAGCATTTTACCCATTTAGAAGTCAAGCTGGCAGCACTGATGCTGAAGAAGGTGGCATTTGATTCACATGCGACTGCCCTTGCCTACAGACCACAAAGTACATTCACATCACTAAATTTCTTTCACTAAATTTCTTTCTTTTAACCAATCAATTACAAAGACACTCTCTTATTTTAGGCTAAAACATAAAAATCTTCAGTTTAAGCAAACTGCTTTGAAACAAAAGAAACCTATGGAACTAAGAAAGTTGGTAATCTCATTGGATTACGACTTGACTTCTCCAATGGACTTTGACTTCACTTGAAATGACCATCAAGTGATGCCTAGTGCATCATGATGACAGCTCTATAGAAGCCAATAGCTTAGATTACATTCAATAAGTAATTAACTAAATACAGAAATTACAAAGCAATAAGCAACTTACACAATATGCAACAATGAAAGAGTCTAAATAACTTATCTTACTGGAGTTACTAAGTAATTAGGTATTGATAGGAAAGATATTGACCAGACATGTGAACAACTAAATCTTCATAAGAGAAACACCTGGACAAATATATAAAATGACTCATAAAATAGACCAACCAGCATGGTCTTGCCATTTCCTGGAGGACCAAACAGGAGAAGACCACGAGCTGGAGATCGAAGACCAGTAAATAACTGAAATCACAAATCACAGCAATGGGTTCTAGTAACTCAATCATCGGGGGGGGGGGAGATCCAGTAAAGCTTCACTAGAATCTTCTCATCTTGTCTTCAACCGTCTTCGAGTCTAGGACTGGCCAGACCATGGACAATTTTTGTTCTAACTATCGAAAAAAATTCCTGAGAACCCCAATTGGGCGGATATGCTTACTGTAGGCTGCACTTTCATAAAGCGCCGTCATGTATTACCAAGCTGTCTGTTCTGTTAGTAGTTAAGATTTCAATTGCATAACATGTAAAACTGTACAGAACGCAGTGCAGTTTGTCAGGCGCTTATTAAAAACAAAGATATTATTATTATTATTATTACTAGAGCTAAACCAACTGCCATCACATTACCATAACACATCTCAACTTCTAAAACAACTGATACACATATCCTCCTGTTTTCCCAGGAATAAATTAGGATCACTTATCCGAACAGAAGCGTTCAATAAGTGGTAAATAAATTTCATGTAAAATTACGTTAGAACACAAACAAAACAACGATGAACTTACTTCTGGTCTCAAAGTTGGCAATATCACAATTTCCTGGAGAGCCTGTTTTGATGTTTCTTGTCCAGCTGTGTAAGAAAATAATTCAAATTCAGTAAGCAAGAGCATACAGATTTGTTTATTTTTACCTAAAGCAATGATCCATCCATATTGGTTACAGGTATGGACAGGTATTCCTTTTGTTCAAACACCAAGAAGGGTAATCCAGTTCTTCAGTTATGATGAAAACCCTTAAATGCTCCTATTCGTACATTAAAGGGCTAGTAAACCAGAACAGGGTGAGCAAGAAGTGGAATGTAACTTGATCATCAGCTGTGGCCAACTTTCACTTTCTAAAACTTCTAGAGCGAATATTTCCAGTCTTTGGGAGCACCACTTGGCTACGGAATGAATTAAATTATTATAACCGGATGCTAATATCATAGAAACTTGGGGAATAAGGGTGCTGAATATATTGCTGGTGCCTCATCTCACAAATAGCTACTGCACAAACAATTGCATTATGTAAAATATCAGTCAAGATTATGGTTTATTAAAAGAAAATAAGATAAGAATATTAAGAATATTTAATCAATTGCTATACGCATTTTAATTTTTTTTAAATATTGTTAACAGTATTAAATGAATGCAGAAATTTTAAATAAAGAATGATCCCTGTCCAGCACCTATCACCAAAAGGCTGTAGGTTCTTAAGATGGAATCAGACATAAAGATTTACCTATGTCATCAAATGTAATCGAAGGCCCTGAATCAACGACTTCGTTTAGTATGGTGTTGGCCAAGGCTGAGTCCACATTCTTAAAGGCAGTTGGGAGTTGCCTCTTTGCTCTAGCGCTACTCGAAGGCCGAGCCTTAGCAAAACAGAAAAAACCAAGAGTTTAATTCACACAAAAATATAATTAAGCAAAAAATTATGAATCTTCAGGCAATCAGCAGAGTGGACAGAAACAGATGGCAATTTCCTGATGCCTAGTATCAGCAACTGAGAAAGCCTGGCAATGCAGTGTTGTTTGACTGGGGATATAACAGGAGTCAAGCATCTGTTGAGCTAGTGGATAAATACACGAGTCTGAGCAAAGACGAACGATAGATTGTCAGGCCAATATGCATTACCTTGTCAAGTGTTCAAAATGTACATAAAGTGAACAGCTTTTTAAATGGACTTGTTACGACCTTGACTACGGAGTTCTGCAGCACCAGTACTTTGTGCAAATTAACCCTTATGAATCCAGTTGCAAGTGATTTAAAGTAAGCAGGACAACTACAAACTATAGCATTGGCTAGTATAACTAGTATGGTGTACAAGGCCTGATTCTGTGGCTATCTCACATAAGCAGGTGAACAGTCTGCGGCTGGCCTGAACAATACTCTGACATAGATCCTTTGGAATCAGTTGGTGTCTGTTATAATTTGTTGAGTTTACGCCAATGATGTTTAAATAGTCCATAATATTCTTAGGTTCATGTGGAGAGGTAGGTCTGCAACATTCTAAGTTTTCACCAAAAGTTTATAAAACAATGTAGAGAAAAGAACTGGAATATTCTCTAATATCAATGCAGAGTGGACTGCAGGTAGAACACTTTAACGACAAGATGTATGCTGTGCTTCTTCTACTAGTTTAGTACCGATAAGCTTGCAAAGCATCTTGAACACATTCACTGTTACTCTCACTTCATATCATAAAGCAAAGTCCTCAGAGAAAGTACACTCTAGCCCTCAGGTGTCAAGAAGTGGACTGACCTTGTTGATGATTGCTTTATGGATAAGCCAATCACTGATGCTTTGACCATATCATGGCACTTAACAGGTTATAACAATAGATCACAATGATTTTTTAACAACATTGTCTGCCGTCAAAGGTATTGCACTTAAGGGTGTGAACTAAAGCAGCAGCAACAATAAACCTGGGACAGCAAAAGAAGTAATTACTGACAGAAGTAAATTATTTATAGAAGTCTGAAAAAATTGCAAAATCTGGTTACCTCTGCTAAGGTTGTTGGTCTGACTGCCCTGTTAATGCGGTCAGTGGACAATGAAGTTCTGCTCTTTGGCCTGAGTGCGCCTTGGGCAGAGGGCTGAGCTCGTGGAACTGAGGTTGGTCGCTTGTCTATGGGCTTGATATTGCTACCTAAATGCACAATGTTTCAATTAAAAAACTGCAGCATAGTCAAAACACCAAAGAATTGATGCTACCATTATATTTACAGAAAATCTCATCTTGGTCCATAGCACTTGAACTGCTGTGGTTCCTAGGCAACTGTTTACATATCGATTTGTTTAAACTTTAAGCAATGTTCTCAATGAGCACCATGCATGACAGAAGTGTAAAAATATGCCATATTTTAACATTTATTTCATGCATGTTGCTCATTGAGATCATAGCTTCTCAGTCAGCATTTTATTGAAGGCAGGGAAAGCCTAGTCTTAATGAAGCTACATTCCATTGCTGATGTCATCACTTTCTGGATTTGAAAAACCAATAAATTAATGAACTTTGAGCACCATTTGTCCTTCTGTTCCAACTGTCTGTAAAGCCCTCAAACTCTTTGTCTGATTCCAAAACTACTGAAAATCATATTTGTTCCCCACATAATTGATTATGCTAACTTTTCAATTCTTATATCTAATATAAACAACCAATGACAAAATCATAGGACAATTGACAATCATCTATAGTATTATAAGAAACACTTGTTTCCTACTATCCAACAAAGACACAAATCAAATCACACCAGGTCACCTGGGGTGACTGTGGATAGTTCACTATGCCACACAAGCACACCTGTGTCATTCTACAGGTTTACAAGTCCCTTAGAAAATAATAGTCCTCTAAGGACAGTTTTTTACCAGAGTTTCGCAGATCAGCCTTTATATTCCTACCAGTCAGTCGAGACTGAGGGGCAGCAGGAAACTGTGTACCATTCACCGAGTTCTTTACAGGTTGATTGCATAGCTCAGCTAGGTAAAAAAAGAACAAATTCTCAACCAGAATAATAAACACTGAGCACTCAAATTAAATTTCCTTATACAATTTCATTTACTTTTTATACTTTTTAATTAATTACATTAAATGCTTGATATAGATTTCTAGTTGTACTTTGGAATAGAAATGTTGCCTGACAATTTATGTTCGATGGTAAAAAAGTTGAGTTCGGCTGCATATAACTGAAACTGACAATTCGCCGTCCGTTGACTGTTGCTGTTTTGGTTGTATTTCAACTTAAAAATCATTAACTCCTATAGTCAGACCCCTAACGACTATTCACTTATATTATTATAAAATTCACTTGTTTTCTGCTATTTACAACACTATTCTTCACAAATGAAAGACTAATAAATTCCTGTATCAGAAAGCAGCAGCTGGACCTGCATGAAGTTAATGTAGTGCTGCCTTTGAGGGAACATGATGGTGCTTCCCTCCCAACAGCACTTAGCCACCACTAAACAATGTAAACATCCATTATTTAGGAAATTAATACAGTGCCCCTTTAGGAAAATATCTGCACTAGTCTAAACAATGTTAAATGTTATTAAGAACAGAACATTTATCAGTTAGCAAACATTGCTCAGATAACAAGAGTCATCAGAGGCCAGACAGCATACACAGTACACACTCGGAACCCAGTCAACAGATTCTCAACTACAGTTAACAGCAATATCATGACAGTTGACAGACCATCATGGCCCTCTGTTGTCGACAGAACTCAGGTTATAACTGTCCTTTTTCATGTCTCCCCAAAACAGGAACCCTAACTTATAAATTAGTCTTATTCTTTTGACAAGTGTTCTGACAAGCAGCACACTCTTACTGTTGCAAGATAAGATCACAAATTCTTACTCAGGACACGGAGTCGATCTGATGCCATCACAAGATTATTCTGCATTTTGTCACGAAGGGCCTTCGCTCGTTCAATGTCTGTACCTAAACAGTTATAACATTTATTCTTGGTAATTTCTGCAAAGCACTAATGAAAATTGAAATATAGACAATTCCAATTACTGTTTAAAATCTAAAAATAGAGGATGTAGTTGCACATGCCACCCAGATGAGGGACACATGGCAAACTAACCACTGCATTACTTACTTACTTTCAGAGAGAGATAACTGTTGTTTACTTCATCAATTAGATTTTACTGTTGGATGGCATAAAGTCATCAGCCCATGAAAGTCGAAAGCCTACATCTTAGTGTGGATTGCAGTTATGCTATCTGTCAGCTGTGTGGTATGTCTATCAACAAGTATTATTAGAAAGTTTCTTTAACAACTGGAAAGAAGCAAAAAATGAACTAACATAACATAACTGCAACAGTGAGTACAATGAAAATATATAAAAGCAAATTACCCTGTTAATAAATAATCACTGTGAAATCTCTTTAAATGGAAGTTGATATTTGAAGGGACGCATGAGATCAGTATGACTAAATAGACCAAAAGTTGAGTCCATGCTTTGTTACATAACATCTGTCCGTTAGATAGAAAATCTGGGTTTATTTGAATTGAACAGTGCAACATCAGTAACCTTCAACTGTAAGCCTACATTAAGACATTAACAAAACTGCTGGTTCAAACGATAAAACAATTTTAGGGACGTCTCGGACTTGATCTCATCTTGGAGTCCTTAGGTCTGTCTCATCTTGGAAACCTGAGGTCTCAGTGTCGGACTTTTCTCAGACGGCTAATGCTTCAGTTTTCTCTAAGTCTTGTTACAGATGACTTGGGCCTCGTCTTGAAGGCTGAGTTCCAATGTCTTCTAAGCATCCTTGGTGATCATGCAAGAACATCTGTCTGATTCATTCAACCTTTTCCTAAGCAATGGGTCGCCCTTCTGGAACACCATCCACTGAAAATGTTACTGTTCTAAGAGATTATCTCAAGAACGCTTTCAGCTTACCACAAGAAGCAAATTTTATATTTCCTAACAGCCATGTTCAAGCACATCTGACAGAGTTTAAAAGGCACAACACAAATATCCAGATATATATATCTATGCTGGTATTTCTTTAAGCGTGATGCTTTCTGCGGCTTCCGCAGCAACCCGCGAAATTTACTTCTGCGGCGGAATTTTTTTTGGACATTTTATCTAAAACAACTCTACCCTAACACTGACCCTAAAGACCGTCACAGCGCTTAACCTGACCCTAACCGACACTCACGAGGCCAAACCTGACCCTAACCGACCCTCACTTCAATTTATAGGAAGTACCGCATTTTGAACAATGCACATGCGCGCTTTTGCGCATGCGCAAAGCGCTTCCGCCGCAGAATTGTGTCGAAAATGTTACTTCTGCGGCGGAATTTTCCGCCGCAGAAGATTTATCCTTTCTTTAAAGCTAAAGAGAGACCAAATGTTGAGCAATATGCCATCAAAGCTTTAAAGTGCAAACTCAAACCTCTTCCATTCACTTCTATAGCTATGCCTTTTTCCAGTTCTTCAATGCCTCTTTTGTATAGGTTGATTGCCTTCTTTTTTTCATTCAAATCTGCAAAATACCAAAATCTTTGTAACAGCAGAAAAAATAAATTGTGATTATGTTCCACTAAAACAAATGAGTAACCAAACTGTCGCACATATGAAGCTTGTCACAGAACACTTCATAACAAAGCAGTCATTGTTTCCAAGGCTCAAAGGTCTATAAATTTTTCTAATACAAACGAAACTGTAAACCACATACCTGTTGTCCCTTCGTCGAGTTCCAGAGCCTTGCTGATGAATTCAAACGCCTTTTTCTGAACCCGCTTTTGGGCTGCCAGTGCACCTTCCTGTTCGACTGATAATTGGCTCATTCTGTACTCAGACGAGGACGGAAAAGGGTAATGGACCTCAGCAGTACAAGGGACACGATAATGCAAGTGTGATCTTTCTTCAGTCACACAACCCAACGGCGATCGCTGGTTCGTTATAGCGACCTCGTTTTCCCCGAGTTTCCTAACTATTTCAGAGTCATCTGATTCGCCTTGTTTGCCAAGTGCCAGAGGGGTAGGGCTAAAATTCAGCGCTGATTGGACTCTAGTGATGGTTTTACTCACAATCAACCATAAAACCCTTAGAAGATGGCACAAACTGCTAGTCAAGTTTAACACTTTACGAAACATGGAAATTTTGTCATCCTAAGTCTGAAACCTTTTAACAATTTAATTTATAAATAGTAAACAAATCGTAAACACTTTCTCTTATTCCACGGTTCATCAATTTCCCGAACAAGAAAGCAAGTAAGTAAGAAATCGTCTTCCACCAATTTTTTTATCGCGCTACATTTCGAAACAGAGGCAGCAACAATCTTCCAAAAGTCTTCGCATTCGAAAGATAAAGTAGTCAAAATCATTTTTTGAGGAGTCTACGAAAATTTAAAAAATGCAGAACCTCGCGAACTTTTTCACGCTAGTACCTGAATTATTCGTTAGCTATAGTTGCTTACCTTCTATCCACGTAAAGCCAAGGCAGCTTATTCGCGAAAAACCTGGTTCAATACATAATTTTTAGGGTAATATTGGGTTCAGTTTTGGGTTGATGACCACAGGTCAGGCATTTATTTAAAAAATTAAGTCAGAAGGCTGATAGAAGTTTTTAAAGTTCTGTCTGACATGTTGAAGAATGAAGATGTATGAAGCACTTACTGTAAGAGTGGAAAGAAGTCGTCAAGTACGATTTGTTTTAGATTCGACACTCGTAAGAGGGAGGTTTAAGTGAATGATAACACTCAGGCCAGGGCCGGATTAAGACTTTCGGGGGCCCTAAGCCAAGGGCCGGGTTAAGACTTCCGGGGGCCCTAACCGGAAGGCCATGCAAAATTTTTTACAGATTTTTTAGAAAAACCATCATCATCATAGGCCTATTCGTTTAATTTCAAAATAATCCAGTTGACAAAACGCAACAGGTTACAAGTAACACAATTAGCTAAAACAGTCAGGCTAACGTTAATAATTCTAGACAAATATATAAGTAATTATAATTATAGGACAATTAATTAATATGTATCTTTAAACAAGATACGTGGTATATATATTACATTTATCATTGATTGGGAGATTAAAATTATGAATTCTGGGTCGTAAGTTATATTTATTTATTACCATGCTTATTACTTTGAAAATTTCTGATGACCTTTTTTGCTTTTCCGTCTATTTTCCAGAAGAAAATTGTCAAATTTGTACCTTTGTGCCATCTGATTTATTATTTCCTGACAGTTGGGGCCCCTCAAAACGTTGTGGGGCCCTAAGCCATGTCAAATAGGACCTTTGTAGGCCTACCATCTGATTTTATATTTCCTGACAGTTGGGGGCCCTCAAAACCTGGTGGGGCCCTAAGCCATGGCTTATTTTGCTTACAGGTTAATCCGGCTCTGACTCAGGCGTGACGAGCAGATCAGAATGGATGTGGTATCGATTCCCGCAACTCTCCCAAAACTCAGCTTCTATTCGCTAGGTGGCGTTGGTAAAACGAGCAGTAGGACCGATGGGCCCCTTTTGCATGGCTGCCATACAGTTAAATTCGACTCCTGTAACAACTTGTAATCATCCGTTCATACTATGACCTGTAATCATACTGCGGTGTGTCGTTTTAAATATACAGGCCGTTTTGAGACCATTGGTAGTACTAGTATTAAAAATTTCGCATCAGGGCAGTTACACCATTCATACTACTCCCCCCCACACCAATGATACCACTTGACTTAAACAGAGTAGCTTAAATACACACAGTGCTTTTTTCTAGAAAAAAAGGTTCCGGAACTCAACAAATTCAGAACAATTATAGGGGCATATTTTATGCTAATATTTATGTTTCATTATATCAGTATCAATAAACACTGGAAGCACTTACATTAAATTAGAGTATATAAATAATTTTTTATTAAAAATTTAAATTAACTAAATTATTTTTTAATAGCTGAAAAAAGGTACCGGAACGCCATTCCGGACCGCTCCGGCTGAAAAAAGCATTGAATACACACAACAATAACAGCCAGAGTACTTATTACTGAAAAATTGCAACAAGGACTGTGGTATGAGTAAAATGCGGGTGCAAATGGTTTGTTTATATGAACATGTACAGATACTGTTTAACAAACTCTATAAACAGAATGTAGTGTACAAGTATACCACAAGTATTGGAAATGACACCATAGTTCAAGCAGCATTTCTCAACATAACATTTGGATTAGGTCAAAGGTGCTTCACCCCACTTTTTGCCCATCTTCTTCTTTGCATACGTTAACAGCTCCAGTAACCATCATTCACAAGGGTCATTTAAAAGCATGGCCTTTCGGCTCATGTGATACAGAGTATAAGTTCTATAATCTGATGACCTTGGAGGCAAAGAATTAGACACAAATCTTACTAAAGTATCTTTAGTACATTTTAATATGAGAAACAAATGCATAAAATACAATTTTAAATATAGCTTTAAACTTGTGATTAGTCAGCACTAAATTAAAGTTGTCATAACTCTTGTTGTTCAGATGCCTCTTTAGTTAAACGATCCTGTTTTTTGGATTCACTTGAAAAGTCAATTGATTCGGCTGAAAAGAGGGATGCTGATGACTGAGACGGTGTTTCACTTCGCTGATTCTGTGATTCAAACAACTGATTCAACCTTGCAATGCACAGCTCACTGGTTTGGATCAAATCATGCTAAAACATAAACACAAAACTTGTTAATACTTGGCTAAAAATCAAATAAAGGTAACAGTAGAAATATAAGCTGCAAAGTAAAGCCTGGAAGTGATAGATAGTACACGAAAGTTTTTAATTACCGTACTAAAACGAAAATCACTCAGTAATTTAGGTAAGAGTTTCTTGAACTGGATCTCTCTGTGCAAGCTGAGACTATTTACTGTTATGTATGCCAGTGTGCACTGTAATAAGAACCATTTAAAAAAGGCAGAACCTCACAAATATTTTCACATTAGCAATAGATCTAAAGAGATGATACTTAGATATTTCTCACAACATGGTATAATTTGCTGTGACAGGTCTTAAATTCAACAAACCATTGTAGCATCACAGTACTCCAGTACTAATTGAGATTCTTCAATGCATTTACAACTGTCTCTGACTGAGACAATTGTAAATGCTAGAAATCTTCTTTAATTACGAAAGAGAACTTAGACTATTCACCTGCAGGACATGGAGTCCTTTGAGAGTAAGGACGACAATTTCATTCATTCCATCAGACATCAGGTCCGCTTCCTCTAAAGCCATCACAGGTTCCGGCATGCTGCGCCGGCAGACAAGGGCAAATTCTTTGTCCACAACATTTCCGGGTAGACCAGAGACCCTGGCACCTGGAACTGTTAGCGAGCCACAATCACTCGGCGTAGCATCATCACTGCTCATGGTTGATCCATTGCTCGGAACATTGCAGGAACTCTTGCGAGACTTTGGCTGACGAATCTGTAACTTGTAGACGAGCAACTCCTACAAATGTCATTGCAACTGTAACAGAAATTTGTATTCCTTGGGTATAGAGTTAGAGTGAAAGCCAAAAATAAGTTGAGAAGCCATGAAGATCAGACGCTGTCAAGACATAGGCTAGAAGTTTGGCATGTTTGTTAAAACCAACCACTAAGAAATGCTCATTAAGTAAGACAAAGATCTGTCAATACAGGGATCAGTATTGTATTGTATTGTATCTTGGCATTATAAAGCACCTCTAGCAGCAATGACTATTCAGAGGCACTCCCAAGGTGAGCACTCCGACGAAACAGAAAAGTTTTCAAGCAATGGACCGAAGTGGATAATCATCTGCAATCCTCCATGTCAACGAAGGAAGTAGTAGCATAGCACAGAAATACAAACAGCTTCATTTTGTTGCTGGCTTAGATGGGCTAGTGTAGAATGCAGGCTTAAAAGAGCACAGTGAATGATTTCCAAGTGTTCAGGCATAACACAGCCAGACATTAACCCTTTAACGACAAGAGTGTACTAAAATGTATGGGAAACCATAAGCAGCTCGTTGTTAAAGGGTTAAACATTGACAACTGAGACAGGACTTTGACATGACAACAAACCAACCAGACTGATTGCAATTGATTTTCATTGTGCTTAAAATTAAAAGATAATAGAATTAAGATTTTCAGTTGAACCTCTGACCTGTCCATAAGTCCCTAAAACGATTTCGTTTTCGCTATCGAAGTCTACGTCGGTCACAAGAGAACAGAGAACACTGTCGTAGGAATCACTTTCTGGCAGCAACAGTGGATCCGAAAATTCCCTTTCCATAATATTCCTACAAAGGGGCCATCATACAACATTTAAACACCAATGCATTTCACATCCCAGGCAAACTAATCACACAATTATATGCAATTCAATGTGTCAGAATCGGTATTTCTAACATTAAATTTCACATTGACAGATGTGAAATGCTCCAACCAGGGGCTTCTATCCCTATACAGGGCGGGCACAAGTTGAGCCCAGTGAAAAACAGGGGGGGGAGTGGGTTTTCCATTTTTATCACACTTTCTACAAGTCAGACCTAAGTCCAATTAAGTGACTCGATTTTGTAAAAGCATAATTTTTATTTTAAAAAATTGAAAACTTATTTCGGAGGGGGTGTTTGAATCCGTAAAACTCCCCCCCTAAATACGCCTAAAATTAGCTAAAACTCACGTCGGCAATTTGGGATCTGGGAGAGACGGGAGGCCCGGCCCAGGAGGGGGAAGTGGAGCTTGTTTAGGGGGGGATAGAAGCCACTGGCTCCAACTACTGGCTGTTACCATTATGAATTAGCTTTCAGTTGTATGCAAAATCAAATAAGAGAAAGAGAAGGGCCAGGTTAAGTTAGAGCAAAACAAATTCAAAATTGGATGGACATGTGCACAGAGGCATAGAAACCACAAATCTTCCTTTGGAAATATAGGACAGACCACTGCCAATGTGAACCACAACACATTTTAACAACACTTAATCACCGTCTTCTTTCGTGGTCTTTTGGCAACGGGATCATGTTCTTTATACAGCAGCATGAAACTTGTGAAAAAGTTAATGCCCTGTGCTTAGCTTTTATATCTCAATTCATATGTTTCTGAGTTTACGATTTACAGTAATCATCATCATCCTTGTCATTGTCGTCTTCATTATCCAGACTCTAAGTAGTAGTATTTTCTCATTTTAATTTTTCACAATGATCTCTTTTTCTCACATTTCCAAAGTTTTAGCGAGATATTCTTCTTAAAGTCTGCATGTTTATCAAACTGTTAATTGCCAAAGTTTGTTTTTAAAAAACCATGGTAATTTGAACTTAAGTCCATCTTGAATTTCAGCAACTGAACTAGAAATCGAAATGCACCAAACAATATCTACTCAACATTCTTTTCAGTTACTCTTCCTGTAAATGTCTGTTGCTATAAAACCTTCACTCACATATAAACAACAGCAGGTTCCAATGAGCTTGCAACCAGAAGATGGAAATCTTGGCGAGGCCGCTTCACAGGTTTAATGTCAAGGACTGAAATGGAAAACCACGCTATATACTCAAGTATAACGCAAGAAGGTTCCTTATAGAACAGAGAAAGGTCTAAACAGCAATTCATGTTCAGAGAAGAGCACAGAAATTCTTCATATGTGTTTCAGCAAACTTTTAAGCTTTATTACAGTATTTTAGAGTTAGACAACTCCTATGCTATCTTAACTTAGAAACAAATTGCACCAATACAAAGCTGAAAAATTTCCTTAGCAGCTCATCCTAGCAACTTGAGCTGAATAATACAGTGAATATGGAATCAACTTGCATAATTTCAAAAAGGATTCTGAAGTATCTCTATTAATTATTATTGGTCTTTGAAGTGTCAGTCTGAGATGTTAGGATCATTTACCAGAAGAACAAAAAGATAGGAAGCCCTTCCTACCTCTTTCTCTGCTTCCATATGGAAGAGTTTAGATGTCTCTACTATTATGATATAAAGAAGTGATCGGAAGGAATGGAGAAGAAAGAGCCCTGATACATGCAATAAGAGAGAGACAAAGGAAATGAACCAGACACACACTGAGAGGAGACTCGCTGCTAAGAATGGCCATTGAAGGAAATATGGAGTGTAGGCAGACAAGAGGAAAACCAAGACAGATGATGCTGGATTGGATGATGACAAACGGTTACAGGAAGCTAAAAGAAGACGCTAAACAGCGAGAGGAATGGTGACGAGGCAGAGAACCAAAAGACTAATACAACATACTGGTATTCAGTGGAAAGTCCTGAACAACGTACCTTTCATTACAGAATCTGGAATTGGAATGTAGTTGACAAGTTCAAAGAGATTTATTGAAGTAATTGGAGAGTCGTGTTGGATATAAACATCTTTCAAGATCTCTAAAAGAAAGCGAACAGATTCACAATGAACATTTGTGTGTGTGCGTGATGTGAAGAATTAAACTACGATATCGCTGTGATGAAGATTACCGTATAGCTTTACGAACCTGAAAATATGACTGTGCTGAACACTTTTATTGTATGTATAAATCGGATGAATTTACAGATAATAGTTTGTCACTGGTTAGGAACATAAAAATTTAGTAAGTACTGTGATAGCAGCAGTAATGGTGATATTTGCACATGCCATTGAAGTGTTACGAGTGATACCTTCCAGCTGTGAAAATTAATAATATATGAATACTGACAATGATTGAACTCCTTCTAACCTCTGCTCTCAACGTCAACCATGAAGACGCCCACAAAGCCATTCTGACAACCAATGGCAGTCAGTCGACGACGATTGTCATCAAAGTAGACGCACTGCAGCCGCGTCACTCTGAGAAAACAACATTCGAATATACATACTTGGTACATACATGCATACACTATACACAGACACTATATATATACATATATATATATATATATATATATGTGTATACATTTATATATTGCGTATATACATTTTTTATCCTGATTTTCTCACTGTATAAGCTTATGGAAACTGTTAATAAGTCCATTCCCGACAAATAGTCCATTTTCTTGGCCGCGGTAACATATATATGTGTTTGTATGTGTGTAATATATATATATATATATATATATATATATATATATATATATATATATATATATATATATTACACACATACAAATATATGTACTTTTGTACATATACTCACAAAACTGCTTGCTACATATGGTGAGCAAGCAATTGAAGCATATATATATATATATATATATATATATATATATATATATATATATATATATATATATATATATATATATATATTACAGCACATACAAACACAATGTCATGTAATACTATATCCATATACTATCAATAATGCTTGCTCATATGGTGAGCAAGCAATTGAAGCAATTTCAGAATTATCTTTTAACAAATTAGAGATAGAAATTATGGTACAATAACAGATAAAAATGAACCCTTTGTGTAAATATGTCACAGTAAAATTTACATGTTTTACATTTATTGAACCATATTTTGTACACAAACATATTAACGAAGCCCTGCATTCCAGGCGGATCAACCATCTCTGGAAAATAGTCATCGAAGTTCTCTTCTTCTGTGAAGCTGTGAGTATCCTTTGCCTAAAACAACAAATACAAATAGTTCTGGCTAAAAATCTTCCTTTGCGGCTAAAAGCCCTTTATTTAAAATTCACCTAGTTGAAATACAATGTTTCAAATAATAAAATATTATTATTATCAAACTCACACTGGATGACAAATAGTAACAGAAGTGCTCTAAAAGTACATCTTTTTCAGTTGACATCATTTTACTTTTAAAAAAGAAACTGTAAAGAAGTTCGCTAACTTGAAAAAACAACAGACGAACACAAAACAAATTTCAACCTAACTGTTATTATCCAAATTTCCCAACACATCCTTCTCTAGCTTCAACTCCACTTGCTTTTAATCATATGTAAATCTCACAGCCAATGAGATAAGATGAGTTTCTGCTCCATGTGTAACAACACAAGTTTACTAACTTCTCGGAACATGTGGATCTTCTGGTCTGCGCCACTCAACAGGAAAACCATTTCCATGCTTCCATCTGGATGGAAGAGCCTAAAAACATCACATCAACAATTCCAATTAGGTCATTAGCTTCCTTGATGCTGTATACTATGCATATTCAGTTTAGATCCTGACCCTTTCTTATGTGCCACTGTCTTGTTGGTTCTGCTCCATCATACCTTAGGGACTTGTGCATTCGGTCTCCTTGGTACCGGGCTGTGGCATCCCTCGGCCAGCTGCCCATGGACTCCTCCTGACTGTCCCTTGTAGGCACAGTGGCACACTGCTACAGCTCAGTCAAGGACCTTGGCTTACGTTGGGCCCACCAGCTAGAATTGCTTTTCTTCAGAGCTTGAGCTCCTCAGTTTGTCCCTTCCACAGCGCTGCAAGCACCTGAAGTCTGTATTATTTGACAGTAGTTTCACTGGTTTGGGTTGGAAGTACACTTATGAGTTTTTTCTTGAAGTGCGACTTTATAAATTTCAGACTACAATTACAGTTTGCGGCGCTTGATAATCTTGGATATTCTGAGGACATCCATAGCACATCTGCGACATCAAAACTCTCCTGGTACAAGGCAGAATAAGAGTAAAGGTGTTTGCCCATCTGAATGCATGAAGCGTAAGTCAACAATGGCTATGAAGTAAAGCAATAGCCAACCATAATCCAATACACAGTTAGGCCAGAGTGGCCAGACAACACAGAAATCAGAATGCAGGCTATAATGGGCTTGCATGCTGGAAAAGGCGAGTTCCGACTACAGACCTAATGTATGAGCAAGTCAACTAATAGAGTGGACAGAACAGGCCTAAAATAAATTCCATAATCGCAGAACAGCTCAAGGAGTCTAGCGTTGTCTTGGTTTAACGTACAGCGAGAGTCTCAGTGTCTGTGAAAAACTCCATTGATCATTCAAATAATAACATACTGACAGCCACAACCCACAACACAGACAAAAAGAAAACTCCTCACTTCAGAATTTGAAGAGATTTGACCATATTGCAAAGATTTACCACATTCTTAGTATATATTTTCCACATTCTCAGCATAATATGGATTTACCGCATTCTCAGCAGAGGTTTACCATGTTATCTGCATAGATTTACCATATTCTCAGCATAGACTTACCACATTCAGAGCATTGGTTTAACACATTCTTAGCATAGCCGTACTATAAGCTCAGCAGTGACTGAACAATAACATGCGAGATGGCAATGAGGATACAGCACTGTTAAAAAATCTAAAATGCACATAACAAGGGTGGCCCACTTACTGTGTGTGGTAGAGTTGATATGGGAGAAATGAAAGTGGCAGACTCTGACATCCTTCTGCAAATGCACAACCAACTAAATGAAAACTATTCAGTTCATCAGTTAATGTATATAGTTGCTAATTTACGCAGCAGCATTTCAATTAAACACATCTGATAAATTCCATCAAATACCAGTTAGAATAGTTTGTTTAAAATACCAGATCAAGGTACTTAAAAGTAAGAGAAAAATCAACCTAAAGTACTTAAGAAAAGTAGAACAAGAGTTAAACTGTACAAGTGAAAATAGTAAAATGTTTCAGCCTAGCAACCAATAGGCCAGAACTTATAGTGATTAGATAACTGGACCTTTGATAATTAAGATAGTGAATTCAAATATCAACTTCGTTTGTTTTTTGCCAGCAGCATAGAAGTTTAAAATGCCTCGATCTCACTCACGTGCAATTCGATCAAGATCTGACTCAACTTCGGAATCGGAATATATGTTGAGAAAATAGCATGGCTTTCCATCTGGTGGCTGCAAAACATATATCTCACTAAATTAAAGACAAAGTGTTACCGGTAGTTCAAATCAATCAATACCTTGTCATATCAATGAAACCAGGCCTGATTAAATGAAATCATTGTATGTCATAATCCACAAAAACGCAACCAAATTTTAGTCTAAGGTTGCAACTGAACCAGCTTTGAAAGCGGTTGAGGTCTATTTTTTGCAAAACTTTTTTCGATCATTGCTACAACACATGTCCGTAGTGTACCAATACACCTGTATACTTGACAAGGGCTGAACCTGCCTGCTAAATAAAGCAAAGACCACTGAATTTGACATGTTTATATACGTTTTACTTATCTTCCTTTGCACTGCTAAGACTTGGTTCCAACTGCAAAATTTGAAATTGGTATGATATCTTGCATTAAAGAGTGATGGCTTTGTCAGTTTGTATAGTTATCAGAAGCCATAGAGTTTTTAATTAAACAGATTAAAATGAAAAAGCTAAAAATAACTAGACTGTTAAGCAATTGCACAAAAATACTAACATGACACTTGATGAAAGCAATGCCAACGACGAAGCCACAGCCACTAAGAGACTTCTTAAACGAACTGATAGAAACAATCTCAGCATCTCCTGCAAAGAAATTCAAAATAAGTGTCTGGATGCGTTAGTCTCCACTATTTCTGAAAGGCATTACTTTTATCCTCAAAATTAAAGCTCCACATGTTCTTGAACTGCTTGCCTTTCCTTTTGCAACAGAAGAGTTATAAATAGTACTACCATCTTTTAAAAATACGGAAGAGTGCAACAAAGAATAAGGGCAATCTCTTCAGCTAACCGGGTGGCCAGTCGTCTCCTTCGGTCAGTGTACCGATTATAGATGACTTGGATACGGTTGACTACGGGAGCCGAAATCACAAAACAAATTTTTGCCATGGCGGGATTTGAACCACCGATCTCTTGGTTCACAGTCCGCAATCCGACAAGCTTATGGTATCAGGGGCTGAAGGATATAGTGCCTGAAGTTTACAGGCGTCGTGAGAGTCGGGTTAGGGTCAGGGTACCCGATTAGTGTTGTCATTAGAAAACCTGGTATCGATCTGGCAGTCTCGCGCAGCTTGCCCAAAGAGACTGTATAATCCTTCATCCCACGATACTATAGGTTTGCCAACCTGGCATTGTCCAGCATCCGCGCTGCATGCCCAAAGATACTGTATAAATCCTTCAGCCCCCGATACTATAAGTTTGCCCGCAAGCCAACCCTCAGACTATCGCGCACTCCAATAAAACATAGCTATAATATTCTGACCCAGCGAGCCATATAACTCCTCTGTGTACAGCCGTAATTATCGTACCGGGTATGTAAGTGAAATGAACTTCGCGTGAGCTGGGGATCATCTTTTCGTTGAATCCGACGCAGAGGACCTTTCCCCGAAGAGAGACGATCAACAGCCGTGTTTCATCGGCGGACACAGCCACCCTCGACAGGCCGTAGATGTTGCTCTGAGACTCAAGGCTGCAACAGTGAACCTCCTGCAACGCCTCAAACGCAGCCATTAATTAACCTGTCAAAATACACTGCCTGAAAAAGGCAAAAGCTAATTTACCTAATTAGTTCGATCATTAAAGAAGAAACTGAAGTTTTTAATCGTGAACGAAACCTGACCTATAATTCTTTGACCTGACCTACACGTTTGGCTTTGACCTATAATTTAGTAACCGTGTTCCTTTCATTACTATTGAAAGGAACACGGCTACTAAATTATAGATCAGGATCAAAGCACAGTATAAATAATTACAATTTATTATTGTAATTATTTATACTGTGTTCAAGCCAGAATTTTGACTGTGGCATTAATAGACTGATTTAAATTGGTGATTGATTAAATTAGATGATTTTGTCTGTAATGCTATTTTAGCTAAGACTGTGGTAAATTATAATTTTATGATATAAAATCTTAACTAAAATAGCATTACAGACTGTAATGCTATTTTAGTTAAGATTTTATATTCTTTTGTTAATGTGATTTTTGATGGATCCGTCTTATTTTATTTATTTTGTTTGTTTTTGAGCCCAAGGCTTACTCCACTCTAAGTATCATTGACTGTCTTTCTTTCCCTATCTGTATTTTTTACATGTTTGGGTGTCCCTATTTAGTGGGATCCTTGATCCCTTCTGGGCCTCCTTGTAGCCAGTATATGTCAAACCGTTGCCTTACTGTTTCATTGTTCGTTTTTCTCTTCTGTTGGTTACAGAAATAAATGATTGATTGATTGACTAAACATGAATGGAGGATTTGTATAGTAATCTAGTGTATTTTTATAGCTTCTAAAGAGCCATAATAATGCACAGAGCAGCCATCTATGGTGTACCAACGTCATTTTAAACAGAATAGTAGCTATATACCGGTACTGCCTGTTGTTGGTAACACAGCTAGGATTTAAGTGGTTCAGAAGACATAAATTCTGTGGTAAATCCACTGCAAATTAAATTGGAATGCTGACATATTATAGATTTTTCTTGCCAGCTGTGATGTTGTGTCCACTAAGACATACAGTAGTCAGGCAAACACAGTTACGTTTGCAATTAAGAATCTTTGCCTTAATGTTCTTTTCAATTTCTTAAATGCATGATTAGGCCCAGGCCTATATATCTGTGCCCTCCAGCCGCCTTTTTGGTGCTAATTCCGCTTCTTCTTCACCAACCATGGCATGCTCTGCATAGTTCCATATTATCCGCACACTATTCTAGATGAAATCCCATTATCTATTTAAATAAAAAATGATGATCGCGCAGCACTGGTTCAATCACTGTTCCTATGGAACAAGCAGGCTTTGAACCTAAGTGGGAATATTCCTTTGGATTTCAAGCCCAACTTAATTAGCCACTAGGCCACCGTAGCCTAACTCAAACTGAAGTTACATCTGTGTAAATTATGAACACAACAGGAGAATGTAGAATGTACGTTTCAACTATCAATACGGCTTTCTTCAGCAAACACTTGAATGACTGAACGCCACCCATCTGATACCGACCGTATAATTCTATACATGTTTAGCCTTGAATCACGCTTGTTTCTCAGTGATTGTATCAGGCAATATCTGCCAACACCACTGCCGAAGTGGATGGACACAAAGCACTGTCTTTACTTAGTTTGTGAGAACTGTTAATACGGTTTTTCAGCAACCATTCGAATGACTGAATGTCACCCACCTTATATCAAATGTATAATTATATACAGCCTCGAATCTTGCTTCTCTTTCAATGCGTAGGGTACATTGCATTTAAGGCAATTTCCGCTAACACCACTGCCCATGTAGATGGGCAGTGGAGTTAGCAGTTGGACAGAGCACACTTCTATAAAGCATGACAGCCTCAGATGCCTCTACATCAGTGGTCACCAACCCGCGGCTCGCGAGCCGCATGCGGCTCTCGAAAAGTTCTGTGGCGGCTCTCCAGAAAATGACATTTTCTATGTGACTAAACAAATTGCTCTAAAATTGAATGTTTGCTGCATCCTGGCTTGTAAAATTGCTTCAGGGGCCGTCCATAAATGACGTCACGCACCTAAGGAGTAGGGGGGGGTCGGAAATTTGTGACGATGTGTGACATGAGGGGGGGGGTCAGCGAAGTGTGTAATTCAGGTCTGTGTAATTAAATTTAACAATTAACAACATTTTAAGTTTAAAATAACAGCACTAATTTTGAGTATTAAAATTTTAACAATTTTTTGATTATTTTAATGTATACGGGCACCATAATTAATAATTTTCTAATTATTTAAATATTTTTCACCATCAGATTTTTAAATACTTATTACAATGACAATAAATGGGATTTGAAACATGTTTTATTATCAAGTGGAAATTTGTGTTTTAGGGGGTCAGAGCTTTGTGACGTCATTTTTCAGGGGTGTTACTTTTTGTGACGAAGTGTGACATGGGGAGGGGGGTCAAAAATCGGCCAAAATAGCGTGACGTCATTTATGGACGGCCCCTCATTTTTGGATCAACTTATATATGTGAACAAACTTTTCAGTAATAAACATTCTGAAATCAAAGTTATGCTGTGATCTCATCTGGGGCACTACTCTTTCTGCCTGTTCTCTTAAGACTTTTCATTTTCGCAAGGTTCTTCGCACTGGAAGTACCTCTGATTAGGTGTTCTGTGAGAGGCGCTTTATAAGTGCGTAAATAGAATAGAATAGAATAGAATAGGATCACAACCAAGAATCTCCTGGGTCAACTAAGAACTTCTATCTCTAGCTATATCTAATCTAAATCTAATCTAATCTGAACATTTGTAAAGCGCTTCTCACAGCAGAGCTATTCAGAAGCGCTCTCAGCGTGACAGGCCCGAATTATGAGAAGGTCTTTAAGCAGCGAAGCGATGCCAGTGAGATCCCCTCCAGAATCCTGCTACGACTTGCAGGGGAAGGTCATTCCATATTGATGGACCCACTACAGCGAAAGCCCGATGCTGGGTTAATGAGGTTCGCGACCGAGGTGCGAAAAGATCAAGCCGGTCAGAACGAAGAGGGCGAGAAGAACGTGCAGATAGTGGCTTACACATTAAGTCACAAAGGTACCTAGGAGCCAAGCCCTGCTGGGACTTAGTAATATGGACCACGATAGGCCTATGCATCTTTAGTCTGCAACATGCAGCGACCCAGGTGTCTCACTATAGGCATACATGTAGTAAGTGACTACTTGTAGTTCGTAACCAAGATATAAAGACGAATAAATGAGAGAGTCTACGAATTGTTTTATTTTCTTAGATATATATTTTGATTAATGATGAATTGTTTATTTCCTTAAATATAATATAATGATATTATATATCATGATTAACCCTAGCGGCTAATGTGTTTTGCTCCTAAAACCATGGCGGCTCCCTGAAGTTGCTAAACTTGGCAATGCGGCTCCTCACCGAAGAAAGGTTGGTGACCACTGCTCTACATGTATATGGGTAATGCAAGTGTAACACTGTATATAGGTCACCATCACGATGTGATTCAATTGTCTTAGATAAAATGTGTCGAAGCACTACAGAATCATCTATCTTGACAACTTGGGGATCATGAATCTGCACCGAAGAGAAGGTAGAAGTAATCAAAATGAGGACCCGGAAAAGGGGTTTATACCCAACGTTGATGTCCACATCCAAATTTGGCAGTTACATGTACATGCATTTCAGTACAGGCATGCCTCAAACAGGCACGTAGCCAGGCTTAAATTCAAGATGAGGCAACTTCGCAGACCATTGGCAAATCCTGGTCATTGGGGTCATTGGACAATAGAATTTCCAGAATATAAAAAAGCAAGAGGCGGCAACTGCCTCCGCGTGCCTCCATGTAGCAACGCCTATGGCCTCAAACACCAACTTAAAGTCAGATGACAGCCTGTGCTGCATTTCATAATCATAATGGACCTCACTTTAATTGGGGCAGGGATAGTTAAGGGAACCCAGCAGATCAGCGTGGACGCAGGATTGATTCCCGCTCCCCTCCCAAAAGTCCACTCAGCCTTCCATTTGCTAGGTGGCGATAAAATAAGCAGTAGGACAGATGGGTGCCATGCATGGCTGCCATACAGTTAAATTTGACTCCAGTTACATCTTGTAATCATCACTTCATACTATGACTAATAATAATACTGTGGTGTGTCAGTTTGAATTAATAATAAACATCTAATATATGTAGTGTATATATGTAGTACGTAATTTATTGACTTTGATTTTCTAACTCTACCACCACACCAGCTTGAGGTACATTCTCAGCTCAAGTCCTATGTTTAGAACTGTTAGGTAGCCATTCTTCAGCACCTTAAAGATTCTCAAAATGCTCTATATAAATGTTCAAATACATACCTACCGTCAACACATCCCAAATAACGTTAGTGTTTGGTGGATTATAATTATTAGTATGTTTTAAACAACAAGTTCTGATACTGGACTGGATAAAACCCATACGGGACCGATCAAGCAATATCCCCTCCCAAACCAGATGGTGTTTGGAGTCTGCTGAACAAGTGTGGAAAAAGAGCAAGAGAAAGAGTCATTTAAACAGCAGCTTAAAAGACTCCAATGAATAAGTTTGTATAAGTTTCTGTATCTGTAAAGCAAACAAGAAGAAACACCAAAGACGTATTTCAAGATCACGCTAAACTACTTCCCTCTCAGTATTAAAAAGTGACATAAACGCCCAAAACATAACAGCTGAACAACAAGAGTTTAAACTCAGCGCACTTGATAAGTTTTAACAGATTACCGACAGAGTGATCAAATGGCTGGTTGTAATTAAAATGCCGCAGACCAGGTATGTGTTCATTTTCAAGACTTAATCAAAAGGCAAACAGTTCATGACATTAGAAAAGTTGTTGGAACTTGATCAAACTGGCTGTATTATGCTTACTACGGCTGCAACATCAAATCATAAAAAGCAGTGCCGGCAAACTACACAGAAATCTAAAAGCCAATCCTGCTGAAAAATGGAGACTAGCTAAAAAAAGCCAAAGGAGATGTTACGAGGCAACAGAAGAAGTACGAGATTCCTAACACAAATTGTATCTAGGTACCGCTTAAGAATTATAGACAAGTAATCTGTAATAAACAAATAGACATTGTAAAGCACCCTATCAGTATCTCACTACAGAATGATGCTATATAAAATGTCATTATTACAATTATAAATTATGATCATGAATATTAAGTCTTAGGCATGACAACATATAATGAATACACATACAGTTTCAACTGAATATTCATACAGATTCAACTGAAACTGATTCACACAGATTCAACTGAATATTCATACAGATTCAACTGATTATTCATACAGATTCAACTGCATTTACTCACACAACTCATATTTACTCATAAATTTACTCAGATTATTAAAACAACTGTTGAACCTGAAGGTCACCTTTATACCAAGAAAAGTCAAGGATAGAGAACAGAGAAACAGCAAAACTGATGAGAAGAAATCAATTTTTATGCCATTCACCACAGATATGTACCATAAGATCAACCATAAATAGTACAGAACATAAATCAGAACAAACAATCTCAAACTGCTAAATATAAAACTTCTTTTAACGGGACACTATAAATAAGAATCTTAAAATAAATCATGACTGATCGTAGCAAACGCACCTCAACCGAGATGATAAAATTTATAAATAACATACCTCTTCAACAGCCAACAACTTCTCCAAACACGCGCATGCACTATGCTACAGGTCGTTTGGGGGCAAACCATAATATTTTCTCAAACTCTTTACAAAATAACTTTCATAAAATACCTTTGATAAAAGTGAGGTTATTCTGCCATCTTTGGAAAACAACAAATTTGGAATTTGCAGCACCAAAATAGTTTACAAGAGCAAACCTTGAGTTGACAATGTAAGTGGCAACCTTGTACCAAATGCAATTTTTAAAAACTATGTCAATCTGTATGGTCCTGATGAAGAAACCTGCAACATGTGTGGATCTCTTACTTGCTAAAGAGGTACCCTAATGAGTGAACCAATCCCTGTATCACTTCATTTCATCTTATAAGGAAGGCAGTGCAGTCACAATTATACTTTCAGTGAAAAGTCAAACACCAGTTAAATAAGCAGAAACTTACAAGGTAAACAGTAAAAAAGAAAACTTCTTACAATGTTTCATGATCAGAGATCGGACATGGCAGTGGCAATGTACTACTGATGTTGTCGGCTTTTAACAAGATACTGTAATTTACATAGTTATGTAGCATGATTGGATGATTCGGTTGGGCCGGGAGCGCCTCTGAGTAGATATCTTGAAGGGGCGCTATATCAAGTTTCATTGATTGATTGATCATCAATTCCTTATTCTTAACTGCGTAAAACAAAATTTATGACTCTCTCCATGTTTCAAATGAAGGAACAAATTTGCCCGAAAGAGATAAAGACGTTTTTCAATTGTCTTTCATGATCAAGAGCAGAACAATGTTTGAATTTGGGAACAGGTCAACAGGAGAGGTTGATGATAAATTCCTTATTGTTAAATGTGTACAATAATCAAGAACAGAAACTTATTGCTAAATGTGTACAATGATAATGATCCAAATCTCTTGCCCATTTTGTTTCAGATGACTGAAAAATTAACAAATTTGCATATTGCGCCTCAGATTTACATGAAAAGTGACAGACAACTTTGTCAAGCAAGTCAGTAAGAAACACCGTATGCCATTCATACTTGTAGCACTACAGGTCTTTCAATGAGCCTTTCATTAACAAAAGAGAACACCAAAGGTCATTTATACTTGAAACACTACCGGTTTTTCAATGAACATTTCCTTAACAATAGAAAACATTGGTCATTCACATCTGTCGCAATAATTAGGTTTTTCAATCTATACTTCATGATCAAAAGCATAAATGTTTGTTTTCGAATCAGCATTTCTGAACTTCAAAAACAAAATAGGTTGATCTGCCAGACCCCAGTATCATGAAATACATGTCTCACAATACATTGGCATAAAACGCATGTGGTTCACATGGTCTAGTATCTCCACTGATCGTAAAAACGTGTATGCAGAGTCAGGTGTTTGACTTAATTGTCTCTCAGAATTTGTTTTACAGCAGCCAGTATGCTTGGGATACTACACAGTCAAAATCTACCGGTTTTCTTCAACGTCAGAAAACGTCTCCAAGAAACGCTAAGAACGTCGGCTGACAACGGCAAGTCCAGCACCAAAGAAGCCAATTGCAGAGAGAGAGAGAGAGAGAGAGACAGTATCCTCTTCACTGTTCCAACCAGCGTGCCACACCACGATTAACAAGTTCACGGTTGATAAATTTAGACTGCAAACGAAGAAAACAAAAACAGGATGTTAAAACAACTGACACAATGAGAAGACAGGAAGCACATAGTCTTACTCGTCTTCCCGAAGAACACCAAGCCTAGACAATTGCTTACTCCCTGATCCATAATACTGTAACTGTCAAGCATCATTTATAACGGTAAAGCTCTCATCACCATCATTAGGCAAACAATTTAACAATTACACAAGAAACTGGTTATAAGATACATCCAATCTATGTCTAGAACTTTGTCTGGCTATCTGTGGATCTCTTGAGGTCCTTGACTTCAAAATTTTGAATCCATGTTCCTGACCACATTATGTCATAATTCGTGTTGTAATGTAGAGTGCAATTTAGGCAATTCAAAGACAAGGGCAGTAAATGTAAGGCTGTAAGCGATCAATCATAAATGAAGGTTTCTCTTTACCTGGAAACTGTTTTTGTTAGTTTGATAATATATACAGACTGAGGAAAAGTAAAGATTTCAAAATATGCAAAACAAAAAGAGAGTAAGCAATTAGTGTACATACTGGTACTCATTTTTGTTGCATTTATATCATATTTAATTATGATATCTATACTCCTATTGCTGTTTGTTTCACACGGTAACCAAGGACAAGAATGTCATACCTGGCTACCGTTGAGTTTCGTAAGGAGAATGTACGGTACTTGGTCTTCTTCAACAGCTACGGCCTCAGCCTGCAAGATGGAGCCACTCACCAACTCGACCAGAACAGACGCTGACTCAGGCGGAAAATCTTCTTCATCTGCATTTAGAAGACCACAAAAGCACAAAGTGAAAGTAAAGTATGTCCCATATCCCTCAAGTCGAACATAGGAGAGGCACTCATTCCCTTCACTTGGCCTTTCAGCCAGCAATGGATCAACCCTCAAGGTCCTGGACATGAGGCCAGTGATATTGCAGGACTTGCCGTTACTTCCCAGCTTACCCTGGTACCAAATTATACTGCTTCATGATAAATAAACAACTTGTCCAAGGTCGTTGCACGAGTCAAACTCATGACCGCATTATCGTTGACCAAATGCAGCATCACTTGCAACTCCTGATTCTGAATCCATACATACCACATAAGTTCAGATTGGACCATCCCATCAAAAGTTACAACAGTTTACATATTTTGGCCGGAGGGGTTTCAAACCCTATGCTTCATTTTTAATCTGAATGCTTTCCCTTCAGATCAAAATTGATTTATAGATCATTACCTTCAAATTGGTACTGAAAACGAAACTTTTACATCAATTTGAAATGACTGAGTGTTCGGGACCCCCCACTAGAAGTGTTCTGGCACAATTCACCCATACATTACAGAAAATCTAAGCCAACCTTAACGACAAGCTGCATTGGTTCCCAGTCACTTTAGTACACGCTAGTCATTAAAGTGTTAAGATTGTAAAGGCGTTGGACCCATTACTGTGTATGCACATATAAAATAAATTAATGTGTCGCTTACCACTCGGACTGATGACACCAAAGAGGTAACACTCAATTGCCTGAAATGGCAAGGTCGTGAAATCTCTCCTAAATACAAGAAAAACCATATTAAGACTTTGCAAACCATTACTAAAACTCATAGCTATATGCCCGATAGCGCATTGGATAACATCTGGCGTAGAGAGAGAGAGAGAGGTACCGAGTTCGAGCCCCGTAGGGCGGACGTGCTTTGTAGGCTGCTATTAGCGCCGTGTATTGCAGGCTGCTGTCTGTTCTGTTAGTAGTTAAGATTTATGTCCTCTGTCACTTGCGTTCTTGTGAATTGTTTCAATTGCATAACTGTAAACTGTAACGGTTGCAATGTGTCAACCGGATTGTTTCAATAAAGGAAGAATTATTATTATATAGGCTTCAGTAGCCATTTTACAACAGTTTTAGACTATAGATGCCACTGGTGCATTCCAAAACACAGATGAAAATAAAGTCTGACATAGTCAGTCATTGGTACGTAAATGCTAATGCAACTCCTGTTTCTGTCAACCTCACATGAACAACTGTCAATAGAAAAGGAATTTGGGAACCTCTTACAAATTTTTATGCTATAAATTTTTGTTACAAAACACTCGCAATACCAATGCTGAATGCCACGCGAATGGTGAGAACTGTTCAAAATAATTTCTTTCGACATAAGTAATGTATCTGCCACATTCGTTAAGTAAATGACCATAACTGCACAAATTCACAAATTTATTGGCAGGCTGCCGGCCACCAATAAGAATACGTACAGTTTTCAAGTCTAGTTGCAATGGCAAAAGCAACCTAACACAAATGCATAGCATAAAATACACAGCATGCCCCTTGTGCAAGTAATTTCTCTCCTACCACATGAAGAGTAACCGAGAAAACAGAGACCTTCCCAAAAGTCTCTTGGCCTACCTGATTTGCTTGAGGGCTGTTCCTGGAACCCTGACGTATCCACCATAATCGACCAACTTAACATCACATTCATCGGTTTCTGTATAAACAGTGATGACTTGTACACGATACCAGTAGCCGTCAATCAGAGCTACACAGACCACGCCCACTGAAAAGAGAACACAACAGAAGTATGCAATGTCAATCAGACCTACAAGACCACATCTGCTGAAAAAAGAACTTAACAAACACAAGAATAGAATCCATTATGCCTTCTCACGCATTGTATACAAACAACACTCACTGCGAATACACCTATCAAAACTAACGCAGATCAAAATGCAAAGATCCTCGTCATTCACACTACCCAAGCCTCACCAGTCCATGAAAAAGTACCCTTAGAACACTGTCTCTGGTAGCCACACCAGGAATAACCTCATAACTTACTTTTATTCTTAACAGATAATTTTCTCCAGCCATAAAAAAATTCCCCCAAAATTCGGGATCCATGCCCGACCACGTTATATCAACATTCATTCATATCATTTCAGTGTGATTCCCCTTGCAACTCAGTCAATTTTAAAAACCAAAATCATATAATTTATTGTGAAATTATATAATTTGCCAAAGAACTGATGCAAAATGTTATTACTTCTAACTCAAAAGATGGTCTCCTAAATGCACCATTACAAACCCTCAAATAAAAAAGTTCCTTACAGCCTTCTTCCCGGAACCCTCCTCTGCGTAATTTTTAGGAAACCCTGGTTGCGCCACTGAGTTTTCGCATTCTGATTGTCCAGACCCCATGCCCCACCAATATTTTGGACAAGTTTACGCCAGTGTTCCTATAGACTACAGAGCCCAAGATGACAGAAATAAGCTTATAGCCGTACAATAGGCTTAGACAGTTAGACGTGTATTTAAACGCCAATCATCGTCGATATGACGGCGTCGTTAATTAAGTAAACGTATTTTAAGTCAGACGTGTATTTAGACGGCTAAAGTTTTTGCCTGCCGACCAGATAATGTTCGATGACCTCTGTTGCCGTGCTGACTCTTCTCTTTTCTCATCTGTGCTTCACAACCCCAGCCATGTTCTAAATTGTCTACTGCCTGACTGAAATACGTTTATTTAACGAAGCCGTCATATCGACGATGATTGGCGTCTACTGCCTCCTATAAAGAATGTTAAGTACTCTCTTCGTCCTCGTTCACATAACCGTGAGATCCCACATGCTGACGCATTAACCCGATGTGGTTTTATTACGCGTATGTTATTTAATTGATTTTATTGCTGATCTTTCTTTTTACAATAACCTTACTCTCATATATTCATAGATGTCTGTTTTATTGTATTTTATGATATTTTTGACATTTGTGATTTGTGATTTAATACTCTGTGATGTTCCCGCAGTGCGTTTGCAGGCGGTTCAATAGGCTAAAGCACGCACGTACTTACTTACTTATTTAGTATGAACCTAAGTGGTGAAGACCAGGAGCGCTAACTAGCGAATTATAACGAGAGAACATAATTTGGCTATCGCTTTCATAGCCCACAGCCAAGGCCCACAGCTAACACCAAAAGTAGACGGTTCATTTGGTAAAGCGAGTGGAAAGAAACGGCACCGAACACCCAAAAAAATTATAATCTGTAATAAATGAATAAGTAAGTAAGTAAGTAAGTATATTCTTTATTCAACCAATTGCATATCCGCACTTTGGTGTACATACATTTATACAAGAGTATAACATTCTTATTATAATTTACGATCTGCGTGAAAGATTGTCAGCTTGTGGAATAAAACGGTCATGTAATCTCTGGCGCAGGGTGTAGGGGAGCGGCTTTTTGGGGGGAGTAGTCCATGGAGTACATGCCCCGGGTTTCCTAGGACCGCAGAGAAGAGGCGTGAGTCGGCAGTGTTGCAAAGATGCTCAAACGATGGACTGTCCTCTGGCAGGTACCGCAGACGAATCAGACGCCGCATCGCCGACTGAAGGCGGTACTTTTCTTGCTGCCCTGCAAACCCCCACCAAGCCGGAGCAGCATAGCATTCGATCGGGCCACCGTTGTAGCACGAACTACGTCGTATAGCATAGGGCCTGAAAGACCATGCGCCACGAGGATGCGCAAGGCATACAGCGATTGTCTGGCCTGACAACATATACGGGTGATGTGTGACTCGAAACTCAAAGCTTCATTTATTGTAACGCCCAAGATGACCATGCTGGAGACTAGTCCCCGGCGCCGCCGCCATCCGCCGCCGCCGCCAGTCGCTAAGCCCTCAAGTACGTCGAAGTCAGTCGCAAAGGCTGTCGACTGGACCAAGTCACCGCCGCCGCCGCTAAGCCCTCAAGTCGAAGTCAGTCGCTAAGCTATCGACTGCTATCGACTTTGTCCACTTAATATATCAGCAGTCATTTATTTACTACCTTACTGCCTACCTAGTACTACTTACTTACTTTACAAGATATACACTAATTTCCAAGGAGTCCATATTTAGACTCACCATCAACCATCAAAGCCTAATATACGTCGATGCTGTCAACAGTTAGATTGTTTTTGTCACGTTATCTCACTTGGCGCACTTCTTTAATTGAAAATGGCGTCTTTTCGAAGCAAACGTTGCGTTGAAAATACGCTGGTTTCAGTGTCTTTAAACACGGTACAACCGTAGCCTACAACTAGGCTAAAGATGATTCCAGAAAAATTGATAATATGTTTGTGAAATTAGGGAAAATAGGCGTCCATTTGCCCTTTCGAGAGAAATCCGGTGTTTGGGTCCATTTTGGCGAACTATACTGGTAAGTCTGGGTGAGACACACATGTACCTACAATAGGCGTACTAATTAATATAGGCAGACTTGAATGCTGCATGCTTTAGTTTCTTATCTGATTTAAATGTAACGCGATAATGGTTTGATAGTTTTGACTTGGTTGGTGTATAGGCCAATATTTGCTATTAATTTATATGTACCACTGCTTTATTTGGCCACAAACCATGACGTACAGCGAAACGTGACTTTAGAGTACGCCGTAAAATGCATTTTATTGTTAGGTAACTAATAGAGGTACCCGATAAGTCGATATCAAGTCGTTAAGTCAGTCGATAAGCCTAAGCGACTTAGTCAGTCGATAAAGCAAGTGACTTGGTCAAGTCAGTCGCTAAGTCAGTCGCTAACTCTCCAAGTCAGTCGCTAACGCTTCTCTTAGCGACTCCGGGGACTACTGGAGACCCTTGTCAGTCCCGGAGTAGTAATCGGAACCGCGTCTCGCCCAGCACGCTCCCGTGGCCGACGAATCACCATTTCAAAGGTCTTTTTGAGTTCAGTTTTAAGTTACAGGTTGCAGCCCAATCTGTGATATTATAACGAGAGAACATAATTTTGTCTCGAGACCAATTTCAGTGCCGTTCAATTTACTGCTGAATAATTAAATCACAGTGCATACATTTCATTTGTTGGCTTTGCTGCTCAAGTTGTCGCTCGCATTCCTTTTCTCATCATAATATCATATGCTAATAAAATTTATTTAAAGCGAATGTAGACAAGTCAAAATTCGGTAAGGGGCCGTTCACATATTATATAACGCAAAAATCTCAATTTTTTGCCTACCCCCACCCCTAATAACGTTACATAACAGCAGCTGTGACCCCCACCCCTATATTATATAACAGATATGCTTCCTACCCCCTACCCCCAGTCTATAAGCACATTCAAAGACATACAGTGGACCTTATTGTATTACACAACTGGAAACTTTCATTATTATTATTATCATACTGTCAAGTTGATATTGTCGAGGATTTATAACAATACAATGTTAGTTAATACCACTTTAATAGTGACTGGATTATGTTAAAAGTTTGTAGGCCTACTGTATTAAATGTAGTTACTAGACTAATGCAAATTAGCAAATTAATCGTTTAATACTAGAAATGCAAGATGCATTAATAAAGCTAACTAATACAGCATGAAGAAGTGTAGCAATGATGTTACCACTACTCTACGCCCCAACCCTCGAAATTTTATATCTCGTGTACTATTTGAAAACTTGTACTACTACTAAATACATTATCCCCTACTTATAAATCATTCATCACATCACTCATTTATCACCTCATTCGCTCATTCATCACCTCATTTAAGCTGCCGTAACTTACAACACCACTATTCTAATTATCTTATTTTCAACTTGTAGCTGTCAGAACTGAGTCAATGGTATAATAACCAATTAATTCATGGCTAATTCTCAGAGCTATTAAAGACAATTTTGTTACCTTATACTTGTCACAAGTTGCGACCTGTCAGTGTGATACTTTGAATATTAAACGAAATTTATTAAGTTTGTTATATAACGAAACCTTGAACCTACCCCACCCACCATAAACCTATAACGCTAACAAAACAGGAACCCACCCACCTACCCCTTGAGCGTTATATAATATGTGAACGGCCCCTAAATTTTCTAAAAACCACGACTACCGTTAGCCTATCGACTGTTATAATTATTGGTTGCCTTTAGTACTTTCCACTTTTAGTTGGACCCTATAATGGCGTTCACTTTGTATTCGTTGTTAGAAGCGGTGTTGTTATGTTTAAATGCCGTGTGTGTTCTACACGAAGAACGTTTTCTAGCAAAAAGTTAGTCTTGTGCTTCTTTAATAATTTGTGAAAGCCGTTTCATAAACTTTTAGCAGCCAGAAAGTCTGTAATTTCTTTGCCACACACGGACACCCGGAGCCGCTCGTTGTAGGATGGTGACGTGTCGACTGTCGCGTAACAACAAACCCAATTTACTCCTGTATAATTAGCTTGTGGAAACCTGAAAAGAGTCTGAGTGTAATTCGGCAAGCTTATAGTATCGGGGGTTGAAGGATACAGTGCGTAAGTTTACTGGCGTCTTGAGTGTCGGATAGGGTGAGGTCGACTGTCGAGGCATAGTGTAACAACAAACTTAATTTATACCTACATAGTTAGCTTGTGGAGACCCGAAAAGAGCCTGAGTGTAATTCTACAGCTTACCCAACGTATGCGCAGAGAACCAAGTTAATTCTAGAACAGCGACCCAGAATGTGTGCTGTCCATTTAGTGGCTGGCTTATAGTATCGGGGGCTGAATGATATAGTGCGTAAGTTTACTGGCGTTGTGAGTGTCGAATAGGGTGAGGTTAGGCGTCGTTAGGGTCAGGGTTAGGGTTAGTGTCGTCATTAGAAAACCTGGTACCGCCCGGCGTCCTTGCAGCATGCCCAAAGATGCTGTATAATCCTTCAGCCCACGATACTTTAAGTTTGCCCGTTCAGTTTCACTGTAGACGCACCGAGTATACGGTATGCCACAAGCCACAAAGAAACAAAAGTTGAGTGTATTTAATACGCTTCTGGCGTACTTGGAGTATCCTCGGGTTTTGCACGAAGTGTACACATAGGCGTAGCTACATAGAGGTAAGAGGAGGCAGTTGCCTCCTCTTACTTTTTCACAATACTGGAACTTCTATTAACCAATGACCAGGATTTTGCCAATGGTTTGTGAAGTTGCCTCCTCTTGAATTTAAGTCTCGCTACGTGCCTGGGTGTACATGGTACATGCCCCAGTGTAATTGCTAAGACACCCTTTCACTCCAGTGAGCACAAATGTAAGGCTCGGTGTTATTACAGATTTTGTGTTTCTATATTTAATTTGCTTATGCCTGTAGATTTGATTTCTATCTTTATAATATAGTCATCTGCCTAATAGCTTGATTTAGGGCAGGTGCTCACTTTCTTATGTCTTGATTATCAAGGAACGAATCCTATGGCCGTCGCTACTGAGGCCCATGCTTGCAGGGGCTTACCCAGTGTTTCCGTTAACGCCCAGATGGCCGTTTTTACGTCCGTAAAAAACGTCCCAAACGTCCAAATTTTTGATATGATAGAAGAAATGAGCTACCGCTACGTCCAAAAAATTCTATGTCAGGGCGTAAATACGTCCTCTTTTTGGACTCTAATGGAAACACTGGGCTCACCTTTTAAATATTTGCATCTTATCTGGAAACTACAAAAACACCATTATTGTAATGCAAAAGGCATCAAGAGCAAAGCCACTTTCCAAAAACCACAATCCATTGGATTGAACTGGTCAAGATTTCTGAGGCCCTAGCCAAATGTCCACACAGACAGACAGTGACCAGTACATGGTTATCTCAAGGTACTCCACACTACAAGGGAAACACTACACCAGTCAACAGCTATAAGAAGCATTCTCAATCCAACATTTAAACCCAATACTGTGCAAGGCACTACACATAGCTGTTTTAACAAAGGCTTGTGCAAAACACAAAATAGTTTGTCTCAAGACAAATTTCTGTGCAGTCTTAAATAAGTGGCAACTTGTAAATAGATAGATAGTACTATTACTGCTAAGATTAAATATATTAATAATTTCTATAATTAATTCTTTTAGGATGCTCTTAAACACCCTCTTTTGTTTCTTACTTGCAGTTGGTTGGAGTGCAGACCAGCGAGGTTTTGGTGAGGCACCAGGCATTAAAACTCAGTTACTGAACTTGGTCAGGTCAATACGGACAGTCATGCGAAGTAAGTTTGAACAGCATATGTGTGCCATAGCCAGGGTTTTATAAAGGGAGGCTCAACCAATATGGCATGGGTTTGTTGCTTAGAAGTTTTCATGTTATTAGCTAAACTAATGACTGGATTCTGTCCATCAGTCTCTCACTCTTTTTTCTTTAAAGGCGTTTCTTTTCCCCCTGTGTTTTCGTGCTGAGAGCACCTTTGAATATTTATTCTGTGAGAGGCGCTATATAAATCTATGGATGCCGTACAATACAATGCAATTTATAGGAGACAATAGAGTCGTAGTGCAGTATTATAGTGGCACTTTAGAGCTTCTAAGGTTGGCATGCAGCCAGCAGGATTGGTTTCCTTTTATTGAACTTCCAAGTTTTGGCTGAAACTCTTTGCATTTAAACTTGGGCAGTGGTATTCTGAAGCAGTTGTAGCTGCTTTTTACAAAAGGCACCGTATATTTCTTGTGAGTAAGGTTAATTTGGCTGTTTCCACGATGAAATAGTGTTTGCCATGGGTCTGGCTTTGTTCAGGTAGGTGTTGCTTCTCGTATTGAATTCCCTGTTGGTACTGAATTCTTGCTGGTACTGACAATTCTTGCTGGTACTGACATTCTCTGGTACTGAATTTGTCTGGTACCGTATTCCTGCTGGCACTTAATTCTTCCTGGTACAGAATTTCTTGATACTAATTATTCTTCTTATTTGGACTAAATTTTAATGTCTGTTTTTCAGTAATGTGTTATGTTACATGTTAATTCGTTAAAAAAACTTGCTAAGTGTCAATTACTTGAACAAGTTTTTGTTGTTGAATTAATTGGGTGTCAGTAGGTTTGGTCTTTTGATAATTTGGCCTCTTTTATAAACTTACCATTTCATCTTTGAGTATATGTCTGCCCCCTGGATGTTGCAAATTTCTGACTGCACAAACCAACATAGATAAGTAAGTAAGTATATCCTTTATTGAAAAACCAACTGCTAACCGCATTTTGGTGTACAAAGATCATCAAATATAAAAAAAAAAAAATTAAGTATAAAGCATCCGTGTGACAAATGTTTTACGAGATAGAGACTTTGCCTTAGGTATTATTCTATTGTGGGTTCTGGGGCGTAGCGAGTATGAAACAGTTTTCACGGGAGGCAGTAGTTGATGTAATACATGTGCAGGGTTGCTGATGATGGTAGAAAAGAGGTTAGAGTCTGCTTTTCTGCAAAGTTGCTCGAAACTTTGGTAGGATTCCGGTAGATAACGAGACTGGACCAGTCGCCATATAGTTGCCTGAAGACGAGAGCGTCCCTCTACCCCCACAAAGCCCCACCACGCCGGGGCCGCATAGAGCATCCGCGACACTGTGGTAGCATTTGTTACATCACACAGAGATTGGCCCTTTAACCCATACAATTGATAACCATGCACTTGAGGTCTTAATCCTATCTGTTGATAAAAAATTCCTATACCTACGCATTTAGCTAGGGCTAGGCGTGTTCTTACCCTTGATTAAACTCTCTTAAATTCTTTGTTGCTGTTAAATTCTGCCTTCTTTATGCTAGAGTCATTTTATCTAATGCAAGACTTGTACTGGTGTCAGTAAATGTCTGAAGGCACTATAAATATATGCATAGTTACAATTACAGAATGGTCAAGATGTCAATCACTGCTTCAGTAATATGTACTTGCTAAACCTTTCTACTTTAGAAACATTGCAAAAGCATCTTATTTTGTTTCTGTTTCAGTACCACTGATTGGACTGAACGTGGTAGTCATTGGTCTAAAACTGGTTTTTGGATGATGCTGATTCGGCTAATTTCTGTCAACAACACATAAGAGCAGCTACAAGTTTTTCATAAATGTCTTTTGACGACAAGTACAACTATGTCAGGACATGGTTTTGCTAGACATCACCATGGTTCTAGTTGAATTCTATTTTGAAAGTTGTAAGTTATGCAAACATTTGATATTGCTTAACAACACTTTAACGACGAGACTGTACGAAAAGCGGCTGGGAAACTTATGCAGCTCATCGTTAAAGTGAATTTGTGCCGGTAGCTAGGAATAGACTTGGTGAGAAATGAGAATTTTCACATGTTCCTATGGCAAATATGTCTCTTTTTGCAATTTCAGTGAAGCCAGTTTGCTGTAGTAAATATTATAATAAAACGTGAAACTCCGGTTGTTTGTTTGATGCATTCGTTTGCAATGAGTGTGAAGCAGTTGTATGTTCTATGAAATAGTAAACAGCAAACGAGTTTGGCCATCTGGATCTGATCTTGTTTTTCTAACTTGTTTATATCACAAATCACATCCTGCATTATAACATGGCTTCATCTAGACTTAAAAATCTCACAGGCATAATCAGGGCACAGCAAGAAAGAGGAATCGGTCATGTTCATTGGACCCACATTGTCACTGAGCCTGTAGCAGGCAAACAGTTTTCACCAATGGCACAGTGCAGGCCAGCTGTTAGCCCATTGAGTTGGCTGTCTGTGAGAAGAAATAAACGACTTCTGGCACTCTGTTGAAATGAGGTTGAGTCTTGATTTAGGGGCGAGGAAGTGGTTCTGCTTACACAACCTAATTCCAACCTGTCGTTTGACTCCTCCGCTTTAATACCCTCTCTCCTGCAGCTTTCCACTCACAATTGAAAACAGAACTCTGCAAGCTATCCTATCCTGTTTCTATTCCTGCACCCAGTGGTTAAAGTGGTTTGGGTGAGCAGTGGGAACTCCGAAGAAGAGTTTTATTGGAACGCATGTGTTATCATGGTCCCATTGCACGGTATATACTCTTCGTTTAATATTTTCAAACTGACAATAATATTATGCAGTGTGATTACAAATCAGTATGAACGGATGATCACAAGTTATTACAGGAGTTGAATTTAACTTTATGTATGTATGTATGAGCACTTTTTATAGCTCCCCCTCAAGATTTCTACTCGGAGGCGCTCCCGACTACAGCGCGGACACTGAATCGGAGTTTCACGCCGAAGCGCATGAGCAATTGCGAGTGAAGGACTTGCCCAGGGTCCCTACGCGGGCGGCTTGAGGTGGATTCGAACACGCAACCAACCGGCTGCAAGGCACTGAACCTCCTTTCACCACCGCGCCCCAACTGTATATGGCAGCCATGCAAGGTGCTCATCACGTTATACGTCTCATTTTACCAACGTTCCATCGCAAATGATAGGCTGAGTGGACCTTTGGGAGGGTACGGGAAGCACAGATTTACATTACATTACTTATTCAAGGTCAAGAAATGTATTATTTGTGGTATGTCAGCTGCCTTGTTGACCTTAACAAGATCAAACAATGTTAACAGAAAGAATGTATGTCCGACATTATTACCTTTCCACTTACTCTACTTCCAGTAAAATAGGTATGAAAAATTGACATTCAAGTTTTATATAATGTAGGGCACTAATTGAATTTACTGTATGTTAAGTTCTGTCTTTGTATAATTTCTATGGTCTCACTTTCCACATGCCACTAACGTACTAAATAAAAAAGGCTCCACGGCCGTCGACAACACACGGTCCACACCTGTACCGCCGTCGCCACCAACCTTCGCCGTCGCCTCCACCGTCACCGCGGTCGCCTCCACCGTCCCCACCGTCGCATCCACCGTCCCCGCCGTCGCCTCTACCGTCCCCGCTGTCGCTACCACCGTCCCCGCTGTCGCCTCCACCGTCCCCGCAGTCGCATCCACCGTCCCCGCCGTCGCATCCACCGTCCCCGCTGTCGCTACCACCGTCCCCGCTGTCGCTACCACCGTCCCCGCTGTCGCCTCCACCGTCCCCGCCGTCGCCTCCACCGTCCCCGCCGTCGCCTCCACCGTCACCGCGGTCGCCTCCACCGTCCCCGCCGTCGCATCCACCGTCCCCGCCGTCGCATCCACCGTCCCCGGTGTCGCTACCACCGTCCCCGCTGTCGCCTCCACCGTCCCCGCTGTCGCCTCCACCGTCACCGCGGTCGCCTCCACCGTCCCCGCTGTTGCTACCACCGTCCCCGCCGTCGCCTCCACCGTCCCCGCCGTCGCATCCACTGTCCCCGCCGTCGCCTCCACCGTCACCGCGGTCGCCTCCACCGTCACCGCGGTCGCCTCCACCGTCCCCGCCGTCGCATCCACCGTCCCCGCCGTCGCATCCACCGTCCCCGCCGTCGCCTCCACCGTCACCGCGGTCGCCTCCACCGACCCCGCCGTCGCATCCACCGTCCCCGCCGTCGCATCCACCGTCCCCGCCGTCGCCTCCACCGTCCCCGGTGTCGCTACCACCGTCCCCGCTGTCGCCTCCACCGTCCCCGCCATCGCCTCCACCGTCCCCGCCGTCGCCTCCACCGTCCCCGCCGTCGCATCCACCGTCCCCGCCGTCGCCTCCACCGTCACCGCGGTCGCCTCCACCGTCACCGCGGTCGCCTCCACCGTCCCCGCCGTCGCATCCACCGTCCCCGCCGTCGCCTCCACCGTCACCGCGGTCGCCTCCACCGTCCCCGCCGTCGCATCCACCGTCCCCGCCGTCGCCTCCACCGTCCCCGGTGTCGCTACCACCGTCCCCGCTGTCGCCTCCACCGTCCCCGCCATCGCCTCCACCGTCCCCGCCGTCGCCTCCACCGTCCCCGCCTTCGCAGCCGTCGCATCCACCGTCCCCGCCGTCGCCTCCACCGTCACCGCGGTCGCCTCCACCGTCCCCGCCGTCGCCTCCACCGTCACCGCGGTCGCCTCCACCGTCCCCGCCGTCGCATCCACCGTCCCCGCCGTCGCATCCACCGTCCCCGCCGTCGCCTCCACCGTCCCCGGTGTCGCTACCACCGTCCCCGCTGTCGCCTCCACCGTCCCCGCCATCGCCTCCACCGTCCCCGCCGTCGCCTCCACCGTCCCCGCCGTCGCCTCCACCGTACCCGTCGTCGCATCCACCGTCGCCACTCACCTCCTCCGCCGTCGCTACCACCGTCCCCGCTGTCGCCACCTCCTCTACCGCCGTCGCCACCGCACCAACACTGCCGTCGCAGTCATAAATGGTATAGTGGGCCCCCTAACTTTCGGCGGAATCGCCGGGGCCCTACGTGGTTGAGTATATAGCGTATTCCTAGGGACGGGTCTGCCTTTACCACACCTCCACCGCCGTCGCCACAACTCCTCCACTGTAATGTAATGTAATGTAAATCTTCGAAAATTTCTTAGTGCCTACAAAAGCCACGTCACGGAGACCAGCTTACTCACCGGCGCTATATCAAATCAAGTCCACAATAGCCAAACTCCTCTGTTCGTTTCGGTGCCAGGTCAAAATCCGGGGAGGTAAAGCCGAGGAGACAGCATGGTGCTACGGTGGCAATCGGTGATGATGGTGGTCGTGTGGTGGCACAGAGGGTTTAGACGTTTGAAGTTTGCCGTCGCCACCACCTCCACCGCCACCACACCTCCACTGCCGTCATAGATGGAATTTTGGGGCCCCTAACTTTCGCCGGAATCGCCGGGGCCCTACGCGGTTGCGTATTCAGCGTATTCCTAGGGATGGGCCTGATAAAAAGACTTTATTAAATATTAAATTTAAACTTCGGATTCCACGAGTTGCCACATAGGTTTAATTATTATGCAGTCTAGGAGTTAACCGTTGGCACACAGGTCATTGCATAGAACCTATAATATGACATTAGAAATTGCAGAAAACTAAGAAAACCCTAAAGTTACAGCTACTTTTAAAGATTGTAAAGGAGCACCATAAACTTGAAAGAAGCGTCAAAGCAAAGAAACAACGTAAACTCTTGTCTGATGTGCATAGCTGTCTGTTCTGTTAGTAGTTAAGATTTAAATTGCATAACATGTAAATGTACAGCGCAGTGCGTTTGTCAGGCGCTTATTAAAGAAAAGATATTATTATTATTATAAACAGCTGAGAAATACATTAACCATTGTTATTTATGCAACGCCATCAATCATATCGTAAACTGGCTAAGCCCCACAAGACATGGCTGAGCCATCAGGCATCTTCTCAGTCCAATCAGTCTTGTTGCAGCAATGAAGGATACTAGGAGAGCATGAAACTGACAGAAGTCTCAGAAAAAATACATAAATATACATACACAAATTACACCAGAAACTGTGTAATTGTAATTACGACAATTTCTATAGCATCATCAGTAGTAAGCTACTTCTAAGACGCTTTGTTAAAACTATGTCTTTGGCATCCACAACAAGAACCACATTATACCGAGACTACATTATAATGACATTAGCAGGACCAATTTTGGTATACACCTCTCAATTGCGTTGTATCGAACGTCATATTATCATGAAGTAGTGGTGTAGGGGTATGTTCGGTGCCTTGCAGCCGGAAGGTTGCGGGTTCGAATCCACCTCAAAGCCGCCGCGTAGGGACCCTGGGCAAGTCCTTCACTCGCAATTGCTCATGCGCTTCGGGCGTGAAACTCCGATTCAGTGTCCGCGCTGTAGTCGGGAGCGCCTCGGAGTAGAAATCTTGAAGGGGCGCTATAGCAAGTGCTCATACATACATACATACATACATACATGATGCAGTTATAACAAATCTCTAGTATACTACTCTCAACTGGGAATCATCTTTCTGCACCTTCCAAATATTAATTATATCACATCAATCAAATAAAGCGTGCAGTTCGTTAAGGAAATATCAAGACTGTTCAATCACTCAATAAATCAGCGAGTCAGTTGCAACAAAGCTAGAAATCCACTAATATCGAGCAGCTATAAGCTTAATCATGCATGCTGTTGTAAGTTTACGCAACAAAATAAAAAAATTTGCTTTTCTAGACAGACAGAGATTCTTAGCACTGGCACAGGCTCGTCCAAAACTAACAATAAAAGTAACTGGTATCGCACATTGAGGTATAGTACGTGTACTTGTGAGAACTGGTAGTCACACTGATATGTAGTATGTGTAGTATGCACATTCATAGGATCTGATACAGGCACATTGATATGTAGCATGCAAGTTCGGGCACATTGTTTATACATGTACGTTAAATTACAAAAACTTGCACTTCAAAAACTTGCACTCCACTTGGCACTAACATTTCATAATCATAACAGAAAGTTTCATTTCATTATCACTGAAAAATTAACTCCAGAAAAATCAACTTTATCAGTCAAAACAAAATTGTGAAAGGCTATCAATATGGTGAATTTGACTCTGAATAGGTAATGTGAATAGTGGCACATCACACCTGAAAATCTTTGACCACACATCTTGCCATCAGCTAACTCTGCCTGGCCTCTCAATTACAAGCGTCTTGGTGAGTCTCTCTTGAATTGGTGCTGTCTAAATTTGCAATTACAAAATTACAATTCAAAATTCAACTGAACGTAAAACAACGTTTAAAGTTAGTGCTAACATTAAAACAGAAACCCTTGTAAGATCAATTGTACACCAGTGGTTTCAAACTTTCTGGTGTTTTTCGCTGTTTCAAACAATAATCTCAAACTCGATTTTGCACAGAATTTCTTAAGAAATATATTACCAGTATGCAGTTACAAACTGAAACATTTAAGACAACGAAAATGCAGAATGAGCTTACACAACTATAAGGCCACATGAAATAACAAAAAACTTAAATAATTATATACTAAATGTTCACTTATAGTAAATATACTAATAATTTCTAACATAATTCTGTATCACAACTTTGGGACATATTCCTTCTGGTATAAAAAAACAATGTAGCCATTATTATAACACTTTAACAATGAGAATGTACTCAAATCAACTGGGAAACCAATGCAGCTCATCATTAAAGTCTTAGACGACTTGTACCAAAATATAACACATGGTTAGTGCATTGCAGGAGTTGCTTCTGTGATTGTTAATATGCGCTATACAACTTGAACCTTATTACATTGCTAAAGGACAAGATTTAACACAATTTATATTGCTTTAAAAAACACATTAGTATACTGTGCAAAGTACTTCAAATAACGACCTCATATTATCCTTAAGAATTCTTTTTAACATTGGAATTGGAACTGTGCTTGGCAGCTGCTGCACCACCAGGCTCCGCAGTCAGTGCTGTTGAAGAGTATCTGTGTGATGCTGGCTTTCGTGTTGATGTTCGCAGACCTAGATGTCTTGGAAGCCTGAGAATGGTTAAAAGAGAAAGAAGTACCGGTAAGTTAGCTCCAGCATAACAACAATTGTCAATACTCATATAGCTGTCATATATTGCCTCTGAAGTGCCAAATACATAAAGACATACTCCTTCAGGTGGTTACCATCAAATCCTATAACACAACCATCATAAGGCACAAAGCACCAATCGACGATCGCTACCATTGAAATCGGAGTCAAGAATCATAATCTATATGAGAATCACAGTCGAGATCCATTGGGTCAGGGAGATCAAAGAATCGGACCAACACGAGCAAGCTAGAACTTTGCAAGATCCAACGACTAAGTTTATACCTGGACAACAGAATGAAGAGAACATTCAGAATGGGACAGCAATTTCCACAGGTTTGGACACGCTACCGAGAATGACTGTCCTTGTGCGAAGCACAGCAAGAGTCAAGCTAATATCCATAGATTGAACGCAATATTTACCTGTACAAGGGGTGAGCAAGGTAAAGAGATAGGTTGACTGATTTAGGTCGACTGATTTAGAATGCCTTGTGATGAATAAGACAGATTTTAAAACAGATCTTTGCTCAATGGGCAGCCAGTGTACTTTGTTAATCTATCAGGTAATCAATAAATGTGCAGCTAGTGTACAAAGCTAGTGTACTAGCCGCCCATTGAGCACAGAATCTGTTTTAAAATCTGTCTTATTCATCACAAGTCTCTGCACCTTGCTCACCCCTGTACAGGCAAATATTGCTCGAGCAAGTCCTTCACTCACAGATGCCCTGTTGTATGACATTGTTGAGGGAGCCCTTAACAGCCTAGGCTTTTAGTGCCAGGACAATAAAATACCCACATAAACAAATAAAAATAAACCTTTTTAAAGTTCAGAAGAAGATAAGAAATCATACTTTGATTTTGCTTTTCTCTCCATTGGTTTCTTCTGAGACGTCTTTGTTTCTTGGAAATTTCCTTTAACCTTTGTCGCCGTTGGATCCATATCCACCCTAAGCAACAGATTAAGAAACTTTCTGCAGTCATCAATAATACTGCGAGTTATGTCAATAAAGAGCAAACAAGTGTTTAAATAATTCCTCAACATCTCTATATAGAGAAGCTCAAAGGTCTGTATGTCCTACAGTCTACACTATATTGCAAATTTTGAACCAAACTGTTTCAGCTTTCTTTCGCACCATAGCCCGACTTCTGGTCACTCTGAAACAATTAAATTTAATTGGCCTTTCTCACAGAATTATGTATTTTACTATGGTTTCAATTCAGCCACGGCAGAAATTTGGTTCGAGATTCTGTTCCACCTGCACTCCTTAGCCAACTCAGCTATAACGAGTACACTGACCATACACTGTCAGTGGGAAGATGAGACAGTGAGAGAGAGGACTGGCCCTCATATGCTGTGGCTAAGAAAATGAAGTCGCTACCACTTATACCCATGGCTGCCTCCTAGTCTTAGGCTAACTTAAGGGACTGCTCCTCTTCTTCCTCCTTCTCCTCTTCTTCTTCGTCAATTAATGCCTTGTACATTATGATAATTTTCAATGCCACAGTGCTAGTCACAAATAGGCTTGTGGAAGTTGTGGGGCAAGTGAATCACTATTGCAAGATGATGAACGCTAAACTAATAAACATCTGGTTGCTGACAGTAAGAGACCTAATCAGACGAGCACAGTAAACATCCAGAGTGGGAAAATACCTGACTCTGACTGAGGACACTTACACCAGAGGACGAAATGATTCTTGGTCCGAGATGACGGTCGAAGTAGGAATGACAACGGCAGGTCTTGAATAATGAGCAGCCACCTCAGCACCAGGAGCCTACCAGAAGATGATTTCCATTTTCAGTACATCCAAAACACATAATGGTATGCATTTAACAGGGATCAACGATATAAGGTGAGGTAATGTAAAGCAAATGATTTAGCCCTAACATTGTTATTTAAGTTGAATTTTTTATAACTATATGATCATAAAAATCGTCTTGCCATCAGTAAATGTAATGTGGAAAAGGGGCAGCCCTGCAATAGCTGATTATTTTATCCTTTAGGGCTGTCCTGTTGACGGCATCAGCAGATTAACTTTTTTAAATGACTGATTGTTAATTAATTGTGCTGTTGTTGATTCAATAAACGGCTGATTGAAATATAAAAGGTAACGTACAGGTAAACAGCAAATTTATCCACAGTTCTAGTCTTCAAAAGTAGTGACAACACCAGTCAAACATCATGATATACTGTATGGGTTGCATGCCTTCGGTGTCTCTCCCCCTCTTCAATCAGTTTTAAATGCATCAGCTAGGCTCATAGCCCGCCTACCTCGCTTTGCGCATATCTCTACATGATTGAAGTCTTGCACTGGCTCCCTATTCACGTCAAATGTATTGTTGAAAGTGTGCTCAGCGGACAAATTGTTGAACCCCTGGAGGCCAAGTGCTTCTACATCAAAATCAGTTTAAATGACTGTCACTGATTTTTTTGTCATTCATGTACAGCGCTCTTTACTTCAGCCTTGGCTGTGCTATGGCGCTATATAAGTCGTCTTATTATCATAATTATTATTATTATTAAAACCTCTGTGGGCCATAGAGGAGCTTATTAAACGAGCAATTACCTTACTCACCTTATAACTACACAATCTACATCACTACATCGAAATCAGTCAGTAAACCAACCTTAACTTCCGGATGCTCTGTCTTGCCCTCCTTCATCTTTAGACTGTTTCCTCGGATTTCTTTGGACTTGCCAGTTTGGTCTGTCGGGTAAGGTCGCAGTTCAAGCACGTAGTTCTGAGCCTCCACAAAAGCAGCCACTAGACTACGAACAGCCAAGAGGTCAGCACCTGGCTTCAAATTCGGAAGCTCCAGACCCAGAATGGTCTCCACCTGCCAGTCGTCTGCCACGGAATGAGCAGACGAGAGCTGAAAACACAACTCCAAACACTGATGCATCAAAAAAGATCACAAGACTAATGGGCAGAAATTATCAAGAAATTATTCAAGTTTTTAGAGCCATAATAATAATAATAATAGTAATAATAATAATAATAAAACGACTGACAACATCATTCCAGAATAATAGTCTTCTCCAGCAGCCTCCAGACTTTTTAGGCCACCTGAGGGATCCTTGATACCTCAGGTAAAATAATAATAATAATACTCGTTTATTCATTCAAACTGACAAACCACAGTATGATTAGATGAAATAGTCGGAATACATGACAACAAGTTAAACAAGAGTCGATTTTCTAACTGTATGGCAGCCTGTTATGCACCGATCCGTCCTAGTGCTGCTCATTTTACCATCGTCTCCTAGGGAGTGGAAGGCTGAGTCAACACTATGGTGTTAGCAGGTATCGAACCCACGTCCTTCTGATCTTCATGCCAGTGTGTTACCATTCAACCATATCCCTGCCTGCTTCCACAGCACCACCATCACAACACACGGACCCTTCAGAGAGTCTTAAAAGACGATACAAAATGGTTGACACACATACTTAGCAAGTCAACTAACCTTTTGGAACCAGTTAGTCAGAGTATTTGCATAGCTGATAACTGACTGCTTATCCCTGCAAACAGAACACATAAAACAAATGGCACAAACTTACAAATCTACACACATAAAGAAATCACTTCAAGGCATACACGCAGATATATGCATATAGGCCTATGCAAATCTAAACCACTTCACGAAAAGCTTCAGCAGTGTTTAATGAAAAACGACAAAAAATGTCCTTAAATTTTTTTAATAAAAAGCAAAACTGTTACTACTCGAAACTCTCAAGTACTCTGGTAGTGCCAGTCCAAAGTCAGGATAAAATGGGAGGGTGCAATCATCTTCGTCAAGACACAGCATTGTGACATATTCGTTTGTTATACATCAAAAAGGAAGACACACCGCTTCACAACTAACATCACACAAAAGCTACTATAAAGGGGAAACAATGAATAAATGTTTGAATTGTTAAACTTAAACAGTAACTAACCAAAACTGTTACTTCATAAAATCTAATCTAAGCACTTCTATAGCACCAGTGTAATAATGCTCAAGGTATTAGTCGATGATCGCTACTATGCAAACATCAAATTCCAGGGTGAGTCTGGATAAAGTCAGGAAGGGAGTCCAAGAAGACAGAGATACAGCCTACAAAGGAAATAGTAATGCAACAATATATTATATGCTTTAATTTCAAAACCCTGCGTACTTAGCAGCTGTGTGAAGGGCACGTTCAGCATCCTTGATGTTCTTCAGAAGCGACGTCTTTTCATCGTCTAGGATGGAGATTTGCCGCGTCAGACGCTGCACGAGTTGGTCCTTCGAACGCAATTCAACTTTGACGTCTGACAAATGCTGCCAAAGCAAGAGAAACATTAAAACTGCCTTTGCCAGAACTCAGGGTCACAACTAGGGAATGTAATCCCGGAGCATTTTGCCAATCCCAGGATTACGGGATAAGAAATGAATCAATCCCGGGATTGACGTTTGCAAGGAAAAATTCGTCTTGACTGTAGAATAAATAGGGCCTATAGGTCCCTATATTTAATGCTATAGGCCTAACACAGTAGTGTATTAAAGACAAATGATTTTTAGAACATTGTGGCTTTGTATTGTTAACTTGTTACTTAAAATGAAAAGTTAAAAGTTCAATGTCCATGTATTGTTAAGAGTTATTTACGATAAAATGATCGCAAGAAACATAAAAGTGTCAATAGTAGAATGTCCTAGCCTTGATTTGATCTTATAGCATAGAACACCTACCGCCGAAAATGCACGTTCCGCCTCAACTGACGTTTATTATTTATGAAATCTATTAAATATATTTAACTAAATTAGTTTGTAAACGCTATTTTATATGACTGTCATTGTCGTAGACGTAGTGAAGTAGTAGGTCAAATAACAGTGATGCAGTACACCTTGTCTACTTCGACCGCGAATTGAGCTCAAGCAATGACTCATTAGGTAGACTAAGTGACACCTGGCAGCAGCAGGGATGGGTTGATTACTTAATAGTTGATAGTGATACCACGGCCCGAAATCAGGTGGCGAATACCAGATGACCACCGCACTGACCGACCACAACGCGAGGAACCCAGGCAGTAGCAGGCTAGCCTAGCAGCAGCACTTGCAGCAGGGTCAAACTGAATAGACTTCAAGGGCTTGCAGAACAAGGAAGGTGACAGTGATTAGTTCACTTCCTTCACCACATGATCATATATTTGGGGACTATGGTTGACGAGTTATTATGCACTTTGCCACTGGCAAGTTCTGGACTTTGCACTAAACATTTGAAGTTCTGTGGTGAAATCTTATTATGGTAGATATGCAGAACCAATTCTATAGGATTATAGCTATTGAACAGATTATGAATTTTGATTATGATTCCACTGAAAGCAACTATCAGCTGATGCCTTGTTTCATCCCCCATTGATAGACCTGGGAGTCGACCCCAATAAGTCGAGTTAGTCGACCCCAGTCGACTTGGGCATCCCAAGTCGAGTCGAGTCGTTTCTGCTTAGCGCAACTGACCCCCAAGTCGAATTTGTACAGAAAAGTGACCTCAAGTTGTTTTCTACACAAGTCGATCGACTTAAACCGACTTGGGACACAAACAAATCTAAATTTATCTCGCCACACTAATGATCGTGAGGCCACGATGGCGTTTAGGCAGTTGTATAGTGTTTTTAGTGTGAACAAACGTTTTTAAGACCTATTGTGTGTTTGGGTTGTGTCATGACAATGCACCTGTATGTATAAACATGATCTTGTTGAGCGGGCGGTCAGCGCCGCTTGTCTTACGTAAACATTGACTGAATATAGCTTGTATACTGAGCACGTGCTAATAGCGCGGGAAAGGTTAGAAATTGCTGATTACAGTCGATTTGAATAATGCAGTTGTCTTAATACAGTAGATATAGAGCTGTATATTGAGAGCGAAGTGTTACGAAATATACGGTAGTTGATTTATGTTGACGATGTACACTTAATTGAAGTGTTGAAGATAAAAGTTGATTTTCATCTCAGTTGAAAGAATAAGAAGAAATATTCAAAAACGCAAAACGGTACTGCGATAGGCTATATATATTTTGTATTAGGCTATCGATGCCGGTTGCGGCGGTTGGGCTAAGCAGTTACTTAATTAGGCCGGCATAGGCCTACTTATTTTTATCGATGTCGATTTACCTATATCATGAGTTATTATATGCTAAAGCGTGACACGTACGTTTCATAAAACTGGTGAATCGAAATGTTAATATAAATGTTAGCACGTCTGCCTTTTAAAGAGCTGAACGCGCGCAAATCAATGAACTTTTAGTCGTCAGTGAATTCGACCCAAAGAAATTTGGATCTCATATTAATCAATCGATCGTTTGCAGTGCGTTAGTCGTTTGCAGACTGAAAAACTGTTGTATTAGACAATGATCGACTTTATTGTCGGTGAGTGGTAGTACTGTGGGAGTGTAGGACATTATCATTATCCCCCCGGACATTATCCCCCCCGGACATTATCCCCCCCAGGGTAGGACATTATCCCCCCCAGTCTAAGATATAATCGTATAATATATGTACATGTATATGTATGTATATACTGTATATGTATATAGATAAATGTGTATATGTACAGGTATATGTACATATATGTATATATGAATATATATATGTACTTATGTATATATATGTGTGTGTATATATATGTATATATACATATATATCTATATGTATATGTGTATATATTTTTGTATATGTATGTGTAAGTATACATATATATGCATATATATATAAGTATATAATTATATATTTACATATGTATAGGCCCTATATATATGGATATATATATATATTTGCATATGTAAATAGGTTTGTATATATATATGTATTTATATATATATACATATTTGGATCTAAGTATATATATATATATGTATATATATATGTGTGTGTGCATATGCATATATGTACATGTATATATAAATACATATATATAAAAACATACGTATAAATATGTACATATACATATATTTACACAGAGGGGGGGATAATGTCCGGGGGGATAATGTCCTACGCAAAATCGGGGGGGATAATGTCCGGGGGATAATGTCCGGGGGGATAATGTCCGGGGGATAATGTCCGTTCCCCTACTGTGGGATGATACGTACGCATGCACTGCTATTTGAATGACGTTAGTGGCCAAATAATTATGACAACAGAATTAAACTGTGCCATTATAACACGCCATTCAGTGCAACCAGTCCGCGGTCCGCTGCAGATTCTTCGGTTAACCCATTAAAGCATTAAAAAATTGTTCAAGAACAAACATAAACAGCTTAAAATAGGCCTAATAAGCAATTTTATTCATATGGTGTTGAGATCTCATTACTCATTAGTATAAGAAATTAATGCTTGCCAGGCAAATTGGCATGACATTTTTGTATTATTAGCCGTACGTAATCGTCATTACCATGTCAGAAGTCGACTTTAAGTCGGAAGTTGGTTGTTTTTCTGCCAAGTCGGGTCAAGTCGTTTTGACTCCAAGTTGTCGACTTCAAGTCGACCTCAAGTCACTTTAGGGTCAAGTGGGGTCAGATTGGCTGACCAAAGTGACTCCCAGGTCTATCTATTGAAATAAACTCTCCCCAGGAGAGTTTATTTCAACGGGGGGATGAAATCATGATAGTGGCCCTATTATAGAAATCATCCATTAGATTGGATTTCTTCTTCTTCTTTGTGTCTCCTCCGTCAGGCCAAGGCCAACGATGAGTCCTCAACTTGTCGTCTCCAGAGTTCTCTATCCTTGATTTTTTCCTTTGCTTCTGCAATGTTCATCTTCATTCTCTCCAAATCCTCTCGTATATTACCCATCCATGTCTTTTGTTGTCTTCCTCTACTCCTACTTTTCTATTTTGGTACATAGTCATGTTGAGGTTTCTTAGATTGGATTAGATTATGGTAAGTTGAGCTGTATATGTTATTACGTTAGATTAGATTTAAATACCTAGACATGCTAGCTTTTACAAACACCCATTATATACCAATGTCATATATTATATATATATATTTGTTTATTAGCTAACATGTTCACAAACCACAACCTGGTACATCACACAACAGAACAGAATAAAGTAAAATGAAAACCGAATGTGTGTTGGTTAGAACGACCCGGTTGTGCCAAGGGACATACACTTTAAAACTGCACTGGCCTCCCTAATTCCACTGAGCCATTGCTACATTTAGGTATCATTTAACTGTGGAAGTTCCATGACGAAATCTCCTATATCTGGACTAAGTATGCAGTGAATTAGCTATAGAACATCACAGATTACTAACTTTGCAACCATCAGTTGAATCATGATCCGTCTGAAGATCTTTGCCTGTGTACGTGTCCATGCGTTTTGCTTGTTCGTCAAGTTGTTCCTTCTGCACTCGAAGAACCAGTTGCATTTGTTCTTCGCGTTCTAAGGTACGTGCAAGCTCATCGCAGACTTCAGAGAACTTGTCAAGGGAAACCGTTCTCTCCAGCTGGTTGGAACATAAAAAAAATACAATAATACTAAAATACAATACACAACTATATCTGATATTGACCTCCTAAAGCTCAGCAGAGCACACTCAACAATTCAACAGAGAATCAACGGCCTGGAGTAGGCCTAACTCAGTGCAGAGGATTTGCTCAAGGTCCCTACATTGGAACCACATCAAGGTTGGCTCAAACCTGTACTCTTCACATTACAAGCCGTGCGCTCTAACCAATCACCTACCATGTGACATCAAATAATGATGAGAAAAGAAATGACACTTTACACAGCAAAATACATTATCTCCGGTCTATACCATATTGATTACCTCGTTCGTAGCCCTAACTAATATTGCCACTAGCCTAATTCTTCTTTAGTAACTAACTGTTAGAGCAGAGATAATATTTGCTATCTAAACCCATTTAATAACTAACTGTCAGAGCTTAGACAATTTTTCCTATCTGTTACCTGTAACAAGTTGCGACCTGCCAGCTTGGTGTTGTCAATAAACGAAATTGATTGATTGATTGATTGAGCATCAAATGTAATTCTTGAAATGTTTGTAGGAGCATTTACCACAGTATAAATAATAATAATCTTCGTTTAATTTTAAACTGAACACAATGCAGGATGATTACAAATCACTATGAACGGATGATCACAAGTTATTACAGGAGTCGAATTTAACTGTATATGGCAGCCATGCAAGGCACCCATCACGTCCTACGTCTCATTTTTACGAATGCGCCGTCTCGCGAATGATAGGCTGAGTGGACTTTTGGGAGGGTTCGGGAAGCGATCCCGCTACCTACTGCTCTTCACGATGTTACCACTACACTATGGACACCCCCATGTCATGTCATGCTAACAGCACTTGATTAAACTCATCATGCAGCAGTGATCATTAAACTCATCAATTGATGCAGTAGTGATGATGACATGACCCTGTTAAACCACAGTCAAAAGGGCCCGTTGCTACTAAACTAATCATTCTGAACTACACATAACCTATAGCAGTGCTGTCCAACCCGTGGACCGCGGGCCGCATGCGGCCCGCAGGCTGATTCTAAGTGGCCCGCCCGAGCTCACTAAATACTTACAATTTCTGTAAAGAAGAAGTAAAAGACAGTCACTGCCCTACTTGCATAGCTATTTGTGCTTGAGCATTTATTTTTTGTTACTGAACTATTGTAAAGCATGACACACACATTCCAAACATACAATATTCATTATTATTCCACAATTAATTTTAATACGGTTAATAATTTTCAATAAATTTTAGTCGTTGCTTTTGAGTTAATGGTGCGGCCCTCGGCTTCAAGAATAACTTCTTCGGTGGCCCGCGGGGTCAAAAATTTGGACAGCACTGACCTATAGTTATTAAACTCAACAGTCCATGTTTTCGACTACCTGGTCCCTGAGAGAGTCCAGCTGGCTCTTTAGATGACTTGAGGTTTCTTCAGTCGAACTGGAGCAAACATCTTGCCTGAGATGTGACAGCTTGGCACGCAAGTCCCTCCTTTCCAGCTCTGTGGCATGAAGTCTTTGTGTGAAGTTCAACAGTTCCTGCTGCAGAGCCTTCGACAGTTTCTGAGCAAAATGCAAGGCTCAAATTATGTTTCCTATGTTCATCTACATAGTACTCAAATCTTCAAATATTTCATGATTTGTTTGCACGATAATAAACTGTAAAACATTGGCAGAACTAAATTATTGTGCACTTGCCTGAATTAGGATATTACTGAATCCTCGTGCTCAACATTTTAACGACGAGAGTGTACTAAAAGTGACTGGGAAACCAATGCAGCTCGTCTTTAAAGTGTTAAAAACTTAAACACATTTATTAACTTTATCCTCTGCGCTTAAATTCTTGAAATAACCACAACACTTGAATCTTGAAAATAGATAAGTTCAAATAAGACCGCAAAACAATAAATGATAATTATCAATTAGTAATTTCTATAGTGCTGGTATCTGTTGCACAAGGCATTATCCAACAGCACGCCAAGCCCAAGTCACAATCAGGTTGCAATACAAGTTGCTATAGGAGAAATCAAGCCATATTCAGGTTGAAACTCAAGTTGCAATCGGGTCAAAACCCAAGCCACAATCAGGTCAAACCCAGCCACAATCAGGTCAAAACCCAGAATCAGGTCAAAACCCAAGCCACAATCAGGTCAAAACCCAAGCCAGAATCAGGTCAAAACCCAAGCCAAAATCAGGTTGAAACCCAAGCCAGAATCAGGTTGAAACCCAAGCCACAATCGGGGTCAAAACCCAAGCCAGAATCATGTCAAAACCCAAGCCCGAATCAGGTCAAAACCCAAGCCAGAATCAGGTTGAAACCCAAGCCACAATCGGGGTCAAAACCCAAGCCAGAATCAGGTCAAAACCCAAGCCACAATCAGGTTGAAACCCAACCCAGAATCAGGTCAAAACCAAAGTCACAATCAGGTCAAAACCCAAGCCACAATCAGGTTGAAACCCAAGCCACAATCAAATAGTAATATAACCAAAACATGATGCTACCAGTATCTTAACCATTTTGAAAATTACCACCAGATGAAATGGTCAATGCATCAGAAAATATAATTAACTGCAACACATTCTGTGAACAGCGGATGCACGCCCAAGTACCTGAGATCCAGCATAGGAACTTTGGCTTGGCAATGAATAACAACTGAGACACGTCTCGAGACCTTTCTTGAGAAAGGACAGATCACGATCAGATTCAACCAATATACTAGGAAACATGTTTGGCAGCGATGTAAGGAACTTCTGGAAGCAGTTCTTGGCAATGTTCACAATTCTCGTATTGTCGTAGCCAGCAGCTGCACAGAAAACAAAATATTGTTATCAGGTACCTCCACTTATCTTATGAATTCCAAATTATTTCGATCTCTAGAACCTTATTGTCTGTAAAGTAATGTAAATAATTCATCTTTAATAATAATAATATTCTTTATTGAAACAATCCGGTTGACAAACCGCAACCGGTTACAGTGTACAGTTATGCAATTGAAACAATTCACAAGAACACAAATGACAGAAGACATAAATCTTAACTACTAACAGGACAGACAGCCTGCAATACACGGCGCTAATAGCAGCCTACAAAGCATGTCCGCCTACGGCACTCGATCTCGGTACCTCTTGCCCTGTATGCCAGTGTGTTATCCAATGCTCTATCGGGGCCCCCAAATTTAAGGATATAATGCTCAAATAACTGGATTGCCTGTGATTCATGCATTGATGTATGGCATGTAAATCTCACATTATTCATTCATTTATCAAAATTCGTCATTGAAAATTGTAATATAGTAATGCATTTGCATATATACCTTGATAGTGGCACCCTTTGAGGCCTTCTCAAATTGCTGCACTGTCAGCATAAAGACGTCACGGTCTAAATGCATCATTAAACAAGAGGCACTATATAAATTTGCAATCACAATTACAATCAGAGTAACATCGATTACAATTACAATTAGAGTAACATCGACGTCACGAATTTAGTGGAGTCATCACAGTTATATATTTACATCAGGTAAAACAAATAATCATAGCATTAACCTCCTTCTTTGAGTCGACACACAGCAGTAAGTAAGTCGTCCATTGATGACTGAACTACCGAGAGGAGATCAGTGCTTGTCATCCAGTCCACAAGTCCCTCAGTTCCTCTTGGCCTCGATGCCACGATACCAGTGCTCTCTTTCGATCCTGCTCCAAATCATCAAAAACACATGTTTTAATAACAAAATTAATACCTGGAGGCCATAATACCAGTGTAATGTAATGTAATTAAATGCATCTATTAAACCTGGCTCCAAATCATCCAAGAAAACAAATACTAATTGATAAATATCTATTACCTGGCAATGAATCATAATGAATATGTAGCACTGTGCGACAGTCAGCCAACTGTTGACACTTACATTACTCTTTAAATGTGAATTCCACAGGTTCAGGTATTTGGGTTATGTATCTATGCATCTATACATTTAAATAGTGTCTTTTAAGAACTTTTCTACGTGTTAGAACAAGGCTGCCCTCGAGACCTTAGAAGGTGCTCTCAACTGTTTCTTGAGCCGTCTGTGAGAACAAAATGTATTGTTAGCTGGAAAGCGTAGAAATTTTGAGCAACTTGTCAGATGCAGATTGGTCGGTATTAGACAGGAATATCACAAAAATATAAACAGCCATCTAAAATGTCCACCAGAAATCGACCCTTGAACCTAACCTCTTGCAACAATTCAGGCTTCAAAACCAAAGATCTAGTGAAGTTATCAACATTTTCATCTCTGTTTAATATAACCATTATTGTCTTCATCTCTCTTTCTCCTTAAAACCTATTTCTTCTCTCAGGTTCTCACACTGGGAGCGCTACTGAATGGCCACACGGCTGTGAGCGGCGCCATATAAATTAGTAATTACATTACATTACATTTAATGAAGAGCGTGTACTCAAAGTGACTGGGAAGTTAATGCAGCTTGTCGTTAAAGTGTTAAGATATTTTTGTTGGATATGCTCTGTACCTGTAATCGTCCTTTGTCCAGGAACGACGTTTCCACAACAGACAACCGTACTGTAGACTCCGGGCAAAATGTTGTACGACGTAAAAGTTCGACAGTTGTCAGATGCAATGTTGGCCAAACGACGAACCGCCATGACAGCAATCACCACCACTCGAAAGCGAAGTCGTGACGCAAGTCCTGGTCTACGCTGTGACGATCGACTTGCATCGGGGGCATCGTCTGCAGAAAGGGCTACAATCAGATTCTTCACCTGGTCTTTGAACGAAACGAACTGAACGAGCTGATCGCAGAGAACGTTGCGTTGTTCGATCAACGCAACGGAACGTGCGTGCAACGGGTAAATTGTGCCACAGAGCAACGAGCAAGTTGCCAGCAAAGTGTCGTTTTCTCTGGAGCACTTGTGCAGTCGGTTCTGCATTCGACCACACTCCTGTTCCAGCTCTTGCTGAAAGCCGCTGGCCGTTTGTAAATGCTGCCAGGTCTCCTCAGCTGAGACCTGGAATTTTCCACATAGACAGAATTAGTAAACACTAAGCTCTCCACCTGAAAGATTAATTAATTATCATTGTTGTTTATTATTTCAAACTGACACACTGCAGTCAGTGTTTCCGTTAACTCCCAAATGGCCATTTTTACGTCCGTACAAAACATCCAAATTTTTCTGTGTGATATCCGAAAGAAATGAGCTACGTCCAAAAAAATTCTAGGTCAGGGCGTAAATACGTCATCTTTTTGGACTCTACCGGAAACACTGACTGCAGTATGATTACAATTCATAGTATGAATGGATGATCACAGGTTATCACAGGAGCAGAATTTAACTGCTTGACAGCCATGCAAGGCGACTATCATGTCCTAGAGCTGTACCGATATCGCTTTTTGCCGATTATGCCGATACCGCGTATGGCCGATTATTAAATTGCCGATACCGATACCGCGTATAGCCGATTATTAAATTGCCAGTACCCATTATGAGACCGAATATTTCATTATTTGTTTAGTCAAAATGTTCGGTTCCGAAACATAAACCAGTAATCTAGCGTCACAACTATAAAGGTGGACGTTTAAATTATTATTATTATATTCGTTTATTGGTAACAACAACAAAACTGATAGTCACACCGCTATCAGGTACATTGTGAGTAAACAAGAGTTACGAGTGAATGCTAAGCAAGATCATACCATAAAACGAGAAGCCCATAATTTATTAGAGCGACAATAAGGCGAGAAATTGTCATCAACTATGTCCATGCCTGATGAATTATTTAGTTATTATTAGAAGGAGAGAGGGACTGAGAATGTGATGAGAATGCATGCATGCTATCTATATAAGACTATATTAGATATTTATCAGGATTGGTGGGCAGGTGATGGCTTTCTATACAGGACTCGTGAGATTAAAATATGTTTATCATCTTTAGTAGGTAAGACAAAGTTAAGTTGGGAAATTAATGTTTTAATGCGTAAATAATAAGGGACGTAAAACGATAGATGAAAATCGAAGCAAATACCTTGGAATATGCAATAATTCGAGTAAAATTATTAAATTATAACACAATTTTGACATCGGCACCGATTAACCGATTATTGCTACCGATACCCGATTATGCCGATTGTTCTAATAATCGGCCCGATTACGCGTATGGCCGTTAAATCGGTACAGCTCTATCCTGTCCTACTGCTCATTTTACCAATGCCATCTGGCGAATGAAAGGCCAAGTCGACCTTCTGGAGGGTAGCGGGAAGCGATCCTGCGTCCATGATGATCTTCGGCTCTTCGTGCCAGAGTATTATCATTACACTAAACCCCTCCCCAAAGATGGTATTCTGAGTTCACATAATTGCAATGAGTATCATCTCAACACCAGTGGGAAGGGGGGACAGTTAAATGGTAACACTCTTGCTTGAAGAATAAATAGATCTTGAAAGACACGGTTCGCTACCCGTAGTCCCTCTAGGTCGACCGACTCAGCAGCTGTAAAATGAATGGGCGCCTAACAAGCTGCCAAGATGTGTGCTCAATAAGATCATGAAATTTGTACCGTCATGTTTCAATGTTACTTACTGTGGTTTGTTAGTGAGCTTGTCAATAAACACGCATATCATCACTATTATTATTAGTGTCTAGTGCACAAGTCATCAACCAGTTTGGAAAATTGAAAGCTGTGCTAGATGTTCAGTCTCCACTGCCAAATCCTCAGCAGGTACTGAGGCCCCCAGGTGCCAATGACAGGATGACTGATCCTACACTTAGTAACCTTAGGGTAACTCCTACATTTGGTAAATTTATGGTAACTCCTACATTTGGTAACTTTAAAGTAAACCTCCACTTGGTAACATTTGGTAACCCCTGCACTATTGTCACATCATAGGATTCCTGTGGTCATGTTTGCACCTAACCTAAAAGATCCTTTGGCTTTAGAAGAGAGTGCTTCTGAGGAGTTTCTACAGGACCAGTAAACAAGTGCGTTGCCTTTGTCTGCACCATATAAAAAAACGTTGGGCAGAATTTTTCAATGCACTGCCTCCACTGCCAAAAACAATATCAACATTTGAGTACAATTTGTGAGTGTCTAGCACTGGGCAGACCTTATGCTTCGACTGAATCTCGTTGAGTTTCTTGGCATATTGTTTCTGAAGATCTTCTTTCTCGGTCGTCCATTGCTGATTGGCTGATTCATACATCTTTGCCATCTTTGCCAGTTCCTCGTCATGAACCACATACAGCTGCTCCAACATCTTTTCCTTCTGTCTCAGCAGCTCCTCCGAACGGGACACCTGCATCAGAGAAATTACAAATTACACGAACGGGACACCTGCATCAGAAAATCATGCCACTTATAGCGCATTGGATAACACACTACAAATTACACAAGAGCCATATAAGACTCTGTGAACATCATGCCACTTATGTCATAGCGCATTGGATAAAGCACTCTTCTAAAGCCAACAGATCTTTTAGCTAGGTGCAAACGTGACCACAGGAATCCTATGATGCAACAAAAGTGCAGACTGCAGAGGTTACCAAAAGGTTACCAAGTGGGCTCGTTTACGCGCTCCCGGTTTACGTGCCCTTCTGCGTAATGTGTACATCCCCAAAGCTATTAACGTGACATATCATATTGGTTAATGTTTCGTACAAATGCAGTCTAACACTAAATATTGACTTCTTCAGCATTATCCCTTTTCACACCCAGTCTGGTTTCTATGCTGCATAATAAGGCAATGTCTCCTGAGGACTGCATGTTAACAAGTTCACGATGTACTAGTACTATGACATTCACGCAGTAAGTTCAACAGCACATCACAGTGTGAACAGTAAAACTTCACATTAAGAAGTTTTACAGATCACAGTCTTGGAGAAGATCTAACCTTTTCCTTCTCCTGGTTCAAAAGCGTTATGAGACTGGAGACTTGCTCATTGACAACGAGCCCAAGGTCATTCCACTTGTGCAGCAGACCGGCTCCGGCTGAGCCAGGCTCTTCGGTTACCATGGCGATGGCATCGACCGTGTTAAGCAACTGATGCAGCAGCTGGACAAAGGTTGAGCTTGTCTAAAATGAACATCGACATCATCTCTGATTATGACAGTAAAACCACCACATCACTAACAGTGTTAATAACAGTGTTATTATCCTTCATTACAGTTAATGTAATGAGGATGATGAAGCCATTGCTGAACAGGTTACTAAAACAATTAAATGACGATTAAAACAATCAAAACAGTAATGTAATGAAAATAATGAAGACGATGATGATGACCATGATACCTATAATGATTTTGGAGATGGTGAAGATTGATGATAACAATAATAATAATAATAATAATAATAATAATAATAATAATAATAATAATAATAATTCATTAACTCATTCATTCATTCATTCAAAAATATTCGTTTTTTAATTCAAACTGACAAGTATGCAGTAAGATTACATGATATAGCACTAACAGATGACAACGAGCTTAACAGGAGTCAAATTTAAAGTTATGGCAGCCTGCAAGGCGCCCATCTCTTCTATTGTTCATTTTACAGTCGCACCCCAGGGAGTGGAAGGTTGAGTCAACCTGACTCAACCATATGGGCTAGCGGGTATCGAATCCGCAACCTTCTGACCTTCGTGCCAGCGTGTTACCATTCAACCATCTCCCCGATGATGGTCATGATTACAACAATGGTGATAGTTACTATGATCATTATCATGACATTGACAACAACAGACTTTTATCATTTAAAATTTGGAACTAACCTGTTCGTCATTTTTATGCTTCACTGAAACTTTAACAACCTGCAACAAATATTAGAAAACATCATCAGTTCAGTGTGAGCTAAAATATTCGAATCAAGGCACAAAAAGTACTTGTAGAACTACTTCAATCTAACACGAAGATAGTGGTTCCAGAACATATTCCATTGCTACAGAGCTACGACTTATGGCCTATGAACTTACGACCTATATCACTATTACAACTGTAAACAGAATTCTGTTAATACAGAATTACCAATTCTGCTGTGGTATGTGACCACATCAAGGTCAGTGAAGTTGGAAATCCAAGGTCACTTTTCTCCACACAGAGATCTAACACCCATGAATACCTGGTTATAAATTATTCAGTTAGGAGTGAAAAGTACACCAGCTTCACTACTCTCACCTCTGTCATCCAGTAAAACTTTAAACTGATTTAAAGTAACCATACTTGTTAACCTTATAGTAATCCTTGCATTTGGTAACCTTATGGTATTCCCCACAGCTGTCAAAAGTTTGGTAAAGTATGGTGAAGTCCATTCTAAGTGAGCAACCGACTGCATGTCGTGCTGTCATTGGATAATAATCAAACTGTCCAACATTCCACATGAACTTCCTTACATCGACATCCTAATTCAGAGTCAGTTAAGCCAAGACCTTAATCACAAGGCTGCAAATATTTTAGCCCACCAATACCACAGTACACTATTTCAACTGACTCCTACAGACTTGGAATTTTTTATTCAGTGTGCTTCACTGATTTCAAGCTCTGCAGTGCAACACGATACCTCCCACCCCATGGCTTCACAGACCACCAACAACTGCACTTTATTAATATAAGTCATAAGTTCATGGCTACTAGAACAATCTGCTTTAAATTATAATTATCATTGTGCTTGGGGGCTGTTTGAGTTGGATCACGACCTAGGTACCACCCTTTGGGCAGCTACTGGAGCCTCCAGGTGACCACTGAAAATCTGAGTGATCCTGCACTTGGTAACGTTATGGTGACCCCTACATCTGGTAACATTATGATAACCCTCCACTTGGCAACTTTCTGGTAATCCCTGCACTTTCTGCAATCCAGTTATCTGAACTTTAAGAGGTAACCTCAAGAAACAGTAACCCTCCACTTGGCAACCTTCTGGTAACCCCTGCACTTTCTGTAATCCAGTTACCTGAACTTTAAGAGGCAACCTCAAAATACAGCACCTGATCTCGGAGCTCTTGACTGTAGGCCTGTTCCTTGGCAATGCTGTTCTTCATTGACACTAATTCCTTCTGATGTCGGCTGCACTCGTCCTCCAAGTGATGACACTGGATCTCAAGCTGCTTCTGATCGCTTCTTGACTTCTCCAGCGCCTCTGCACTCAGCTTCAAAAGCAGTTACTGGGTCATTCAATGAAGTTATGCCATTAAGCTATTTATGCAGTAAATTAAAAGGAAAAATTAATCAAATATTCATTTATTAGAAGAAAAATCAAGTTGGCACAGCTGCAACTTAAACAAGCAATAGTGCATTATGTGGCAGATTCTGAGGTGGCTAGCCAGCATGACTAATAAAAATAAGAAACCTGTATGATAATACTTGAAACAAGCCATTTACTTATTAAAAATGCTACTTATTAAATTGCAACTGCATTAGCTATGCAGTACTAGCTTCATCGCTCACATCACCCGTACATTACAACATGTACCACAGCTAATATTACCTCACATGCTTTAGCACTACTGGACAGTTTGACTTTGTACGATTTGCATTCCTTTGCCAGCTGATCAATTGTCATCTGTTGGCTGGATAACTAAATAAAACACAAAAATCATTAAAAATCAACGCTCTTTTATGTAGAGCCTCCACCTGTTTGAGACCTTTCCCTTACCACTGGGGTAGCTCCACTTCTCTAAAATCTCAAAACCTCCTTTTAGTATGAAACTTAACAGCAGAGAGGACAGTGGAAAAATACTACATTGTAATTTTTTAATTGTAATTGTGCTTATTTAAATAGCACTTATTCAAGAAAACTCATCAGAAGTGCTTCCGACATGACTATGCACGACGATGATATCAAACAGAATGGTTTTCAACCACTTGCCCATGGGCAGGTGCGAATGTCCAATGGCGCCACTCCCCTCGATGCTGGCCTCCCTCTTTCAGACTATTATATCCATCCACCATCATTCAGTCCAGCAGCATCTATCTAAGTCTTCTTATCCAGTCTCCCCTCCATGACAGTTCTCAGTGGGGAATCCCCTCTCAGTATATGCGACCAATCCAATTCCTCTGTCTCTCTCTTATAGCGCTACAGCAGCCATAAGAGATCACTGCTCCTTCACTTTATACACAAGCTTCACACACTACGTACACACTTCAACGACTATCACCCTCTATAAAAAATGTCCAATTACAACTACAATTACCAGCTAAAATGACCTTTTACCTCATAGTAATTCAACACTGTGTACAGCACTGAACATTACGACATGGTCCTGATGCAGACTTGTGTTTGTACTGAATAAATAATTAATTTAATTTCACAATAATTACAGCTACTACTTTGGACTCTAATAATCTTTCTTAACTGATATTAACCTTTAACGACGAGCGTGTACTAAAATGTATGGGAAACCAATGCAGCTCGTCATTAGGTGGTAAATGATCTGGCATTAAGTGAAAGTTGAGATGAATATACTTGTATACACACACTTACATCACGAATCAGTTTCTCCTGTTTCTGTCGAGATTCGTTAAACATTTGGCGTACACTGGAAATCAGGCTGCAGAAAGTCTTCAAGTTAACTGGCTCCCTGTCTGTTTGAAGTAAGTACATATGATCACAGAAAGTTAAAGGTTGATATAACTCTGGCTGTATTCCAGTAATTTCATTGTCTGCTGATCTGTATTTTATTTACTTTATTATGTAAACAAATATATATAATAACTGCCCATTGCTGTACACTGCCGAAGTATCTGCTGTCATTCAAGTCCATACTCAGAATCATCACATCTGGCTTGATTTTCCAACAACAAACTCTGCAGTGCCTGTCTTCTGGTTTCTTGAACCTCTCGGATTTGACCTGACTACACCCAGTGGATCACTGACACGGATCATGATTTCACTCTGAAGCGACCATCGGCCGAGTGTATCCGAAGCAGCCACAGGAGTGTGTATTACAAAAGATTAAGCTAAATTAGATTATAATTATTCAACATGGCCCACTAATTAAGGACTTGAATTGAGAGGCTCACTTAAGTTCGGTACGGATGATGTGGAGTCATTTTTCTGGGATAAACAAAGAACCTCCTGAAGTTCCCGGATGCCACTGCTGTAAGTTTCGTCCAGCTGCATCTGCCTCTTCTTGGCCTGAACACATTGTTATGAAATGTAATCAGAATTTATCCAAAGTTCCTAAATACCTGAACACACTGTAGCGTAATGCAATCAGAATTTATCCAACTCCCTAAAGCAGCATCTATACAACTCCTCAAAATCATCACCAAGTTTCACATGTCTTGACATGTACACCACTGAGGAGTTTCTCTCAAAGAGGTGCTGCATACACGGCTAAGATATAACAAATGTGCCATTTAAAAAGGATGTTGCAAGTTAGGGCCTACAATGCAGCAACCTAGAGACTTGAACTTAATTATGATTGTGACTGATCTTGTGTAGGTCTCAGATCTTGCTAAATATACAGACTAATTAATGTCGTTCAAGTCTAGACTTAAGACTTATTTCTTTCACCTTGTTTACCCACCACAGTCTGAGTTCTGGTTTCACTTATCCATCGAATTTCAAAATTGATATCCATTCTAGATCAGGATTCTTAATTACAATTTCAATAGAAGTGACCATTTATTGATTCCTTGTGCATTATGACAATGGCACCATAGAAGTCATACGATTACATCAGATCAGAACGAATCCAGGTCTTGTTTATACTCACAATACTGGCTTTGCTTAATGCTACAGTTGCAAATCGAGGCCATGCCAATTGGCATGAAACTATCCTGAGTAATGTTACAATAAGGACCTTGACCTTGCCTGATGTTACAATAAAAACGTAACCCTTGCTTAATCTTACAATAAGGACCTTGACCTTGCTTAATCTTACAATAAGGACCCTGACCCTGCTTAATCTTACAATAAGGACCTTGACCTTGCTTAATCTTACAATAAGGGCCTTGACCTTGCCTAATGTTACAATAAAAACTTAACCCTTGCTTAATCTTACAATAAGGACCTTGACCTTGCTTAATCTCACAATAAGGACCTTGACCCTGCTTAATCTTACAATAAGGACCCATGCCAGTTGACAAGAAGGACCCTGACCCTGCTTAATCGCACAATAAGGACCTTGACCCTGCTTAATCTTACAATAAGGACCTTGACCCTGCTTAATCTTACAATAAGGACCTTGACCTTGCTTAATCTTACAATAAGGACCTTCACCTTGCTTAATCTTACAATATAAGGACCTTTAACCTTGCTTAATCTTACAATAAGGACCTTTAACCTTGCTTAATCTTACAATAAGGACCTTGACCTTGCTTAATCTTACAATAAGGACCTTGACCTTGCTTAATCCTACAATAAGGACCTTAACCTTGCTTAATGTTATAACAAGGACCTTGACCTTGCTTAATCTTACAATAAGGACCTTGACCTTGTTTAATCTTACAATAACGACCTTGACCTTGCTTAACGTTACAATAAATAAGGACCTTGACCTTGCTTATGTCCAGTTTCTGTTGGCTGACTGTCTTCTGATGTTCCTCCAGCTGCTGAGAATAGGTCTTCAGCAGTCGTTTCTTGTCTGCCAGTTCGGCCGCTAAGTGCTTGTTCATGCTCTCCAAGTCCTTCTCCATCCTAAATATTTAAATGCAGTTCATGGAAACAATGTCACATCACCACATGTAAGCAGACAAAGAAATGTGTCATCTCTGCCTGACAATGTGAACAATGAGCAATTGAAGAGCATAACTGAAGTTCTGTAATAAGTATCAACTAATTAAAAACTTTGGTAAGAACGCCACAAGCCAAGAATTGCAATAATAATAAAATACTAACAAAATCAATTAATCAGCAAATAATAATAATAATAATAATAATAATAATAATAATATACAATAATAATAAATGTGTTCCAATGTGTTCCTACAACAATCCAACATTCAACGTGGCTGCTCTCTGGGTACATTGGGACGAGCCAGATTATATGCGAAGACTAGATATTCCAAAAGTGTATTCTTCCTTGCACAGAATAGGTTTCTCTACTCTCTGTATGTCATCCTTACGCAAAATAATAATAATGTTAATATATGACATAATTTGCTTATATAGTGCCTTTGAGGGTTCCTAAAACGTGTTTTATACAAGTACAGATACATACATACTTACCTACCTGGGTTAAATGATATTACTTAATACATGACACAATTTGCTTTTGAGTTTGCATTGGGATATTGCTTAAAACGTTCATATTTCTGAAATTTGTTCTACAAAATCTTGTCCAGATAATAATGTTGAAATGTTATGTGTTTTTTTCATGCACTTCAATACAAGAGATTTGATTGATTGATTGATTGATACCAAATGCCATTTCTAATCCCAAGACATATTCTTAAATCCTGAGAGATCATTAAACCTCAAAATTAAGAACTAAATATAAACATAGCATTAATACATTTAAAGCAGATAATTGTATTTTGTTAACTGAAGCATGCACAATGCATAAGCTGAAGGCATTTTAAAGCTTTACTTAAGAGTACTTAGTCGCTAATAGGAAGACAATAAGGAAAGCTAATAAATAAAATTTACAATAAATACGTTTCATATACATATATGCATAATTATATACATATATGCAATGTGGCTATCAATGATACAGAGCTTCAAAAACAACAAGAAGATTTCTGCTAGCTGGAAAAGAAATCTGTAAAGCAGACAGACAGACACACATACACAGAGACATATATGCAAACTCAGACACACAGACAGACACATACAAATATTCTCCAAGGCACACAAACACATACATCCACAGATACAATCAACTCGACATACACAAAGAGACATAGACCACTACAAAGACATACATACAAGCATACAAATAATCTGAAAAGCAGACAAACACAGAAATGGGTAACTAATCGACTACATTCTAATCGATTAGTTAATCAATTAGACATGTATACAGCAAATTCTGATTCTAATCGATTAGATATAAGACTTTTCAAATTCTAATCGATTAGCAATTTAACTAATCATGCCCATATCGGACACAAACATATTCACAGATACTCAATTCAACATCCACAGAGGAACATGACATGTAACACAGCCAGCCACATACAACACACCCAAAGACATAGGCACAAGACAAAGCACCAATTCATTCCTATGCTATGCCCACCTTTTACCAGGCAAACTGTTTCTACAATACCAAAGCAAATTATTTCAAAATTTGTTCAAAAGTGTGAATTTAAAACATTCTTCCTGCCACGTTACCAGTGAAGACACTGGCTCGGGTCAGGAGTGCCTCTGATCTTGAGTGGCGCTATATAAATACTCGATTACTATTACTGTCAACATCCCAGATTTTGCTTCTTTGCATAAGTGCTTCATAGAATGACATCCGTTGGAGAGATCTGTGAGTGCATGAATATTTACAAAATGTCCCTCAGATGTTCCAAAATGTGCTACATAAATGTACAAATGCAAAAGTTTTAAGTGCAAAGACAACAAGGTCATCCAAGAACTACATAGGATCATGGGAGAGGATTTAACTAGGTAATTATGAATTTTTGGCTTTGGAGAGCAAAGCCTCATTGGAGGAGTAGGCTTCCAGATCAGTAACACATACCTAGACCTCCATAGAAGAAGAGTAGCAGTCCCTTAAGCTAGCCCTGAGGCAGCCCTGGGTATGAAGTGTTAGCGACTTCATTTTCTTAGCCTCTGCATATGATGGTGGGTGCCCAGTCCTCTCCCTCACCATCTCATCATTCCACCGACAGTGCGGTCAGTGTACTTACTTCAGCTGAATTGATTAGGGGGTGCAGGTGGGGCAGAAACCTCAAACCAAATACCTGGTGGGTATTTGAACCCCAGACCTCTTAATTGATAGTCCAGCATGCTAACCACTACACTATCATGCACTCCCAGACTCCATAGAAACAACTCCTTGTTACTGTATTAGGAAATAAAATAAAAAGTGCTCAAAATTGAAAATAGAGATACAAATTTGCAAGCGTGAGTCAATGTTGAAAGTCAAACAAACCAATAAAGGGTACATTAATAAAATTTCTTACATTGCCAGCTTATCCTGGAGTTTTGCAGTCATCAGTTTTTCCTCCTCATATGACATCTGAAGTTGTCTAAAGTAAAGTTTACAACAAAATACAGTGTAATGAATAGAGGTGTCAAAATTGAGTAAAGTACAACCTGGGTACCTGAGTCCATTCTTAACACAAAAAAATAATAATAATAATAATAATAATAATAATAATAATAATAATAATAATAATAATAATAATAATAATAATAATAATAATAATAATAATAATAATAACAGTAATAATAATATTCGTTTATTAATTCAAACTGACAAGTACGCAGTAAGATTACATTCAAAGAGTAGCAACAGATGATAACAAGTTTAACAGGAGTCAAATTTGACTGTATGGCAACCTGCAACCCAGCCATAACAAGTACACCAACTGTACACTGTCAGTAAGAAGATGACACCATGATGGAGAGGACTGGCCATCCACCCTCATAAGCCGAGGCTAATAAAAACAGTCTTTAACACTTCGTACGCATGATTGCGTCCCAGGTCAGTTTAATCACAATAACTCAAGCTTTAGCTCCTTTTGCACTCGACTTTGAGATCATGCCTGTTATTGATGTGATCAGTGGTACAATAAAGAAGAGAATATAAAATTAAAAATTAACAGCTCTGCTTTGAACTTGAGCAGTCACCTTATTCATAAAGTCATATCTTACAGCCCACCTATATGACAAGCGGACAACCCACTAATTTGTATTTTTTATTTTATATGCTTTGCTGATTGATAACTCCTTTTGCAACCTGGTACCTCCCACTCCAAGGCTTCACAGGCCACAGATAACTAGGTTATTCAGTTATAAGCCCATGACTAATACAGCAATTTGCTTAAAACAATCGTGCTTCTTTGGCAGAGTTTTGAGTACATGATTCACAGTTCGGGTGTTAGACTTACTTCATATTTTCTTGTAACCTTTCAAGCTGAACAAGAGCTTCGGCCTTGGCAGACTTTTCAGTTTTCAGTTCATTCTGCAAATTATCACATCTTGCATTTATAGAAAAAGAAAACAAAGTTGAAAGGTGGACCTTTAAGCCTGATAGGCATGAAACATTAGCAACGGCATTTTCTTAGCCTTGGCATATAAGAGCATGTGGCAATTACCTCTCCTCTGCCAGTTCATTTTCTCAGTGCACACTAATACACGATCCATCACAGTGTAATGCATGACCTATCAGAGTGTAAAGTATGACCTATCAGCCTGTGTATGCACCACATACTCATTTCAAAGACGAAATATTAGGGTGCTGCTTGAACAGAAAGCTTTTTCTGTACTGACAGAGATTGGAATCCCTACCTCTAGGCTGACAGTCCAGCATACTAAACACTACACTATATTCAGCAAACCTGTAGCTATAAATGATTCTAACAACAATAATTATGGGGTAACGCTGAATAAGAAACTGTATTAAAAATCAGTTACAATAAGTTATTATGAAACACGTAAGTAAGTAAGTATATCCTTTATTGATCCAATTGCTAACCGCACTTTGGTGTACATTATTAAGTATATAATCACGAATAACTCATCCTAATAATAAAAGTTTTGCGTGCCAGACTGTCTGCAACAGGTAGCATTCTGTCATGTTTACGTGGACGTAGAGCAAATACTACAGTTTCAATTGGGGGCAGTAGGTAAGCTATGACAACAGAAATTGTGAATGAAAGTACAAGCAAACTAGAAATTGTACGAAAACTGTAACAGTAATTATAACTTCTATCGTGCCGGTGTCAAATGCATAAAGCATCAACCGATGGCGCACCAAAACCAAACCATAATCAGGTCAATATATCCAGAAGGTCAAATAGAGACACAGAGACAACAGAAGAGAAAGTAGTTGTAACCTGAAGCAGTTCACAATTGTATTTCGTCTGAAGATGATTTGTTCTCTCAGCCTCTTTGGCACTTTCAAGTGACTCCATCTTGTTCAAGGTCATGTAAAGCTCCTGTTCCACCATGTTGACCTTTTCTCTGAACTGGTCCGCCTCCTGTGTCTTTGACCGCAGATCAGAACCTAGTTCCTGCGCAAAAGCTGACAACAAATGCTAAGCATTACGTTTGGAAACAACCAACATGCATTTTCAGAAGAGCGACATAACAGAAGTTTTCAAATTAAATCAGAACAATTTTTCAAGACAAATGCTGATTGGTGTGGGGAGATGGTTGAATGGTAACACGCTGGCACGAAGATCAGAAAGACACGAATTCGATACCCTCTAGCCCCATAAGGTTGAATCAGCCTTAGACTCCCCGATGGGGCGATGGTAAAATGAGCGCCTTGTAGGTTGCTATACAGTTTAATTCAACTCCTGTTAAACTAGTTATCAGCTGTTACTACTATATAATGTAGTCTTACTGCATACTTGTCAGTTTGAATTAATAAATGAATATTATAAGAATATTAGATTAATGCTAGATGAAAATTCAAGAGAAAAATAGAGCAGGTTATATGACCTCATTAAGATTTCATGGCCTGACTTATCTGATCCTCCACCTTCCAATCTTTCTTGATCTAATCAAGACCCACCTTAGCAGCTCCTCTGTCTCCTCTCTCTGGTTCCTCTGGCAACCAGATATGGATCCCCATTCGACAACTCTCTGGACAAACCCTCTGACTTGACGCAGTGCTCGTGAATAGGCTGGTGCCCTGCGCTTGAGCTTTCAAGTAGCGCTTTAGAAATTTGGAGATTATTATGACATAGAAACTTCATAGAAAACACTTACTCTTATGTCGCTCGATCTCAGACTTCAGGTCACTGAGCACCCTAAAAAAGAAGTCAAACATAAAAATAGTTTGCCTAAAGCATAAAACCAGTTCTAGGAAAGAAATTTCCAAACCACATGCACCACACACCAACATTAACAATTCAAAACATGTTAAACACATACACAAAAAGTGTTCAGAAAGTACCTTATGTAAAAGCATTCAATGTACCGGTACATCAATTCTATGTCTGTCTGTCTGTCTGTCTCCTCGTGGTAAAAGAGTTTAGCAACATGAACAATATCATAACTTACTTGGTATTCATGTTTAACAAAAAATAATTTACAACATTTGCCCAAAAGGCCACAGCAGAAGGACCAGGTTATGTAATGTACTGTAATTGAACATTTATATAGCACCTCTTCAAGATATCTACTCAGAAGCACTCTCTGTGCTAGCCTATATGATGCTAAATGTCATTACGAACGAATATACTACATTGGTTAGCCAAAAAACGCACAGTAAGCTGGAAGTCACCAGTGGCGGGCCCACGCACATATGTGGACCAACCAACGGATTCCCGTTGACAGCTGACAGATCTCATTGATGTTCAGAGTCTCTGAGCCAAGTTGCGTCGAATGAGTAGAGTAACTCTTAACCTAAACTGAAAGAGCAATCATTATGTCCTCTACCTACCTCTCTCTGTCCTGAATGGTGGAAAGCAGTTCCTTCTTATCCGACGCCAGACGATCTCGCTCTTTCGACAGTCCAGCCATCTGCTTCTCCTGCACAAAATCAACCACAGTCACCAAACTGTTATGACAAATTCATGCACTGGGCTTCTCCAGTGACTTGCAAGTGTTTGACTAGGATATTTTACTTGAACAGACCATCGCCTTATGCCTAGTACAGTGTACCATTGGCATTATATATAATTTATAGACATACTTAGAATAGATCAGAATAATCTAGTTAATAACAAACAAGAAACAAATTCACTGAACAAATCTAAATAGTGCTTCACTTGGTCCAAAGCAAATTTCAGTAAGGTCACTTGCTGTATCACACAGTGCTTAAAAGATTTACTACCCATAACACTTACAAGCACTGAATCAAGCTAATAATTGCATCACCTTTCTACCTTCAGTCACTACTAACTCCTTACATCCTCCTCATTGCCTGCGATCATCAAGTATGGGTCTAGCTGAGCCATGATGCACAACAATTATGGGCTCAAGTGCATTCCATGAATAGAACCAACTGCTCAAATTGTAGCCCAAATTCACTTCTTTCCTTCGAAAGCATCCAAAAACTCACTATTTCTCCTTGGCTTTCAGGCACTTTAATATCTAACTGCACCTTCTCCTGGCAGCTGACCATCCACATCTCAGATTCACATTTCGGTGTGACCATGTGCGCGTTACGAATTTAATTATAATAACAATAATAATGACACCTATAGCGTACCTGCATTCAAAAGATGGCAGCTGTTGAAGACCTATGCTAAAGCAGTTTATCACACTTTCTCTTCATCTATTTTAAATGAAATGCTGAATGCTTAAAATCCACGGTAAATCAACTGTGAATGCTTAAAATCTGAACTCCCATGATTTTCATACAACCACTTAAAAATACCTTTTCCTGCATGACGGACGTAAATCTTGTGGTTTCATCTTTAGTCATAGCACGATTGGCATCCAATTCTTGAGCCAAATTTCTATTCTCTACTATCAATCTATCTTCTTTTCCTAGAAATAAACACAAACTTCCTGTATATTGCAGACTAATTCACTGCATATAAGTGTGCATGTGTGCGTATGCGCGCGCACTCATGTGTGTGTGTAGTCACTATTTAAAAACGTTGGGTCTTCACTTCAAGCAAGCTGAAAATGTTTCATAGCCTGTGTTTCCATTCAGAACCACAATGAGAATTGATTCTTGGGTAACCTTTAGGGCTGGTACTGATTAAAATAATTTTAATCAATTAATCTCCAAAATTTAATTGAGATTAATCCATTAAATTCGATTAATTTGGTCCATATTAAATAAAGCATGAAAAACTGTTTAGACTGTATACACTGCAAAAATCCTTCTATCATTCGACATGCTAAAGTTCAAATTGTCAAACTGAGAAATGTAGTCAGTAGTAACTACCTTCTTTAACAAAAATCTTCTATAATTTCACCATCTTCGACATTTCCCTCAGCATTTACCTTAAATGCAAAGTGATCGCTTAATAATGCACTGAAATGTTTCACATTATTACTGTTCGCCATATTGATTATTCCGGAAATAGGTCGGTTGACGTAATAAAATAAGTAAGAAAATTAATCGAAAATTAATTGAACAAGCCAAAATTAATCGATTAAATTTTTAACAATTAATCGATTAATTAATCGTTAAAATCCGCAGCCCTAGTAATCTTACTTTTGAATTCATCGATGAGCTTCTGTATTTCGTTTTCACACTCTTCAGTTTCCTTTTTCTGTAGCAGAACATCTTTCTTCGTTTTAGCAAGTTCATATTCCAGATTCTGTCGAAATGCTTCTCCTTTCTCCACCTGAGCAGTCAGTCTCGCAATCTCGCCAGATAGTCTCGTCACCTAAATCAAATTCAATCCTCTTAAAAAACTAGACAAGTTACTCAAAACCATAGTTGTTAAAAACGATCAAATCAAAATAAAAAACGGAAAAAACGTCGTTTTTTCAAAAAAAAAAAAAACGGAAAAAACGGGGAAAAAAACGAATATTAGCAAATAACATACCTTTATTAGTAAACACCAAGTAACATTAATCTACAACAATTATTTTCTTTTTCATAAGTTTGGTTTAATAAGAAATTGAGAAATAAAAAAATATTGAAATCTTTTCAAATTTAAATTGTAGGGCTTATACATAAGTCCAAATAGGTCCATGCTAACATAAACAATAAAAAAACTAAACTTTGTAAGTATAGAGTAGGCCTATACTTAATTAAAAATTGTAGGCCTACTTACAATTATTCTGACTTATATAAGAACTTAAAATGGAGTAATATCAGTCAGTTTATCAGTTCATCAGACATTATACTGTGTACAAAGACAACATTTCGCATTTTGGATAACTTAGTAATTAAAATAACTTTTATAAATTTTATTTCCTGTACTGTGCTGTTTAGTGTTTATTTCTCAACTGATGACACTAAATAGTGACTTAAACTAGATGAACCCTTGAAGGGAGGGAGACAACGTAAGGGATATCAGACAACAATAAAATGAAACAAATAATGACAGAAAATAAATATATAAATAAAGTTACATACAAAAAATAAAAAACGGAAGAAAAAACGAGACGAAAAATAAAAAACGAAAAAAACCACGTTTTTGGAAAAAAATAAAAAACGAAAAAAACGTTTTTTACAACTATGCTCAAAACCATGGCAATTCCACGTTTTCTGGGCAATTGTTTTTTATGTACATGTAAGTGTGTATGTATGCATGTATGTGTGTGTGTATGTGTGTATATATGTATGTCTGTCCAGCACTTAAAAGGTGCTATGGCAAGTTCTAGATATATATATCAATGCTGAAGATGTTGTCTACTGCCACTGTCGTGAAATAAAGGCATTCAAAACTGTAGCTATGTGCTTTTGTATTTCAAAACTACCGCAAACTTCTTAAGAAGCACCTCCAGCATTTATTTCGACAAGCCAAGTTTACTCCCTGAAAACAGTTGGAGATTGGAGTTCAAATAGGGTCAACATTTATTTGTAAATTTGTTTATCTGCTTTGCCCGCTGTATTATTTGGTGTACTCGATGGCTTGGAGTTTTATTATTTCTTGGTTTCTTTTTACTAAAAATACAGGTACTGCACAGCTAAACCAAGGTTTGACATCGTTTTAATGTATTCACCAGCCATCAAAACAAGACTGTTGGTAATTTGCACAAATTATTTTCAACCCTGGTAGCTATTGCAGAGCGGGATTAATTGGGACCCAGTGGTTAAAAGAAGATTTAAGTACTGCTACAAAGATAACAGCACTTCATTACAAACACAAATTCTGTAGCTTACCTCTTCATTTGAAGCAGAAAGCACATTAAGCCATTCATTTTCAAGAGTGATCACTTTTCTTTTTAAGCCAAAGACAGTATCTGAAACAAGCATTGTACAAGCTGGATGATTAACAACTATCCACCACATGGCTGCTAATATGCCAAACAATCTATCCCATAAATGCTAGATGAGTACCATGACCAAAGTCAACCAGCAATATGGCTCTCCCTTTTCAAAACTACCTTTACTTCATAGTATTGCCGGTAACACATATTCGACTTATGGCCGTCCTGCAGGCTTTTAATGATTGTAAAAGTTTATACTTTATCAGGCTCTGAGGATGTGGGCTCCAGGGCCCTGTTTTTCAGATTCAAACCCAGGCCACACAGATGTGAACCCTGCAGGCTCATAGTTATGCTGCTGAGTTTGGTTTGCCCTTCAACTCTTCCTTCTTCTCCCATCATTCCGCTGATCTCACCATTATCTCTCTCCATCCGTGAACTTTTCTGTACGTCTGCCTCTGTCTGTGTGTTTGTCCATGTGTCTGTCTGTGTGTCCACATGTCTGTCTGATATTCTTCACAAGATTAATGATGGATCAATCACCAACTGATAAGCTTATAATCTGTTTCAGGTTAACTTTGCCAATCACTATGCAGCAGTACATGCTGAGACGCTTGAAGCCCTGCAAAACTTGATAAATATACCGACATGTGCAGTAGTGTAGTCCTAAAAAATGAAGTGGGGGAACGCCTGGATATTGAAGTAAGCAAAAAGTGCCATCTTGCAAGAATTTTGCATAGTGTGAGAAAAAAAGTGGGGGAACGGTGTTCCCCACGTTCCCCGCCCCCACTACACCACTGGACATGTGCTATGTGCTCGGTGTGTACACATGTGCCAAAATCACTAGTTCCTTTGATTCCCTCACCAGGCGTGGTTTCCTGGCTAGGATGTTGTTCAGCTAAGTCATATAGTGTTTTTAGTTTACTATTTACTAACTTTTTAGCTACTATTTGATAACTTTGTATATAGGGTTGCCACCTCTCCCGGATTGGGCGGGAGTCTCCCGTATTTCGATATGATCTCCTATAGATGCGTTAAACACCACCACAATTGCAAATGTTAACAAAATTCCTTGAATCTCCCGGATTCGTATCCTTAGGAGGTGGCAACCCTATTTGTATAACTTTGTATGTACAGCGCCGTGCGTTTGCCAGCGTTTAATAAAGAACACACTTACTTACTTACTTACTTAACTGCAATTCAGATTTCTTGGTTTGCCAAAAACTATGGATGAGGACTTATAACTGCATGGCATATGCCAAGTGTACCAGCAAATATAAAGTAAACCAACCTTGTTCAGCTTCAAGTTCTGCCTGTGAGTGCATTTGTAGGCTTCTGAGTGGCCTGTTTCCTGACTTTACGATGCTCTGCTCCGCGATATCGGGAGAAAGCGATCTCTGAATTTTGACTGGACTTATGGCGCTCATTGCAAAAAGGCTGCTAAACTGCAGTCATACCTGACTGACCGACCGTAAAACTAAACAGATTTATGTATAAATTTTATAGTAATTCAAAAAATTGTCATAATTTCGTTGGCCCATCAATGTTTACATCAGCATGTCACGCAGGCAAGCGTAGACTTGTCAAAGCAACGAAAGTTTTATATGCAAACTTGCAAAAGTCAAATTGTATTGAATTGGACAAAGTATAATTCTTTCTGCCTTGAAAATGTACAACATTATCTTCCACGCTTCACTGTTTTCTGCTGCTCGTTAATTTCGTGGAACTGTATAAAAATAAATTATTGTGAAGCCGAACTTCCACCATCTTGTCAACAAAGTCCCTAGCGCCGGTAGAACAGGTAAACTGCACGCTATGGAGTAAGAATCCGAAGGTGCTCTCAGATTGTCCCAGAGACATGTAATAGGCTCAAGGGCTGGACATTCTTTTCTAAGCCATTAATTTCATCCGATATAAAATAGGCCTAATCATGTTCTATACGTGATAATACGTCATATTTTCTGTATTGCTTATCATCTATGCTGCATAATACAAATACCCAAATTTATGTACTCAGTTTCAGGACCCAAAGAATGGAGCAGCCTTCCCACTTCAGTTCGTCTGAGCAGAGCACATCTGTTGCTCAATTCAAATCAAAATTCTCATTTGTTCTCATTGTACTATGACTAGGAATGTACCGAAATGCGCTCTTGTATAAGACTCGTTTTGTTAAAGCATGCTATAAGTATCTAGTTGTATTGTTTCGTATATAAATGAAAGTTAAAGGTATCCTGAGCCGAGTCCTAATTAGCAGGCTACGTTCACCCGTGGCTCGAGGGCTACCCGTATGTGTGCCATCCCCAGGGACCACTGGGCGGTGGCATTATCATGTTTTGTGAAGGTCATCATCTGTCGTCACAACTTTGTACATGTACTGAATCTCTGAACATTCAGCTGTTAACTCTGAACAGTGAGTGATCCACGGGTTGGGCCCTACATGTATGCTTAAGCCCGCCACTAGTGCCAAGTCTACACTTCTGGAGCTTACTGGTGAAATTTTTTTTGTGATTACATTTAGGATCAATTAGGTTAGTGCCAAGCGCCTCAATCCGTCTGTCTCATATTCTTCATACTATTAATGATCACTAGATGTTTGCCCGTCCTAAGACAGTTTTAAAAAATAATTTGAAACTGTCAAAAGATGTGTCGTCACATGATATGCGATGCGATTGACTCAAATCCTCTCCCTCTGTCCCCGCCCCTCCATACTTCCAACGTCCGTCCATCTCTCCCCTCCCTCCATTCGCACGTGTTGTGTAATATTTTGGTGTCGCCCCATCAAAGTTGTTGGTACTCATCCTGCTGATATAGAAACACAACAGCTGTGCCTGATCCTAGAGATTAAAAGATCTACACATATGCACAGCAAATAGCTGCCAATTGGTTTCTTTTTCTGGCATGAACGTTCACTCTCAAATAATGGACATCAATATAACCCACACTGGACTTGTAAGAGAAGGGGAACTGGTAAAACCAGTATGAGAATTGTCAAAAAATAACTGGGGGGGGATAGACGTTGATTTATGTGCAGTTTGGGTGTGAAATGTAGACTTTACTATGGGATCCTAAAAAAGACCAGGGGGGTTGAACCCCCAACCCCCGGCAATTCTCACCCTGGGTAAAACTGACATGGCCAAGCAAACATCAATGAGACTTTGTTTACATTCAGTCTTCTTCTCATGTTCTTCTGAACTCAAAATGTCATTTTAATCCACCCTGACAATATCCAAAGACCACAACAGAACAGCCTGCACAATATTAGACACGCTTTAAACAATTCGACCAACATAACATTAAAACAAAACAACAACCATAAAACAAGTTTATGTATCAGCATGCAAATACACATCATTGCTAGCAAATGACATGCTTTTCCAATGCATTCTAAAGCCGTGCTGCCAACATACATGTATTTTATGCATGTAAAAATTTTGCTCCGTCAAACTGGCAAACTAAAATCTTTCCATAGACACAAATTCTACCGTACCTCAACACAGTATTAAACAACAGATATGGTTTCCAGAAATTTATTTAACACTGTATTCAGGTTTAACATGTTAGCATATGCTCTGTACATCAAAATGTGCAGGCATAACTTGTATGCAGTGGGGAACTATGTTGACTCAGTGCAATGGATTAGATGAGCCATTCAGTCTGCCCAAACTGCCTGCAAATAATTGATAAAACTAAATTCCAAGACAGCTAGATGTCTGCAAAGAAATGAAGAATACTGCCTAGTTCCAATGTCTTGCCAAACATCATCTAAGTTGACTGTCATCTGCATGCTTTGACTTCTGGAGAATTATTACTTCCAAGAATTAAATGAGGGAAATAGATGTTTGGAATGGTTGGCCTAAAAAAGTCCCAATTTCAATCTCACTCCATCCTTCTAATGCTCCGTCCTTACCCCTTAACAACCTCCAATCCTAGTAATTAAAATGTTAAAGAAACAAAACTGTCAGAAAGGCAGAACTCTCCACGCCATACTGCTTTAAAAGGCCGGTAGTTGTCACTAGCGTGCAAAGCATGCAGAGTTCAGGCTACTTCATCCACAAACAATTCCAAACTTAATTAAAACAACAGCTCTTCAGAAAACGAAGCAGCGACCCAGTGTCCAGAGAATCATGATGATGATGATGATGACAGCTGGCAGTGACAGAGGACAGGCGTTCAGAGTGATCCCAGGATTCCCTCCATCTTAGCGCACAGCTCGTCACGCTTAGAACGCACGCCACCATCCAGCTCAAGATACTGCTGCTTGTTGATGCGGCCGGCGACCAGACGGTCGGCATGCTGAATGGCCAGCATCAACTGCTCACGCACCTGAGAGTCAAGGCGCTGGAGTTCAGCCACCTGCAATCAATCAATGGCACACCTGTACGACTCAGGTAACATGCATGGTAACAGAAGAGCTTAACAGATTCCAGGAGGAAATCAACAAATTTAAACAGACGAACACAGAAACTCAGTCGAGAGTGATCGTTACAATAATGGCAATTAAATATGTTTTAAAATAATATTTCTATAATATACCGGTAATAAAAAAAATCTGAATTTAAATTAAAAATTCAATTCAAGACTTCTGGTTAGGGTTTAAATATGCCATACAAGATGACCAAACAGCGTTCATACATCAAGCAAACACGGTTCTAGTTGTTTCACTGCAGTGTTTACCATTCCTTATTGACAGAATAACAACTTAAATCATCCTTCTTCTGTTTCAGCTGTGTCAATATGTTTCAATAAAATAAATGAAGTAAACAAGACACTAATTGCAGACTGCTCTAGTTTTTTTGAACAAAATGTTTCCAAATAAATTTTAAATTAAGGTTCAAACTGAAATACCTTTTCACTGGCATCTGATGACTCGCTTTTCAGCTTAGCCTGGAGATTGCTAATGTCGTTCGTCAGCTGCTTGTAGTCGGAGTCAATCTTCTTCCGGTTGGCCGTGAACGTAGCCATGTCTTTGCTGGACTTGAATTTGTTAATAGCATCCTCGTAGCTTTGATACAGAGCGCTGCGACGGTCATGAGCTGCCTGTGTCTGTTCAATCAAACTGGCCACACGCATTCGGCTCTCTGATGCCTCATCCTGAAACCAATCATTCAATGCAAAGTGCAATGCAAAGTAACTAACCGACAGACAACAACGACTTTGTTAACAACTACCAGTTAAATTCAGCTAGCATCAGTGTATAGTGTTACTGCTGCACATCTTGGTATAAATCCCATGCATTCTGGAATATTGGCAAGATATATCAAGAAGTTTCATGCAGCTTCTGGACTGCTTTGCTCTCTTTCTGTGCTTCTGTAAAAATCTTAAAACGCCGAACAATCCTGACACTGGTTGAACACAATAAATTATAAACTATCTTTCAATACCAAAGGTAGTTTCTCAGCCTTTTGAACACCTTCAGATAAGTTTCTAACAGCTCTGATTTTTAAGAATTACACAAACACATGTTATTAAAGGCATTGCTGTGCAGAACCAAATTAGATACACAATTTTGGTAAGAAAGACATCAACCTAAAATGAGCTTCATCTCCTCTGTGACCTATTTTTGACAGAATTTCCGTAGCAGTTCACCTTCTTCTGCCACAGGCAGGACAGACCACATCCCCATGCATTCTCCAAATACCTTAATGCAAATGGCCGTTCATCAGAATTGATAATGGCCAGATGCAAGACATTACACTTTAGCAATAACTTCTATAGAACTGCAGCAATAAAAGACTCACGAGAAGCACCAGTTATAAACATTCCAATGCAACAATAACTCCAATAACAGTTTACAACAACAGCAACCAACACTAACCTTGGAGATGGAGAAATCCAGCCTGACGTAAATGATGACGAGGACAAACAGAAGATAGAAAGCGCCGACAACCAACAGCGGCTCCTGGAGCAGCATGTACTTGGGGAAGACGTAATGAAGCTGCAGCAACATACAAACAGCACTGCAGTCTCTGGTAGCACAAATTGTTAAAAGAACAAAACACCAAACTCATAAATCATATCTGGGTAATGAATTCTATTCATAATCATTATTTCTACATAAAGATTACAACATGTGCTCTTTGATTATGATTTTACAATGATATGTACTTGGATAATGAGGATAATGAGGCAGGCGGGAATGGATGAGGCTATGGAAGGAATAAAGATAGCGGGAAGAACAATAAACAATCTGAGATACGTATACAACCTATTGGCGGGTAAAAAAACCGATTTGGTAGAACTAATAAGAAGGCTCAAGAGTGAAAGTGAGAAAGCAGGACTCTACTTCAATATAAAGAAGACAAAGATCATGACAACAGAGGAGGAGGACAGTTTTGTAGTAGATGGAGAGGAAATAGAAACGGTAACTAGCTTCACGTTTTTGGGATCAGTAATAGAAAAAGAGGGAAAGTGTGATATGGAAATAAATCGTAGAGTAGCGATAGGAAAAACTGCAATGAATGGTCTGGAAAAAATATGGAAGGACAAACATGTGAGTATAGACACGAAAAAAAGATTGGTGAAGGCTCTGATCATACCAACAGTAACATACGGCAGTGAGACATGGACAATGACCAAGAAAATGAAAAAAAAGATTAACGCATGCGAAATGTGGATATGGAGGAAGATGCAGAGAATATCATGGATAGAGAAAAGGACCAACGATTGGGTGCGCATGAGTATCGGAATTGAGAATGAAGAGACACTACAACAAACAGTGCTAAGAGCAAAGTTGAGGTTCTTTGGTCATGTCATGCGATCAGATGGATTGGAAAAGGAAATGATGTTAGCATATGGAGAGGGAAGGAGAAAACAAGGACGACCAAGGAAAAAGTGGATGGACGAGATACATGAAACAACTGGAATGAATTTGGCAGAACTGAGAGATGCGACGGCGGACAGAAGGAAATGGAGAGGCTTGATCATGAAGGTCGCTAGAGTTCCAGGAACTGACAGCACAAGGTAACAAGGTAATGTACTTGGTTCTATACCTCACATAGCTGAAAGGACCCATAATACACTGACTGACAGAGAGGCAGTCAGAAATTATACAGATGAATCAGTTCAGCACCTTTTTAAGCCGCTATCCTCCTCGACTCTCATAAAAAAGACCGCGACTTATAGTCTGGAAAATACGGTACCTCAAAATCCTGAATGTGCTGTTCCACCAGATTGTCCTTATGCAGAGTAACAACCGGTCGGCCCATGGTATCCAAGTAAGTAAAGTGTTGTTTATCGGCATCACGTCGTACATCATAGGGGGTCTTCAACTTAATGTCCCTGCAGAAGTAACAATTAGCAAATACTTTATTAAATACTTTATTATTATATTAATTGCATTACTTGGTTTGACCCTAGTATGCCAATCTAACAACTTGTGTAGTTGTAAAACCTAAGTATCACTGTAAAAATGGACTGGACATCATTTGCCACTGAGCAAAAACTTAACTTCTAGGTCTGGGCTAGTCAACTAAGAAAAGTAATTAATTCAGCTGCCTGACAGTCTTCTCTACATTGCCCTAGGTAGGTTAGAATGAGTAACTTAAGTCTATGCAATGTTCTCAAAGCACAACAACAATCGGTATTCAGTCTAAAAAATTTGCTTAGTAACTGCACACCATTACTTAGAAATAGTTCATTATGCAATTATATGTTCATGGTATGCAACTACTACAGCTGAATGAAAAACTTGTGACTTTTCATGTTTGTGAATTGCAAGGATGTACGGCATTTAGACATTCAGTCTAAAAAATCTGCTTAGTAACTACATGTGCATCATTACTTAGAAATAGTTCATTAAGCAATTATATATTTATGGTATGCAACTACTCCAACTAATTGAAAAACTTGTGATTTTTTATGTTTGTGACTTTGCCATTTGTATGAATGTAAGGCACTGTCATTTTCCTGTTTTTAATTAATGTCCAAAGTCTGCTGCAACCAAAAAACCAAATCCCTTCTGAAAATAATGACTGGCTAATAAAATCTGCAGTTACACAATAACAGCCAAATTTCACTGATATGACAACAGATCTTCTGTGTAACTCACTTTGCTCCCTCTGGCAAGATGATGACCACGGTAAGATGGTCAATGACTTGATCATCAAAGATATGATCGATGAATTTCATCGAAAGGGCATAGTTGTCACCTAACAATAATAACCAAAAAATGAATTGCATTTAGCCACATGCTCATGCCTTGCCTTACGTTATTTACAGAAGACTTGCTGAAAGTTGCCACATAAGAACTCTACCCAGAAAGTAATAACTTAGGCATCAACAAGCTAACTCTTGCAAATGATCCATTCTGTGTCATACTCAGAACTTCTAACAGCCCCACCCCTTCTTCCACTGTAAAAACTCGGAAGCTCTTTAAAATTCACACACTTCAACTATCTCTCTCATTTCCATTGTAACACTACTATATTTTCCTAAAGTTCTTCTATAGTGCTACTTCAAACATACCAAAACTTGAACTGGTACAAATGCCCCATTATATGTCATGTGCCTTTTCAACTATCTCTCTCATTTCCATTGTAACACTACTAATTCAGTCAAAGTTCAGGGCTTCAGAACTAAAAATTAAAAATTCTATCAGGAAATGTCATTATCTCTTTAAAAAGTACCTGCAAACACTTTCTTCAAAACACTATACGCGTTCGAGCAATTCCCCACAATTTGCACTTACGTGGTACGTGCTCACCAAAAGCCAAGTTGTATCATCTATGTTGTTTGGTTAAAATTCTCATTAAAGGAATTTAGTAATATGATTTTAGCACTACAGAAGGCAGTGGCTAGATTGGCGCCAATAACTGTCACTGAATACCTTTGTTAAAGAGGTACTGGTAGCTTGGTACATTGTAGCCGATGTAGTAGTTGGTTTTCCACCCGCCAAACAGAGGAAAGCGTGGCCGCAATTCCAGTTCAACTCCTTCCTCCGTTTCATGCAGGTGACTCGTCGAGATGTTTCCAATTTCATCTCTGTAGTAGACATCGCGGGCCGATGCTGGCAGCATGGTCTTGACAGAAGAAAATAATAATAATTATAATCGTTTCTTAATTCAAACTGACAAGCAAGCAGTAAGATTACATGATATAATAGCAACAGATGATAACAAGTTTAACAGGAGTCGAATTTAACTGTGCAAGGCACCCATCTGCCCTACTGCTCATATGACACCCTGCAGGATGCTGAGTCAACATCAGGGGCTAGCTACATTCAACCACTTGCACCGATTACAGTATAAGGTAACTCAAATTTATTAAGTCCATAGGCAGAGTTGGTAACTACTAAGGTCAACCTGAATATGGGGTTAGGAACCTTTATTCAGAAGCCTCAAAAGGAAAGCTGCAAACACATGGCATGCTTCAACATCATTTCATAACTGCAATGTTTACTTGAGCTATATTAATTCACAAGCAAAAGTCCAATGGTCGTTGGATTGAAACTCTCGCACTTGTCCTTCTTCCAAGAGATTCTTCAACACCTCCGGATGCACGTCAACTTCAGGAGCAACACCATATGTCCTGTCAGATCTGCATACCTAATGTAGCAATTCATTTTTTCAGAATGTACCTTGAATGACTTTATCGATGCGACTCCATCCTGGTTTCGCTGGTAGTCGTATCGTGAGAATGGTCCCTTGAGAATGGCACCGCTGTGAACCATGTCATAACTCTCTTCCACAGCTACGTTGCCCCAGTGTGAAACCTCAATCAAGCGAGTCATTCGCGTCACCGTCAAAAACGGAGTATTGTTCTCATAATGGATGACCATCTCCACCTGGGAATGAAAACAGAGTGACACATTTGCTTTAACAATTACTTCCAGTGTTAGCACAATAGCACGCTAGCGTAGAGGTTCCAACCTTTTCATTCAGTCAATGCCACCTGGCCTTAATTTCATTTACATTTCTTCCAGTTAGTTCTTTACTTTAATGACCAATGACGTCCCTTGTATTCAACCGCAGTGCTGCGACTATTTCTACACAACTTCAAGTTTTAAAAATAGCCATATTGTCCAGTAATGATAATCAGTAGTTTTTCAAATTTTTTGACAGAAAAAGTAGCACAAATATTATCCAGCTGCAACACTCCAGAGCCAGTTCATGGCACCTTTGGGTGCTGTGGCACCCAGGTTGGGAAACAATGCTCTGGTGTATGCTGCCTGTTCTGATAAATATTAAGAGTCATGTGTACTACTTGCAAATTAAAGAACTTTTATTTGTCATGTTTTATTCAAATGGCAAAAGTAAATAAGTGAAATTCACTGCTAATGAATACTGCATACTGCAAACGGTCATATCAGATATGATAATTTTTACACATAATCTTAGTATAATCTTTGTCACCACTGAAACTTCCAGACAGACATGTCTGGAAGGCATGGCTATGTTAAGGTGACTTAGAAATTGTCGGTATTATTATTACAAACCTGATAGAAACATACTCATCCATACACTCATATAAATTTTAAATCTTAAACTCTTTCACCAGCTAGACGAAAACATAAGGAAAACTTAAAGAAACCAAAGCTGAAATCTTGAACAAGCTTTTGCCTACCTCTTTAAATGCATCAACATCTTCGTACGGTCCATAGGTAATAACTTTATCCGACTGGGTTGATGGTTTCTCACGTGTGAAGAAGTCAATGGAACTCGATGCGCAAGTTACGACTGTCGTCTGTGACCGACTTTTGTAGGGTGAATAGAAGTAGACGTTGCCGACAAACTTGACAAACTGCTTTTCTGCTTGGGTTATGTGAGATGGATACGGTTTGAGCGTGTGGATGTATATGGTCTCCACTTCCACTGTCACCTCTTTGCCAGATTCCAGACTGCTTGGAAGATCAACTCTATACAACTGCTTATCTCTACAAATATACCAATAATAGTAATTTGTAATCGCAAATTGTAATTGCAAATTTATATAGCACCACTTAAGAGAGATTCATCAGAGGTGCTCTAATAAGCATAAGGTTCAGTCCTTTATGAGTGGAAAAATTCTTACCCTAATGATAATTTCAACTATTATATAAAATGCTGAATGTCTAATGGCCATGAATATTGAAAATAACTAATGTTATCCTCAGCTAAATCTTATAAAAAATCTAATCATCATTCACAATTAACAGAACATAAACAGAGCACTTAACAAGACTTACATACAAAAGTCATCAATTTCAAATAGTCAGGTGGGGTAATGGATAATTATACTGCTAAGTTTCTTAGTTGTGGCTCTTTATTCCTTCTTTAAATGTCAATCTACTAGTCCTACTCATTTTCAATTCCTAAACTGTGCCTGTCCACTCACTGTGCTCCAGGACAAATGCAAAAACATTTAATTAAAATTTAATTAATTGAGTCTAGTGGATGGCCACGGCTGTGACTTGCACTATATAAATTTTACTTTCAAGTAAAAACATAAAAACTAACTGGTGTCCAGCAACGGTTGCCTTGGTTACTTTCAGCTTCTTCTCTTCATCAGATGACGACTTAATCTATAACAAAAGGGTAATTTCTAAACATCAAAAATTAAGAGCAAAAGGCAAGTCAGTCATTGGGATATTTCTGAATTTATACATAAACAAGACAAATTCAGATCTTTTAAACTCTAGCTATATCAAGGATCCCAACACTTGACTTTGTCATAAGTTGCACAGCTCAGTAATTGTCAGTTTCTAGACACAATTTTCATCCAAGTCATAAAACCTAAATATTCATCAATATGCATTAGTATGTAAGCAACAAGGCATTAAATATAGTGCCTTTAATTACCATTCAAGCACTGTTTCATTTCTTCACTCTCACAGATTATGCGATACCTTTATCACTAAGTTTATGTCATTACTTAAGATGACCTTCTCATTACATGACTGCATTCATTTTTGCTGTGGTAATCATACATTTATGTGGCACAATTTCAGATAAACTCCCAAATTTTTCTGCCATTCTTATATTGAAAGTTTTCAGCAAGCAGGGATAAACTGGAAGAGCAACGGCTATCTAATCAAGCAAAAAGTCTAGCAAACTTATAGTATCGTGGGCTGAACGATTATATGGCATCTTTGGGCATGCTGCGCGAATGCCGGACGGTACCAGGTTTTCTAATAACGACACTAACCCTAACCCTGACCCTAACCGACCCTCATGACGCCTAACCTGACCCTAACCGACACTCAAGACGCCAGTAAACTTACGCACTATATCCTTCAGCCCTCAATTCTATAAGCCTGCCAAAAGTCTGATACCAAACCATTCCATTGAAAAACCGCAAAAACATGTTGCACCGAATTGGCAAGTCAGCACTCCAACAAACCCTCAAAATTAAATGCATTCAAGCTTCTGAAATGAAGCTACTGGTTTTAAAGTCCTAAGTCTCTGGCTTTAATTAATGCAACAGAAGAGTAACAACTGCCAAAAATCAAAATGTTTACATTACATCCCACATCCAGGATACGCGGCAGTGCTGATGTGGCAGCATCACAAGACTGAAAAGCGCTACAAAAAACGGCAGTCAATTGCCACAATCTGCAAACTTACCGACGCTCCAATAAACGACAGACTTGAGGCAATGGGAAGGTCAGCAGCCACAAGGAAATACCGGACACCGGACTGACCGGCATTTTCTAGGGTTATCTGACTGACGATTTTCGGCAGCTGGGTCGTCAGATCGACGTTCTTCAGAACCTTGACGACGACGAGATCAGGGTTTACAACATCCTGGCCTGCTGCCGCACAGGCCAGACACATCGCTAAACCGATGCAGACCTGAAACAAGATGCCCATGATTTTTACTTTTAAATTAATGATGTCGGAAGATTTAGTCCGAACACCAGATCCAACGCTACGAAATCACTCCCAACGACACCGGAAATCGACGTGGCACATCCCAAGATGCATAGCGTTGTTTTTCTCCAGGGGAGTTCAGACACGCGTTTTTTCCCCAGATCATTGGTGCGACGCGTTAGCCTGGGAATGGGTAATCCGCGCTCCGTAGGGTAAGACCAAGCGAATCACTGTCGTGTTCGGTAAACCGTTGGATCAATAATACTTCCTTTGACAAGATTAATCGTAATCGTAAACTCCAAACTTAAAAAGCGCCACTCGAAGGCCAAGCGCAGGGCACCAGCTTATTCACGAGCGCTGAAGACTAAGCATGCCCTAGGATAGGTTTCACCCCAATTATATAACCACAATCGTGATCATAGGCCTAGGCATAAGCATTACTTTGACTCAATGCACTCAAACTGAAGTCTCACCTCTTCAAGAATTGTTACCCCCGACTAATCTGATCCTCCACCTTCCAATTCTCAACCTAAACGACACCCACCTCAACAGCTACTCTGTCTCCTCTGACCCTCTGGCAACCGGACTTGGACTTCCTTCTGATTAGCCTAGGTCTACCCTTTAGACAAACCCTCTGACCAGGGGCGGCGATCCCGGGGGGGACGAGGGGGACATGCCCCCCACCTTTAGCAGTGGAGGGGACGCAGTATACCGTTGTCCCCCCCAAATTGTTAAAGAAATGTTGACTGCTATCTTTGTTAAATAATTGACAAGTGGAAACTTGACCAATGAGATCAGGCAGCTTGCTTAAACGTCAACACGTTGCCACCAACAACTTACAAGAATTAGGCCTACTGAGTTTTGCTTATTATCATGCAGTCTGTTTCTTTGTTCCCATCCTACGACCCTATACAGTGGGAACAGGTTCGACTTAATATCTCTGCATATAGCATAAATATACTGTGGAGAAAGTGGACTTTGACTGCATGCCGACTGAAGAGCCTTCCACACCCCTCTTTAAGCTCGTGTGCTGTGCTCGTCTGCAGCCGTCAGGCCGATCAACCAGGCCACGGACCCCTGCTATAAGGGCGAAGCCGACCAGGCCTTTGGTTGCTGCAACTACGGAGCTACAGAGGCGCCTAAAATTCTACATGTATATAGATAAAATTCTAAACTACAAAAACCATTGGAATTTTTTAAATAAAATTGCAAGCTCCTCCGTGCCACAGACTGGCGGCCGTTGACAATCTTTGACAGTGTTGTGCTATAGGCAAGGACAAAAATAACACCCCTTAGCCTACTCATAAATGACATCTTTTTGACGGAAGCGACAATCATGTATTTTTTCGGATTTTTCCGCCCTTTGAAAAAGGCCGCTCTAGGCAGTCGCCTATATCGCCAGTAGGCCTACCTAAACCCGTCTCTGGTGTTACTCATCAGAGGCTGGCGTGCCACAAATTTAATGCCACGCGTACCGTAGGGTTGGCCACCACTGGTGTTTGCAATCTGTTAATAATTAGTCGTGTTTTATTGTTGATAAGAGGAGACCCTAAAATAGCTTAATAATTTCAACTAAAATCTTAGAACTTCTTAGAACTTCATACATTCTATTGTCACGGAGCGTCATGAAAACAACTAAAGTAGGCCCTATAGGCCTAAGTGATCCAACTTCATCAAAGCAAGGGACCGATGGACAGCTTCGTTAAAAAAAGGTAAATTGAGTTTGTGAATCTACTGAATTATCTGATTCAGTGAGAGGAATAATTAGTTCGAACTTCGAAATCTCAGTAATTATTATTACATAATAAATTTTAAACAGCTTGAACTTGGTTGAGCTGGAAGAACATTTGATTTCGAGAAGCGATAATAGGAAGAACTTCTTTTGTTCTTTTGCGAAAAACTACAAAACTCCGTAGTGTAGTAAATCCATAGAGGTTATAGCGCATTAAGTGACATTATTCAGTATGCTAAAGTGTTTACCAACTAGGCCTAATAAAATCAGTTCACTTTTGATTTGCGTTTGCATATGATTATGCAATTTGATGAAAATATATATCTACATGCCGTTATAAAGTGTCTGCCACTTGCTTTTATAATGCTTTTATGCGCACAAAAAGAGGTTAAAAAAATTTTTTCGCGCTCACGCGCGAATACATTTTTTACCCATTTCAAAAGTGTCCCCCCCACCTCTCAGACTAGATCGCCGCCTCTGCCTACGTACCCTTTAGACCATCGACCTGCAGGCTGCTTTAGACAAACCCTCGAGATCTGACTCGACGCAGCGCTCGTGAATAGGCTGGTGCCCTGCGCTTGGCCTTCGAGTGGCGCTTTAGAAGTTTCTGTTTATCACAACCTATAGTGGTTTCAAATTGCAACAGACCAATTAAAGGCTGTATAGCCTACATAGCCTTTAGCCGTTAGGCGTAAGGACGTTCGTTGACTTCGTTCTATACGTCGCAATCTGTTCAAACGCAGCTCTATCCATATAATACACCCGGCGTTACAAGCTGGCATCCACTATCGGCAACTATAATGGTGACTAGCTGCTATGGACCCCTTCCTTCTCTTGTCTGCTATCAACCAGGGTTGCTTCCTTTGTATGGAGGTGCCGCTCGGACTCGACTTCCTCCTATCTACGCTAACTCTGCCGTGGCCGCTGACCGCTGTGCGCTGCGCTCCTCCATTCATGGCGATTTGACAGTCCCATTTGTAGGCACCTCTACAATGCAGCGCCGATGCTTTTCTGTGGTTGGCCCGACTACAGGAATGAGCTACCTCTGGTTCTACGCCACTATACAACTGATCTTCTGGATGTTGACCTGATTACGGATTGTTTTGATGCGCAATCGGTTGTTGCCTTGTGCATTAGACACCGGCGCAATAGAAGTTGCTAATTACATTACACTACCTCCAGAGCGCTACCTGTTCTCTTTCGTTGTGTTGGGGATGCTAAAATTACACTTAAACTTTCAATGTCGATAGTTTCTTGGTCTTTCTTTTCCCGTTCGTCGGTTGAATAAATCTATAGCTTACCATTTTAATAATTGTGTTCTCAGGTAGCAAGCGCCTGTGAGATACAACCGACGTGGGGGCTGTACAAAGTGCAACTGTGATATAGCTGCCACTCGGCTGGTTACTTGAATTGATGTCAGAAATAGAATATAAAAATTAATTCTGCCTTATTTTTAGGAAGTTAATCAAACCCGCAGAAAAGTAAATGCAACGAATCGAGGTAAAGGCTTCCATGCAGTAAATAGGCTCAACTGACGAATGTGAAGGAAGGTCAATAGTTTCAAACACACATAACACGTTCTATAGGTGCAGTCTTAAGACAACTTTCCTCTTTAGCCGAAATTAGGTTGGGAGTGCTTCTGAGTAGTAACCTTGAAGGGTCGCTACATCAATTGTCATATTGAACGTAAGGAACTCTCTGTCTCTCACACACACACACATACACATACACACGCATTTATGTATGCATACATTCTCTCTCTCTCTCGCTCTCTCTTTCTCACACACACACACACACACACACACACATGTATGTATGCATATATGTATGTATGCATATATGTATGTATGTATGCGTGTGTATGTATTAGTCCTTGGTTTAACGGTAAGTCCAATCTAAGAACTTCTATAGTGCCCCTGTAATAAAGCTCAAAGCATCCGTTGGTGGTCACTACTATGCTGAAGGCTTGACCTTGCATAAAGAATGCCTTTAGGCTAGATCGGATCCAATGCATTACCTGCACGATTTGAAGGAATGAGAAAACAACAGAATACTAGAACTGTAGTGTATACTCATGATACATCAACAACGACCAGACTGTTAACAAAACTGTCAGCAAAACAAGACTGTTTAAGCATTGAACTGCACTGGATTAGAAAACAACTGAAAAACAGTGGCACACATATTTGCACCAATGATTGATAATGGATGATGCACTAAATTACAATAAAATTTAAGTGAGCAATATCTAGTATTAAAATAAATCACTCAACACTGTTTGACTCAGTCAGTAAGTCAGAATTATTGAAACTGACACAATGTTGATGGTTAGCCATCTTATGGGCCAACTTATTAAAACTTGATCATTGAACAATTTCGTTTATCAGTTTAAAAAAATTAAACCACACCTGTTTATATACTATCCCTTTCTATAGGTGTCCATTTGAAATTAATCTCGAGTTATCACGTGAGCATACCTGCTCATAACTAGTTTGTTTCATAATTACTGTCAGATTATTCTACATCTATGCACACAAAACAAACGCACTAAATTCTGTATGGCACTATATTTACCACATGAAAAAACTAGTTTGGAATCAATAATAGTTATCAAACTGTTTACGAACTGATTGTACCAACACCATAGCAGCGACTCCTAAATGCAAGTTGATTTTTCTAAGAAAATTCAAATTCTTATCATAAGTAGGTAAGACGGGTCATGTGATCTGCTCTTACTGGAAGCCCATGCAGAAGTCGAAACCTATGCCCTACAGATGAAGCTTCACCTTAATAGCATGTAAATGTTTGACCAGTCTCCCCCGGTCTGTTCAGAAATCTGGTATGAAAACAGAGTTTAAGCAATACACAAGTGTTTCAGATGACAGAAAACTAAGAATATATACACTCAAAAGCTCTAGCTCATTTACAGCATTTATAAAGCCACCCACACGGAACAAAAAAGCATGTGCAAACGACCGGATTTTCTGTAAGAATTACAGAAAATCTTTGTTTTGTTACACAATTGTACTGGTACACAACTTAGTCTACATCGAATTTAATCTGTAGCAATTTGTTTATATCAGTGTTCGGTTTTAGTTAGGCCTACATCAAACCTTTGCAATTAACCACATTTACTGGTATATCAATTCTGTTAATGCATGTTTATGCAGTTCTTCTGGATACAATCTTGCTAGAATTTATACCACATATATGGTAATTTATACCACATTTATTTATACTATATTTGTGCATACACCAATTGTTAATAAAAGTACAAATAATACAAAATTGTTTATATCAGTTTAAAAAAATCTAAACCACACCTATTTATATCCTATCCCTTTCTATAGGTTCTATTTGAAATTAATCACATGAGCACACCTGCTCATAACTAGTTTGTTTCCTAATTACTGTCAGATTATTCTCCATTTGAAATTAATCTTGAGTTACCACATAAACATACCTGTTCATAACTAGTTTTTTTCCTAATTACTGTCAGATTATTCTATATCCATGCACACAAACACACACACACTAAAATCCGTATGGCACTAAACATGTATTTACCACAAGAAAAAACTACTTAGGAATCGCAATACAGCTGATCACTTGATGTTGATGGAAAACTAAAAATTGAAAGCTGCGACAAAGTATCTTTAATCACCTATGATAACTGCCTTAGAAAATTATAGCTTCGATATAAAACGACAGTACCAAGACAAAATTCTTGCTATCTTTGTTTGTGAACATCATATAGTATATGCACCAAAACAGGTGGATAGTCACTCATAGCAAAAGCATTTGACATGCAACACTATTGTAATCATAATTACACACTTTTATAGCAACTCTTCAAAAGAAACTACTCAGAGGTGCTCCTGACCTGCAGCACATGACAACAAATAAGACAGAATGGTTTTCAAGGGTTGACACAAAAGAGGCAGAGAAAGACCAAGGCATTCATGTCATAGGTTACTAAGCAACATTATGCAGTACACTTACAAAAACTTACAAGTTCTGAAACTCATTTGTTTCATGTAGACAAGGGAATTGAATACAGAACACCAATTTCAACATAGGTTGATAGTTGCTCATGACAAACGCATTCGATATGCAACACTAGGCTCGTGACACAGGACAAGCTACGACTGACATGACTACTCTTAAACATGAAATGTTATCTACCGTCTTCTGTTTGTGCAAATCAAATTTTTAACAATGTATCAGTCAAAACAGGTTAACACTTTAATGACAAGCATGCACTAAAAGTGACTGGGAAACCAATGCAGCTCATTGTTAAAGTGTTAAACGATTTTCTTACGATCTCGCCATTGCAGTTCCAGTTTAATATCTTGAAGTTCACATGCTATTATTCCATTCGATCACCAGACACTTGGACTCTTGTGCCTCATACCAGGACAGCATTGGCATCTCAAGCGTACTCAGTAATGGATCCAAAGCTTTCAAATTCACCACTCCGTTCAGTGCATTCTGTCAGTTTCTTGCAGCCACTGAAGTCTATACTAAAACTAATCCATTTCAACTTACTTGCCCACGGTAGCAGACTTCTAGTTTTCCTAACATTAAAAACTGCCATTTTCATCAGACATATGGTCAGGATTTTAACCCTGAGAGCAGTGATGAAAGGCAGATGTATTATCAAGCTGCAACCAATTCCCATCAATTAATGTGGACTAAACATTAATAAACTAATTCCATGACACTTCAACGACGAGCTGCACTGGCTTCCCAGTCACTTTTAGTACACTCTCGTTGTTAAAGCGTTAAACTTTAGTACATTGCAATACTATGTCCAACAGAATGGTTTGCTTAACTTAACCCAACTAAGGCAGGAAAATAAAGTACATGGATTGAATGCCTGAAGCACACACTCGATATTCAGTGGCAGAACGTTCACTTGTAACAGTGAACAAAAGGCACTTCAGTTTCATTATTTTTCCATTATTGTCATTTGTAGTATTATTAATGCTATTACTAAAACTATTTCTACATTATTATTAATTTATATTACCCATATTCAGTATGAAAAGGCAGACATCCTTAACTAACGTAACTGTTGCAGTGCATACAAGGTAACACTAAATAAATTATCAACCAACTGCCTACTTTCCGTAAACATTGCGCAGGCACATAAAAATGCATGTATCAGGTATGAGCATTTGAACAGTTGCATTCACTAATGACAAACTCCAGCAGGTGTGGCCATCAACCTGCACATATTGTTTGTAGACAATGGACGTGACACGTTCGTGCTTGCCTCGACTTTCAAGGTCAAGGGTCAGAAGAGATTAGACGGATGTATTCATAGAAGATGGCGCTGTGGGTTCCGCCTTCTGCTTTCCGGAGTAAATACCGATGAAAGAACCGTCTTCGTTGAACTTGGAAGCGTCCTGATCTTCGTACTCTCCAAGGCTGTCGGAATCACTGTCCATTGGCTTTTCGTCGCTGTCCAGGGACCCTTGGCTCCTCGACAGGTTCGGGTTGTCGGATCTGCGATTGAAAACGAAGAAAAGAAATCTCTACTAACTCATGAACACCAAGTCGTTTATTTACACTAGTTACACTCGTGTTCACTCGTCTTCCTTCTACACCCTATTGAAGACTTTTCTCTATGATCAGGCCTGGCTTTGGGAGCGCCTCTGAGTAGAGCCCTTGAAGAGGCGCTATATAAATTCTATGATTGATTGATTGACTAGTCAATGCAAAATGATTACAGGGCTGCCATAAGGTTAATTAAACAAAAATCCATGACTTTCCTTGACCTTTTTCCATGACTTTTAAGACTTATTTTAGACGAAAAAGAACCTACTTTCTCATTGTTTCATCGACGTAATACTTATCAAAATTTAAAAATATGATTAGAAATATGTCTATTAATGTATTTTCCATGACTTTCCATGACCTAGCTATTTTCGTATTCCATGACTTCCAGGCCTTTTTTGGAAAACACCTGTTTTTCCAGGCATTAAATTTTTCAAAGTCTAATTCCATGACTTCAAGGTTTTCCAGGATCCGTGGCAACCCTGGATTAGTAATTTTAGTTGATAAAAGCGAAAACCATGTAACCTCTTTGAATGTCAAATTCAATGTATGTATGTTTTTTCAATGACCATTTGGCCTCGATCATCTTCAGTTTTCAATGAATTGATCAGGTGAGATCCTTCACCACCACTGCCTGCCCACACCTTTTAAGATCCCGCGTATGGACCATACTAGCCTGAGATTCAACTCTCCGAAGTAAGCCACCATCAGATAAATGTTCCCCATTGTCCATGATCATTTTCAGTTGCATATCACAAGTTAATGATGAATATAGTTTTCATTCACGATATAGAGTGGGTATCGAAGGAATGACCATCATACTGACAGGGTCTTGATAGAGCTGTCATCATTCTCAGTATGACATGTATCTTCAATTCCAACTTGGAATTAGAAATTAGAAAAATAACTTGTCCACTTGAGTCCAATTCGTCCATTGTGATCGCAACAAACAGGCTTTAACTTTTGGTAAAGTGGAAAACTTACGGTGCCGTGTATTCGCCAAAAGGCGTCTCATCAGGTGTCGAAGGATGAGGTCGCCACATCTTCTCCTTTTCGTAAACTGAAAACAAACCAACTTCATCTAAAACATCACTGCATTATTATCACTGTTAACGTTATTGTTAAGTGCATTATTATTACTGTTGATATTATTATTATTTTGTGCTCCAGAGCTCAAATAACTCCTCAGGATTTAAAACAATCTAGTAATCCAATCATAAAAGATTGAATAAAATTATTTAATTTCAACCTGAGGCAGAAACAAAATCCTCAGAAAATCAGACATTCCTTCAGCACCATAACAGGACAGGGACCTTGGAAAACTGATAGGAAGATATTGAGTAATACAAAGATAATTATAGACTAAACCAGACGAAATATTACACAAAACACTGATGAACTAAAACAGTAAGTAATTGCTAATTAGTATTGATAACAATCTGGTAATTTTCAATGTACTTTGCTGAGAAGGTAACAGCATAGCAGCCTGAACAAGCTTTTGACACACCACTGCTGAGCACCATCAAGTTTAGTGCTCAATCACATTTTTCACACACAATTTTAGAGCTCAAACACATTCTTTTCAATCATAGTTCAGTTGTGTTAGGTCCTGCACGTCTCCGAAGAGTTTCAGTTTCTCTTGACAGGCACTAAATATATCTGTGATTGCAATCATCATTCCAAACTGAATCTGTGTGTTGGATATTGGTGCAACATAAATACATGAAGATAACTGGAAACTTACCAGGATACACATCACCGCGCGATCGTCTCAGTATACAGATGATGAGAAGTACAAGCAGAAGAAGACCGATGATGCACATCAGAATGATGAACCAACCGGCCGATGCTTGGTGATACATCAGCGGGGCTGAAACACACACCACAACATGACTCAGGTTACAGAAACTGTCATATTCATAGTGACAGGTGCTTACTGTTTTACGTTTTAATAGGAGTGGTGCACTGGTACTTTGGTTTTATTATATGTATGTAAATTATATTAGAATGTTGCAAGAACAGACTCTATAGTGATTGGACTTCATATTTAGAATAGTATCTAGAACCAATCAGAACGTATATAGAGGAAGAGTTCATTTGTGTCTTCTTTGTGAGCGTTAACAATAGAGTTGTACTCTATTTGTTGAGAGAGTGACAACTCGTATGTGAAGTAAGCAATCACATGTGGTGGTAGTTTACATAAACGCTATAAATAGGCCTACCTTATAGACTAGTGTTTACCAAACTGGGAGCCACAGCACCCAGATCAGGAAACTGACATAGGCCTATCGACATAGGCCTTAATGGTAACTAATTTTTAAAGCTTAAAGTAGTGAAGAAATAGTTGCAACACTGAGGTCAAATACAAGGAGCATTGCTCGTCATTAAAATAAAGAACTGGAAGACAAATAAATGAAATTAAGACCAGGTGCCGTCGACTGAGTGACTTTTAGTGAGGGTGTCTTGCTCTGAAAAAGGTTGGGAACTGCTGTCACAGACAACTGCATAATACACAAACAATAAGTTACCCTATATTACTGTGGTTTCAGTGAGTGGCTGTACTGGTATATAAATGTAATTCTGAATGTAAAGCAATTCAAAGGAAAAAGAAACAAAGTCAGACCAAGACCATGCTGGATCAATAATATAAATGAGGACATAACATCACTTGGACTAACATTAAGGGACTTGACAAATGACCAAGGACAATGGAGATAGTTTATTCGTACACATCGTCGCCAAATGAAAGAACTGATGATGTAGATGACGACTCCTTTTTAAAATTCAGTTTTTGATCGCTCAACAGCTTATAGAGTTTAACCTCTGTCTACTCTAGAACTGCAATAAGTCTAAGACCCAATCCACTAGGCCACCACTATCACTGCTCACAATTTGCTTCAGCTACGATACTTCCCTGCGTTCTGTCTCACCTACCAGCATGCAGCTATGGGTCAAACTACTTAAGTGTATCTGCTTCTACAGTTATGATCTAATCCAGTGGTCACCAACCCGTGGCTCGCGAGCCGCATGCGGCTCTCGAAAAGCTCTGTGGTGGCTCTCCAGAGCTTTCCAGAAAATGAAACAAAATTGCGCTATAAAATAGAATGTTTCCATGTTGAATGAGCTCAAAATTCTATGACCTCAGTCTACGAATTGTTTCATTTTCTTAGACATAAATTTTGATTAAACTTGAGTTGTTTATTTCCTTATGTATAATTTAATGATTATGATTAACGCTAGCGGCTAATGGTGGTAGCCGCTAGTATTTGTTGTGCTCCTAAATTCATGGCGGCTCCCAAAAGTTGCTAAACTTGGCAATGCGGCTCTTCACCGAAAAAAGGTTGGTGACCACTGATCTATCATTTCTATAGCACCGTTGTAATAATGCCTAAGCCATCAGTCAAAGGTTGCTTCAACTGAGATTGCAATCAAACATCATAACCCATTGGAGATCTTATATGTGACCTAAGGGATCAAAATAAGTCGGATGTCGGCAATTTACATTGCCAGGAAAACAGCAAAATATGATCAGAAGTCACTTTTTCTTCTTTTCAGATTTTAATGGAAATGGGTGAAAAAGTTTTTTTTTACATTTCTGATATCTCACATTTGATGAAATTCGTTGTTTTAATGTTTATTTTCAGGATTTTTACAGAGAATAATTTTATTTTTTGTGATTATATGTGAAAATAAATGAAACAAATTTTCAGCAAAAAAACACAATCATTCGTAACTTTGTCAAACAAATAAGGTAGAACCAAACTTTTGGTGTCATTTTAAAGCAAAAAAATGTGGTCTTTAAGAATATGTAAAATACTCATATTCTAAAAATTTCTGACATGCGACTCATTTTGATCCCTTGGGTCACATTATATCAGAGAAATGAGAAGCAGGTTACAGGTTAACCACTCACCTGTATCTGGTCCAGATGTTTCTGCCTCAACTGTAAAACATTGAAATATGATGTTATTACAATTTTGGCACCAGAGCATTTATCAGGAATTCAATTTCAGCAGTTTACAAAACAATCCAAAACTACTGTCAAATTCTGGAAAAATAAATATCAAAGTAAAAAGAATACATTCTAAAGAGGGTATTAAATAGATTCAGTAAATAACTTGGTATTAAATATAATTCAATACATTTTAATATATAATTAAATACTACCATTTCTTGACAGTGGGAATCACAAGACTCGGCTTAATTATCACACGCTTTTTTGTGCTGACATGGCAGAAAGTACAAAATTTTGTGCAATATCCAATTATTTATTGTTGCATTTGAATCTCTTCGTGCTTACGCTTCACAATTGATATTTTCATATTTTAAGGAATCCCAAATGATACACATACATAAATACACAGATACATACACATACATAAATACATAGATACATACACCATATATAAATACATAGATACACATACATAATATACATACACCATATATAAATACATCTAATCTAATCTAATCTGACATTTGTAAAGCGCACCTCACAGCAGAGCTATTCAGAAGCGCTAAATCAGCGTGACAGGCATACGATAAAAGAAATAGGTCTTTAAGCAGCGGAGAGATTACAGTGAAATCCCATCCAGAATCCTGCTACGAATTGCAGTGGGAAGGTCATTCCATATTGAGGGACCAACTACAGCGAAAGCCCGATGCTGGGTTAATGAGGTTCACGACCTAGGTACGAAAAGATCAAGCCGGTCAGCAGAACGAGGAGGGATACAGACAGAACGTGCAGAGAGTGAACCAGCTTACACATTAAGTCACAGAGGTACAGTATAGGTGCCAAGCCTTGCTGGGACTTAGTAACTAGGAGCAGAATCGTGCACTTGATTCTAGCTACCGAGAGGGAGCCAGTGAAGATCATTAGCCATGTATGTGGAGATGTGAGAGTACCAACAACAGGAAGACGTGCAATAAGTCTGGCTGCAGCGTTTAAGACAGATTGCACAGAGGACATGCGAACCTTAGATACATAAACATAAATACACAGATACATACACTATACATAAATACACAGATACATACACACACTTCATCAAGAACCAGCATATTTTATCTGAACAACAGAAATTATCAGAATACATGTTACGTTATCATTTGGTCACTGAACATCTACAAGTAATTCCGACATGTGAAAAAACGCCTACTTACCACCATCTTTACCGACATACACTATCCAGACTTTGGATCTCGTCTCTTTGACCGTGTCGTCATCTCCAGTGGTTGCAACGGGCTCGCACTTCGTACTTTTTGGCCTCGAGGTTAGTGATATTGACCCAGTTGTCATTGTCGTCGGGGTCAACTCGTTGCCATGCAGCATCTTCACCTGAAGCGGCATATGGTGATAGATACAGGTAACAGTTAATGCAATGTAACACAATAAAGAAGCTACAATTTTCATAGTAAAGTGTGTTTAAGTAACATTTGGTTTAACGCAAAGTGGTGTTACGCACCCATAGCTAATAACTTAACACAAAGTATTGGTTTACGTGCCACACAAGATCTGCAGTGTAGCACAAAATATAGACTTTTCACCATTATCCCTTTTTATGCCCAGTTTATGCACTGTACCATCAATCAATCAATCAATCAATCGGAATTTATATAGCGCCCCATGACTTCTAATCAGAGGTGCTGATAGAACGGAGAGGAGGGGCCCTAGAGAGGAGACGCATCTCCACGGAAGTCCATTCCAAGTCATTGGGCCGATCATGGAGAATCCCTGGTGCTGTATAGTAGCTGTGCACGAATAAGACATGTACATACGTATGCATGTATGTATCCGGACACTTAATATAGCACCTTTTCAAGTATCTAACAAAAGCGCTGCACACATGGCTATCTGACTGATCCAAACAAATGCATTTTAAGTAGGGGTGGGCAACGATTAAAAAATTTAATCGAAATTAATCGCACGATTAAAATTTTTAACGCCGCGATTAATTTTTAACGCATGTCACAATAGATAACAAGTACAACCACTGTACCGACTCAGAGTAATTATGTTGAATATGCGCTATATCAATGATTGCAGTCAATAACAAAATGCACACAATGCTTTCACTACCTGTTTTTACTTTTTAGTGTTTACTTTTAAGTTTAAAGTTTAAACTGAGAGGTTTTATCAAGAATTGTTTTAGCGCATTTCTAGAAATAATTGGGCACAGTGACAATCGCGTTAACTGCATTAACAAATTTAATCGCGTTAATTAATTAATGCATTAATCGCGTTAATAACGCGTTAAATGCCCAGCCCTAATTTTAAGACAGTCTGAAAATGCTGGCTACAGAGAGCCGAGTGCAACGGAGCGTAAATGCAATGGAAGACTGTCCCAATAGCTGGAACCGGTTACCTCAGTCCCTCAGGACTGACCCTCTCTCTATTTCATTTGACCAGTTCCACCAGCACCTGAAAACCTCTCTCTTTACCAGCGGAGACACTGGCCCGGGTCGGGAGCGCCTCTGTTTCTGAGTGGCGCTATATAAATGCTTGATTACGATTACGATAAGGAGGATGGTCCAATACATGAGAAGGCATGACAAGCTTGAGTTGAAGTGCAGTACCAGCATATCTAAGCTGATAGCATTAGTGACTAAATCAGCAAGTGAGTTATTGAGCTAAGTAAGTAAAGTAAGTATAATTTATTCTTTAATAAAACCAATTGCATATCCGCACTTTGGTGTACATACATCGTAACAACAATCAACAGTTAATGTCAATAAGAGTACAACATTCTAATAATAAAAAACGTCTTTCGCTGTAAATTATCTGCAAGAGGTACACAATGGTCGTGCGATCGCGATCGCAGGGTATATTGTTGGAGCTTTTTGGTGGAAGTAAACTATGCAGTACGTGGCCCTGGTTCATCAGGACCGCAGAGAAAAGATGGGTGTCAGCTTCAAGACAGTCGCTCAAATTTCGGGTAGTCTTCAGGAAGGTACCGGAGGCGGATTAGCTTGTTTATTACTGATTGAAGTCTGCATCTATCTTGTTGTCCCGCAAACCCCCACCAGGCAGGGGCAGCATAGAGTAAACGAGCCACTGTTGTTGCACGTACTACATCATAAAGCTGCAGACCCTGGAGGCCATGCGCAACAAGAATGCGCAGGGCATACATTGACTATCTTGCCTTACAGCATATTCGGGTGATATGAGGCTCAAAGCTGAGAACTTCTGTAAATGTAACCCCTAGCCAACGAACATGGAGCAGGCCAGCAAATGAAGAAATGTCAAAGTGAGTGAATGACTGGATTAGGTAACTAGGTTTCACAGTGACTTACCAAAGGGTCGATATTCCACATAGAAATCGCTTCCTGGATTTTCCGGTGGCTGCTTTGCAGATGGAAACCACGATACATTGGCGGAGTTAACACCCGCTGTGACCTTCCCAATCAATGGAGCATCGGGATCTAAGGCAAAAACCGACAAGCTCACACCTCTGAATGCATCGGAGTCTCACCAGAGCAGCGTAAAGCATCACCCAAGCTTTCAAGCTCACTGCGTTTAATATAGCACCTTTTCAAAAGTTCAAAAGTTCCATAAGATTCTACAGAACGTTTCCTGATTATATTTCCCTTTGTTGTTCCTTCCATGAATTGCATATGTATACATTACAATGGATTAAACTATTATCATCAGCACTATCATGATCATCATTTTCATAATTACCGGTAATAGTAAAATCCTTAGATGGCTCAACCACCATTATAACCTCGATATAACTCAACCACCATTATAACCTCGATATAACTCAACCACCATTATAACCCTCGATATAACTCAACTACCATTATAACCTCGATATAACTCAACCACCATTATAACCTCGATATAACTCAACCACCATTATAACCCTCGATATAACTCAACCACCATTATAACCCTCGATATAACTCAACCACCATTATAACCCTCGATATAACTCAACTACCATTATAACCCTCGATATAACTCAACTACCATTATAACCCTCGATATAACTCAACCACCATTATAACCTCGATATAACTCAACCACCATTATAACCCTCGATATAACTCAACCACCATTATAACCTCGATATAACTCAACCACCATTATAACCTCGATATAACTCAACCACCATTATAACCCTCGATATAACTCAACCACCATTATAACCTCGATATAACTCAACCACCATTATAACCCTCGATATAACTCAACCACCATTATAACCCTCGATATAACTCAACCACCATTATAACCCTCGATATAACTCAACCACCATTATAACCCTCGATATAACTCAACCACCATTATAACCCTCGATATAACTCAACTACCATTATAACCTCGATATAACTCAACCACCATTATAACCTCGATATAACTCAACCACCATTATAACCCTCGATATAACTCAACCACCATTATAACCCTCGATATAACTCAACTACCATTATAACCCTCGATATAACTCAACCACCATTATAACCGTCGATATAACTCAACCACCATTATAACCCTCGATATAACTCAACCACCATTATAACCCTCGATATAACTCAACCACCATTATAACCCTCGATATAACTCAACTACCATTATAACCCTCGACATAACTCAACCACCATTATAACCCTCGATATAACTCAACCACCATTATAACCCTCGATATAACTCAACCACCATTATAACCCTCGATATAACTCAACCACCATTATAACCCTCGATATAACTCAACCACCATTATAACCCGATATCGATATAACTCAACCACCATTATAACCCTCGATATAACTCAACCACCATTATAACCCTCGATATAACTCAACCACCATTATAACCCTCGATATAACTCAACCACCATTATAACCCTCGATATAACTCAACCACCATTATAACCTCGATATAACTCAACCACCATTATAACCCTCGATATAACTCAACCACCATTATAACCCTCGATATAACTCAACCACCATTATAACCCTCGATATAACTCAACCACCATTATAACCCTCGATATAACTCAACCACCATTATAACCCTCGATATAACTCAACCACCATTATAACCCTCGATATAACTCAACCACCATTATAACCCTCGATATAACTCAACCACCATTATAACCCTCGATATAACTCAACCACCATTATAACCCTCGATATAACTCAACCACCATTATAACCCTCGATATAACTCAACCACCATTATAACCCTCGATATAACTCAACCACCATTATAACCCTGGATGCTACAATAATAGTACATGTATATAATAACACAAACAACAACTGGATAGGACTGCTGTTTCCATAAGATTCATAAGTTCCTTAAGATTCATAAGTGGCATAAGGTTCATAAGTTCCTTAAGATTCATAAGTTCCTTAAGATTCCAAAGTTCCTTAAGATTAATAAGTTCCTTAAGATTCATAAGTTCCTTAAGATTCATAAGTTCCTTAAGATTCCAAAGTTCCTTAAGATTCATAAGTTCCTTAAGATTCATAAGTTCCTTAAGATTCATAAGTTCCTTAAGATTCATAAGTTCCTTAAGATTCATAAGTTCCTTAAGATTCAGAAGTTCCTTAAGATTCATAAGTTCCTTAAGATTCATAAGTTCCTTAAGATGCATAAGATTCATAACTTGTATAAGATTCATAAGTTGCATAAGATGCATAAGTTCCTTAAGATGCATAAGTTCCTTAAGATTCATAAGTTCCTTAAGATTCATAAGTTCCATAAGATGCATAAGATTCATAACTTCTATAAGATTCATAAGTTCCTTAAGATTCATAAGTTCCTTAAGATTCATAAGTTCCATAAGATTCATAAGTTCCTTGAGATTTATAAATTCCTTAAGATTCATAAGTTCCTTAAGATTCATAAGTTCCTTAAGATTCATAAGTTCCATAAGATTCATAAGTTCCTTGAGATTTATAAATTCCTTAAGATTCATAAGTTCCTTAAGATTCATAAGTTCCTTAAGATTCATAAGTTGCATAAGATGCATAAGATTCATAACTTCTATAAGATTCATAAGTTCCATAAGATCATGCACCTGAACATGATGACAGCAATGATCATTTGTCAAGAGTTTTTCTTCTACATTAGGAAAATGACATTACATAAGTCACTGGATGAGATTAGATTAGATTAGACTTATCAGGCATTAAATCTGTCTTACCCATAAGAGGAAGTGTCTCTCCAAACACGGTCTCTGGCTCCCCGATTCCAGCAGCAGTGTACGCCGCGACTGAGATCTGGTACTTGGTGGAGAATTCCAGCTTACGGATCTTATAAGTCAACTGGCGAGGATCGGGAACGTCGACCTTCTGCGTTCTGCCCACGGCCGGCGGAGCTTATCGACACAACAGGAAATAATTATGCACTTGATACAGTGATTTTTTGTTCCTGAGGGATTATTTCTACCTCGGGTAAAAAAATAATAATAATAATAACAATAATAATAATAATAATAATAATAATAATAATAAGAACCATGATTTTAAGAACTTTGATTTTATAATAATAATAATAATAATAATAATAATAATAATAATAATCATAATAACAAGCAATGTTTATTAGAATATAAAAGTTAAATACATGTGTATTGTATAATCTTCACTAACACATATAAAATTACTATTGATACATCTGAAGCAGGTGTAAACGGACTATGTGTGGAAGAGGTCACTGTTTTAAACACTAACCAACTCTGTATTCAACTTCATAAGCCAAGATGGGACCACTTGCATCGACAGGAAGCTGCCATTCGACCAGCAGATGACCTGACCCTCTTTCAATGACCTTTAGGCTTGACACTCTTCCAGGCACTGCAATACAAATCAACTCCAACTGTACCAATCTAATCTAATCTAATCCAATCAAAATGAATTAATTCTACAGCATGATCATTATCATAAGGCCCAAGTAGGTAATTAAAGTAAGTACATTCTTTAATGAGAAGCACTAGCAAACGCACAGCACTGTACATGGCAAGCTCTATATCTTCAAACAAACAAAAGATTTATAATATACAAACGAAGAATTGAATGAGAGAAGTTATATCAATTTGATATAGGGGAGGAAGAGTTAGGTTTAGTCGTATGGGGAAAACTGAGAAGCTCAAATAGCCAGATCTGACTCAGGCACCCCAGTCGACCAGCCAATAACTTCGATAACTTTGAACAAGTAACCCACCTTCCTCTGGACCAGGGACGTAGCCAGAACTAAATTCAAGAGGAGTCAACTTCACAGACGTTTGACAAAATCCTGGTTATTGGTGTCATTGGTCAATAGAAGTTCTGGTATATAAAAAAAGCAAGAGGAGGCAACTGCCTCCTCGTGCCTCCATGTAGCTATGCCTATGCTCTGGACTGTTAAACTCTATGACTTTCGAACACGTAACCCACCTCCCTCTGGGCTGTTAAACTCTATGACGTTACTACGATTGCCGGCTTGGCCCTGGCTTAAGACTCGAACTGCAGCGCTGATTCGTGAGTTCGGCCAGAGTTTGTTTGTGGAGCCTCTGACTGGTGGAGGGGATCGGATGAAGCGATGATGATAATTACGACGACGACGACTTGGTGGCACCGTCCCAGGTGCTTCCACCAACGGAGGACAAAGTTCAAAGGGCGTGTTGAATAACACTTCCTCGGAACGAACAACATCCGGGTCTTCAGTTCTCCATAACTCAATCTAGAAATAACAATCACTGTAATGTAACTACAATTTATGTAGCACCCCTATAAAATACACAATAAGCTCAGTGTCCAGGTACATGGTTCATGGTTGCGATGCATCAGAAGACTAGAAATGACCAACTATGGTATGTATGTACAGTATGTATGTATGTACATATGAATGTATGTATGTATGTATGTATTTATGTATGTGTGAGCACTTGTTATAGCGCCCCTTCAAGATTTCTACTCAGAGGTGCTCCCGACTACAGTGCAAACACTGAATCGGAGTTTCACGCAGAAGCGCACGAGCAATTGCGAGTGAAGGACTTGCCCAGGGTCCCTACGCGGCGGCTTGAGGTGGATTCGAACCCGCAACCCTCCGGTTCCAAGGCACCGAACATACCCCTACACCACCGCGCTCCACATGTATGGCATGCATGAATGTATGTATGAATGTATGTATGAATGTATGTTGGGTGTGCATGTGTATACATGTATCTATGTAAGTACCTAGTCACCCCATCACTGCCTTAAACCAGTTACCTCCTGCAAAGCACTCCCAAAAATTCAATTTATGGAAAAGGGCATACATATGAAATACCAAATGCCTCCAACCACTGATACATAAAAATACATCATTCCCTGCACAACGTGCAAAGATAACAGTTGTGAATACACTAGTTCACCTGGTTGTGCCAATATAATTGCACATTAGTTTTTTCTCAACAGGTATATAGTTAGATTTTTAAACTGTTAGTTTACTCATGAACTGTATAAAAAGTTAGAAATGATAGACTTTTCGACTGTGCATAACATATCTATAACATTGCTTCTTTATGTCTTGAATACACTGCTTCTGCAAAGGGTGGGTAGTACTCATAAAGCCAATGAACACTACTTACTTATGTTCATACTGTATGTATGTACATATGCATGCACACACATACGTATACTTGAATGTATGTATATGTATGAATGTATGTGTTCCAGTTATAAGTCAGCCTAGTTGCCAATCAATGCGTTCTGCTGACAGCGGAGGTTTACAGGTTTTTGTTTCCGCACATTGATGTCAGCTCATTGGGTTTTCTTCCTTTACATACTGTTTCAACTGATATGGCTCCACACACATTTTCTGTGGCTCCTTATCATGCACTTGTTTAGATTCGTTAGCAAGCCATTCAAACAACACTTTTGGAAGGTTACTGAAGAGTGCCATATAAATTCTTTGAACACACAAAAATGCTTTGTTACATTACATAACATGCATGTATGCATGCAACTATGTATGTATTTACATGCAAGTATTTACCGCTATGCAAGAATGTACGTAAGTAAGAATGTAAGTATATGCATGTACTATGCTGCAAAAATAGACGAGTAAAATCACCAGATAGCCTCGAAAGAACCCTTGCATTCTTTCATGCCTTGTATCAACTGGTTCCCAGACAAACTCTGTGTATGATCCATTCATGAGCTCTCCCTGACGGAAGTTCTGTGGAACTTCCAGCGGCTCTGAAGTTAGAACGAAGAACTATGTACAACGTGAAATAACGCAGCATGTAACAACAAGCGCCAATACTAATTTATTGTTCCTGAGGGATAACAAGTGCACCTTGGGTAAAAAAATTATACCTGTCATATAGTGCAAACTAGGAAGAGCTTGTGTAGGTTCGTGCAGAAATATGCAAGAAGTTGCATGAAGCGTATTATAACAGTAACCATCGTAACTGCGCCTCTGAGTAGTTCCCTTGAAGAGGCGCTATATAAATTCTAGTAATGAATGAATGAATGAATGAACTGGATTTCGGCCTGAAGCATTTGCTCAAATCTCTATCTTTATTTAGCCATGGCTGGACTAGAAGCACCTCTTGAATAGGTCTCCTGAAGGGACGCTATATCAATTCTCGGAATGAATGAATTTTTTCGTTATCAACCTAATTTCTGTGATTGAGTTGTTGAACTCATGTACAGCGCCCTTTCCTTCGGCCTCGGCTGTGCTATGGCGCTATAAAAATCGTCTTATTATTATTATTATTATTATTATTAAGACTAATTATTTTCAAACTACTTATCCTCCATAGGCTGCCTCACAGTCGTAGCAGATGATGTTCTGAATATCGGACTAATTACTTTAATACTTGGTTGTGTCAGGTCATGCATTGTGTACAGACACCGACATGACAGAAGTTATAAATTAAAATTACACGTTTTGAGTCCAAGAATTCATTCAAAACGAACACCTTGCTGCAGCTTTAAAGCTAGGTTCTGGTGCACTATCGATCAATAAATTGTTCATCAACAACCAGAACTGCAGAAGTGATTAGACTTGACAATATCCAATTAGATTAGGCCACTGTGGACACTTTCAAGACGAGACCCAAGACTCATCATTTCAAGATTGCTTCAGTCGTTGAGTTTTTCAAGCACACTTGTAATGGCATGTACTGTTTTACAGCGCTGCAGAAATCGTCGTCATCATCATCATCATCATCATCATCAAATCATCATCAATCATCATCATCATCATCATCATCATCATCATCATCATCATCATCATCATCATCATCATCATCATCATCATCATCATCGAAAGTTACATCATCATCATCATCATCATCATCATCATCATGGTTAACAACAAGCCATTTGGTCGCAAAATCTCAGGGCACAACTCATTAAATGGTAATAAAATATGAAATTTTCACAGTTAGCTTCATTTTTATTTATCTGGCTTGCAACTTTACAGGGTTGATTGATTTAAATATCTCATGATTGAAATCAATTAAGTTTTCCAAATAAAATCACCTGATATAAATAACCATATAATTTCTTCTAATAAAAAAGTCATTTACAAGTTTTACATAAGTACACGTGTTTGCACCGGTTCAACACGGCTTCTATCACTACTAATAAATTATATACTACCAGTGTAATGTGAGAAAGGTGTGTTCATATCAAATTATGCAGGAGGAACATGTTGTTAGCTGTAAGTTTGCTTAACAAGGTCAAAAACTGAAATAGAAATTGGCTGAAAACTGAAACTACAATAGAAATTCAATGAAAACTTTAACTGAAATAGAAACATTAAAAACTGTAATCGAAACTGGAATGAGGCATTCCATTAACTTGAAACTGAAACTGAAATTATTTAATCACACTGTTGTAGCGGTATGGCCGCATTATTATTATTATTATTATTATTATTATTACATACTTCCTTCTCCGGAATACGTTAGTTTCCTTTCTCCGGTCTTCACTGGAGTGACGCCCATCTTGTTGGCCGACTGCACAGCAATTTCGTACTCGTTGAACGACGGCTGGTTGTAGATTGGGAGACTGCGCAGCTTTGGATCCATGATCTTCTCTCTGCGAATTGGTTCACCGGAGTGGCGTCGTTTGTAGCTCACAATGTAGTGAAAACCTTCGCCGTTGTATTCTTCTTCAGGTAAAGGCTGCATATGAATAGCATACTATTCGTCATGCTTACATAAAAATTCTCAGAACTGCTTCAGCAGGAACGTGGTCGCTTACGCATTAACATCATAAGAAAAGCAGTTCTGAGAGGCAGTCAAGATTTGAACTGTTATCAACTTCATTTTCTTGGCCTCGGCATATGAGGGCAGGTGGCCATTCCGCTCCTTCTCTGTCTGTTCTGCCCACTATACCTAAGTTGTCCAGGGCAGTGGAGGCAAAGCAGAGACCTGGATAAAAAGGGAAGGGCAGAGGGAGGGGGAGACGGAGAGGGAGGTGAGACAGTGACAATGAGAGGGAAGGGAGACAGAGGGGAGAGGAAGGGAGAGGGACTACACTTTTTATATTTCAGTAGATGGTGCTCTTATTGTATAAGTTATACCTAATACACGGAACCAGCCTACAGGCAATATGCAAAGTAGGGCACCAGCGCAGGTCACGTGACCGTGACGTCACTTCCGAGATAGAATCAACAGTCTTCTCACTACTCATATCTAATACACATACACTGAAAAGATTAGAATGAAACTAACATCCCAGACGATCACTAGCTGAGTAGGGCTTCTCAGCAATCCGCAGACTCCTGTGGGATTTCGGTAGGGAGCCACCTGGAGTGTGTTGCATTCTCTGCCTGTTGGTCCACTCGGCCTGCTTCTCCCGAGACTGTTCGTTGCCGTTACGTAGAAGGCGTATCTCGACGACGGACGTACAGGGACCTTGGCAGTGAACCGTACGCTCGGCTGGAAGTTTTCTCTGCTATTCTGGGGGACAGTGTAATTCTGGTTGGAAAAGGAGCTGTTGTAGTGGACCGTAAATTCAGTAATTCGGTCATTGTTGTCGCTGCCAGCATGCCAAGATAATTCAGCTTCCTCAGCGCCACACAGAATCACATGAACGTCATATGGTGGATCAGGTCGATCTGTTAAGAGACATTTCCCTCTATTACTTTAATTTAAATGTATCAGGACAAAGGCTGCCAGACAAGACTTCAACACATAAAATTCAATCGTGAGAAAATCCCATTATCACAATTCCACTATGACAAAATCCCACTATGACAAAATCCACTTTGACAAACATCCATTATGACAAAATCCCCTCTGATAAACTCCCAATATCCGTTGAACAAAACCTCAACGGACAAAATCTTGCTAGAACAATAATTTGAGAGGACATTAGGGAAGATACAATTCACAAAAGTTAGGCCTAATAATTATGTATAACAGTTAATTGTACACTAAAAGCATCTGCATAATGTCTTTCATCACAAAATTTTCTAGATTTCTACATGATGCACAAATTTATAATTCCATGTGGTTCCTAAATCGTAATCATGATCTCACGCTTCTAATTTCTACCGCATCCAAAGAAAGCCAAGTTGTCAGAACCAGCTTATTCACAGGCACTCATTAAAAAAAATTTGTTCATTCTATGCAAAATCAGAAGCATAGGAACAATGCCGTTATCCGATATACTTAATAATTTAAAAAATATAGCTGCAGTCGCATTCAAATTATCTCACCGAGAAAGGCAAAAATGCATGCAACACAGCGATGAAAATAGGCAATGCACTCACCTTTGACCTTCAGCTGGAGAACTTCTGAAGTAGCACCGTCAAGGCCATTGGACGCATTGCAAGTGTATCCAGCCGTGTCCTTCACCTTGGCGCTTCTTATGTGAAGCGAATGGTCTGCCTTATCCACGTACATGTGGGTTTCTGTGGCAAAGTCGATCGGGTTTCCACTCTTACGCCACTCCACCACCAGATTCGAAGCTTCTGCTGGGTCAGTGGTAACGTCACATGGTATTACGACTTCATCTGTTGCTTGTACCACCTTTTCCATAGGCACTGACGTAATCAGTGTTGGAGCTGAAGAGTCACAAAAACATTTATCAGTTTTACACACAGAAATATACACATGCAGCTGCACATGATAACTCAGACAGCATGAATGCATTACAGTTATACAATTAACCGAGATCTCCAGTTAAGCGGCCAACAAGAGGCTCTTGGAAGAGTGTAGAAAGCACCCGTTAATAAGCCGCATTCAGCATTCCTTAAATAGTTTCTTGAAAGATTCTAGAAATAAGCCATTTAAATCTAAGTCAAAGAACAAACAACACATAATATGTACATTTTCCATAGAAAAAGAAGACATTGTTGGATCACACTTCGTAGTCAGATCAGCACAGAATGACTGCAAAGATGGTTAATATTGTGCTACAGGTGATGACTGTTATGGCATAAGGAGTTGGGTCTTGTCCAGTGAATAGTGATAACTTGCTTACCAGGTATTAGGTATTTCTTATAAACAAATGCTGATAACATTTGGGCATTGCTGTTATTTTCTCTATGTTGTTTGGGCATTGTATTGGGTAGTTATACAAATCGCTGCTTGAAAATTTCCTCGTTTCCTCGGAGTGCTCAAGCTGGGAGCAACTCTGAACAGTCACTACTGCTACAGGCGCTCTATAAATCTCCAGATATGATATGATACGACTTATTGTCCAACTCACTGTATTGGAAGGTTTCTATTGGGGTGATTGGGCAAGTGCACCCCAGGTTAGATCAGCTACTGGACTAAACTGGTGAATATGAAGATGCAATAGATATGGTCCGCGACCTTGGTGTCCTGTTGGACCAGGAGCTAACTAAATTGCTCCACACATTCACCGCCTTGCCTGGGACTGCTCCTATCAGCTGCGCCAGCTTCGCATCATTGCCCGTTCGCTTACCCCTAGTGCCACCAGCACCCTAGTGCATTCTTTCATTACATCCCTCCTTGTCTACTGCTCGTCACTCTACTCTGGCCTCCCATCCAATCGACTAGTGTGCCTGGACAGAGTCTTGCGCTCTGCAGCGTTATAATTATTGGGCAATATCTCCAACAATTTTGTCATGTCTCCAGCTATATTTCTGAAGAAATTACACTGGCTCCCTAGCCAAAAACATAATATGTACATTATGTGCTGTGCCATGGGGCTATGTCAGCTGGGTCTAGTCCCAGTCTACCTGCGGGAGCTTTGCTAGTAACCTCAAGCATTCAAGGTCGAATCAACCTCAAGCCACTGCAGTAGCAACCTGGACAAGATGCTCAATCACAATTGTCTGTGAGGACTAGAGGATGGTGGTGGAAACCACCTCACATCCCTGGGCGGCATAAAAGACAATGAACCTGCCTTTACTGAGAGCTTTCATCATCTCATCATGTATTTCAAGCCAGTATACATTTAGTAGTAATAAAATGAAGGGCGCTATATAAATATTTATGAATGAATGAATTTTAACTTTCTGTTTTAACTCACATCTAACAATCAGCTCTGCTGAAGCCTTGTTATCTCCATTTTTATTAAGAGCCTCACAGTGATAGTTATCAGTGTCTTCCAACTCAGTGTCCTGTAATCAAAACAAATACATGGTCATTAAGAAACAAATCGTTACAAAACAAATGTAACTCCAAATGAAATCTATATTTCTAAATCTCAACGTTATAATTAAGTTTTAGAATATCTCCAACAATTATTGTCAATTAATAGTAATATTTCAGAATAAATGTCAATAAAGCTAAAAACATATGCACATTATGTATGTGTCATGGGGCTATAATTGTGACGTGGTGGTGTAGCGGCATGCTCTGTGCCTAGTAACCAGAGTGTCGCAGGTTCGAATCAACCTCAAGCCACTGCGTAGCGACCTGGACAAGATGCTCAATCACAATTGTCTGACACCCGCTAGCTCTCAAATAGGTTAACTCAGCCTTCCATTCGCCAGGTGGCGTTGGTAAAATGAGCAGTAGGACAGATGGGTGCTTTCAATGGCTGCCATACAGTTAAATTCCACTCCGGTAAAACTCGTGATCATCTGTTACTACTATGTCATGTAATCTTACTGTACACTTGTCAGTTTGAATTAATAAAGAAGAATATTATTATTGTTATTTTTTTAATGGCGCCTTCTTCAAAGATAATCATTTGGAAAGAAAAGCAAAATCTTGGACCTGTATTTGTAAAGTGCCAGATGCATGAACAACAAATCTTCGGCCTGAAACCCTGTTCGGCGGTCTTCCACGAGTCCAGGTAATCGTTGGCTTGGGAGCTCCACGTGAGTTACATCTCAACTCAACGGTGGTTCCTTTCACAACTTTCTTGTCTTCCGGAGTCTCCAAAAAGCTTGGCGGTTCAGCTGAAATTGGACATTACGCAAAAACTTAACGCTTATTCACCTCTTCCATTAACACCTCTGTCACCTCATCCATGCATAGAAAAGCAGCATTTTCCATTTCTGTATCTTGGTAACCTTTGATAAGAATCAAAGTCAGGTAACCAGAGGCGCGTTTACAGAAAACGGGGCCCTAGGCGCAAACATTTTTTGGGGCCCTTCTGAACTTGTAGACTGAGAATCTGAGACTCTGATGGTGTCCACCCTATCATGTGCAAAAACCCACAAAGTTGAACTTGAAGTCGTTTTCGTAAGTGTTATTGACACTGTACTTATGATTAGCTATTCCAGAGTGGAGCTATATAAATTAGTGATTAGAGTTACAATTGCAACATAACTGTAAATAAAGAACATTAAATTTCCTCAGAATGGTGCTAAAAGAGGGAAAGGAAAGCCGTATGACCTCAGGTATGCTGATGGATTGGATCAATCGATCAAATCAATCAATCAATCAATCAATCAATCAATCAATCAATCAATCAAAGAAATCAAGATCAAATCAATCAAAGCTCATAAGTCAATCAATCAATCAATCAATTTCAGGATGAATGAGAATGTTGATATAGCGCCCCTTCAAGATATCTACTCACCGAGGCGCTCAATGAACATGTAACGAATGCTGTTACTAAAGTAACTGACTGAAGTCTGTAGTAACGAATATTAGTAGAGGAAAACTATTCACTCTAACTCAGTATTCAATAACAGCTAAAGATTTCACTACAAACCTCTAATCAATCTTTCACCAAAGGTTGCATTCATGGTTAGTTCTTGTTTCTTCCGTTTCCGGGACGCTGGCTCAACAAACTGAGTTACGTCATTACAAAGCTTTACATAAATTTCCTCAGAATGATGCTAAAAGAAAGAATTAAAGGAAAGAAAGCCGCATGAAAATCAACGACTTTGCTGATGGATTGGAAAGTAAATAATGGTTACTGGAGAAATGGAGAAGTTGAGGAAATCGTAAAGGGCAGGGCAGAGGAAATGACCTGATGATGGGTTCCTGGACCTGCCAGAGTGCACAGCATAGCCAAGAAACGGATATTCAATTAAAAGAAAATTACTAAGCTACATAAGTTATTGAACTAAACGGTACATCATTGATTGAAAGGAAACTTACCAGTAATGGGTACACCACTGATTGAAAGAAATTTACCATAAACGGTACACCATTGATTGAAAGAACACTTGCCATTAACAGGAACACCATTGATGAAAGGAAACTTACCAGTAACGGGTACACCACTGATTGCAAGTCCTTACCATAAAACGGTACACCATTGATTGAAAGGACACTTGCCATTAACGGGTACACCATTGATGAAAAGGACTCTTACCTTAAGTGTACACCATTGATTGAAAGGACACTTGCCACTAACAGGTACACCATTGATTGAAAGGACACTTGCCATTAACAGGTACACCACTGAAAAAGAAATTTACCATAAACGGTACACCATTGATTGAAAGGAACTTGCCATTAATGCACCATATTGAACAAACTTACCATTAACTTTACACCACTGATTGAAAGAAATTTACCAGAAACGGTACACCATGATCGAAAGGACAGCCATTAACAGGTACACCACTGATTGAATGGACCTTTTAATGTACACCATTGATTGAAAGGAAACTTACCATAACGCACCACTGACTGAATGGAAATTGACCATAAACTTACACCAGTGATTGAAAGGACACTTGCCAAACGATACACCATTGATTGAAAGGAAACTTACCATATTACACCATTGATTGAACAAACTTACCATAATGGTACACCACTGATTGAAAGTCACCTGGATAACGGTACACCATCTAGAATTTATTTGGGACTCACATTGAAATTCTCAAAAGGGGTACACCAGTTGATGGGGAGTCTGACAACATGTACTCTAACTTCAGGTACACCATTGATGAAAGTTTGGTAGAGTGCGCACTCTGGGGATTGGGTACACCATTGATTGAAAGGACACTTGCCATTAACAGGTACACCATTGATTGAAAGGACACTTGCCATTAACAGGTACACCATTGATGAAAGGACACTTACCAGTAACGGGTACACCATTGATTGAAAGGAAACTTACCATAGACGGTACACCATTGATTGAAAGAACACTTGCCATTAACAGGTACACCACTGATTGAAAGGTAACTTACCAGTAACGGATACACCATTGATTGACCATGCAACTGTGGGCTTTGGTGTGCCTGCCACTGAACAGTCCACTTCAATATCACTCTCTTCATCAACGTCGAGGTCAACTGGTTTCTTACTCCAGAATGGTGGCGCTACAAAAGGAAAGTTGAATCCGACTTAAAATTCAAACTTGCACAATCTAATAATTAACTTGCACAATCTAATAATTAGAATCTAAGCTGTTAAAAAACAGTAAACAAAATTAAATGACATAAATAGTTCAGATAAATATAAATGTGGATTTTACGCTGGTCCAAAGTCATGGAATTTGCTGCAGGTTTCTGTAGATCTGCTGTACATCAAAGTAAAATTTGTTTTCATTAATGAGTTTGGTTGAAATTAACCTACAGGGAAATTTTGAATTGATAATTATTATCATGACAATTATTTTGTAAAGAAACACCAGACCATTATACACTTATTTCCAGAGATTTCAAATGACTTATGTACAGCAGCCTAAAATTTTATGTACAGAATGCCATACTCAATGTCAATTCATGCAGGGAAATTTCACAAAGTGTTTTCATATTTTTTATAACTTTTAGGCATCAGCATATTTTAATTAAATTTTTTGCCTTTTCAATGCCCATGACATTTCCATACCTATCAGTCTTTTTAATTACCTTTACTCAAAAGGGACAATAATTTGGAGGGGCACAGAGGCTCAATTGGGGAGAGTGGTCAATAATTTGGGTGGAATGGGTCAAAGGTTCATTTGGGAGGTCATAGCCTTTGCCTTGCCTGTACATTGTACAACCGACCTGTATTGCTTTCAGGAAATTTTTATGGGCAGATTGTGTGTTGAAATTATTATTATAATTGTGCATTTATTAAATGCCACCATCTATTAGTGGCCAAGCATTCATTGATGGCACTGAACAATGGTGAGTGAAGGACATGTTCAAGATCCATAACCGTCTCGGGAAGGCTCGAACCCTAACAAAAACAAATCTACTGAAGATTGTGATGGTTGAATGGTAATGCAAAGGCATGAAGAACAGAAGAATGCGGGTTTAATCCCTGCTAACTCCATAAGGTTGACTCAGCCTTCCACTCCATAGGGGGTGATGATAAAATGAGCATCAGTAGGACAAATCGGCATCTAACGAGCTGCCATACAGTTATAAATAAAATCGACTCTTGTTTAACTTGTTATCATGTGTTCCTACTATTTCATGTAATCTTGCTGCAGTTTGCCAGTTTCAGTCGAATAAACAAATACTGTTATTATCATATAAGTTGCTCACACTGGACGGTCATTCTGATGCGATGAGATACGACTTGACCAGACCGTGAGTTGGACGCACTACACGTGTAGTATCCTTCATCTTCAAGATCAACGTTGTCAAACTTGATCTCTGTTCCCTGTCCTTCGGGTGTCACTACAAATCGTTGGTTGTCTTTGTCACTCTGCCAAGTAACAGTTGGCGTTGGCCTGTCAATACAGAAACAAGTTCAGATGCACAAGCAACATTTTCAACCAATTGTAACTGTATTCAGATTTATATAGCACCTCTTCAAAAAGGCTCATCAAACAATACACTTAAGATGCACCTTCAGATGGATGTTAGAAATGAATACTAATAATATAATAATATTCGTGTTTACTGAAAGGCTCACCGACATTACTGCAGTAAGTAACATTGAAACACGATGTTGCAAATTTCATGATCTTATTTTTTTTTATTCAAATGTCTTGGCAGCCTGTCGGGCACCCATTCATTTTAGAGCTGCCCCTTAGTGGAAGGCTGAAGTCGACCTAGGGGCTACGGGTATCGAACTGCGTCTTTCAAGATCTATTTGTGACGCCAGGGGTCAAAACTCGTCACATGTCGGTTTCTGACCTATTTATTTAGTCATATTCTATAATTAATCTGCTTAAAAATGCTTTTAACAGAATGAAAATATCTTTTTTCTAACTGAAGTTATGTGCGTTTGATTCTCTCATTGGTTTAGAGTGAAAAAATCGAATTAAAAGTTTCGGAATATTCATGTCATCAAAATCCTCAGCAACCATTAATTGATTATTCTGTAATTTTGCTGTGCAATAAAGGGATCTATTCTGTGTCGAATAAAACAAACGGCATCAAAATCGAATTGTTACTTTGCAAGTTATGGCAAATTCACAGGCAACTGCTGAATTGAAGAATATTCTGCATTGTTGACCCCTCTCGCCTATTTCAGCTTCTAGCTCAGTATCTAGGAAGCGACAAACGGGTTTTGACCCCTGGCGTCACATTTGTTCTTCAAGCACAAGCATTACCATTTGACTATCCTCCACTACTTCTGCAAGGCACACACATACATACACTTGCATACATACAAACCGTAGCATACATGCATACAAACCATCCTCAGTGGAGATAAAAACTTGGGGATAAAATATTATTTGCTTCAAACGAACACAAATCCAACAACACAAAAGCTTTCCAGAATGGTTCTATGGGCTGACTACATGCTGTCAAATTCACATAAAATTTTATTTGCTTCAAATAAATATTTGCACCTCAGATGATTCTCTCTTCAAGTGGCACTATATAAATTTTCAATTATCATTACCATTACATAGCACAAAGAATTTTCAACAAAAATGTGAACGTGGAGACACATCGTGATATCCAACCACAACATAGCTGTACGTGTGGTTCATGCCACATAAGTGGCTGGCAACTGTCTTAATAATTTCAAGGAAAAGCTATGTATTATTAATTATCATTTTTATTATCAATTAGTAACGGTTATAGCGCCGTGTCTAATGCACAAGATATCAACCAACAGTGTATGAGAGCCAAGTCGTAATGAGGTCAACATCCAGAAGATCAGTCCACTGAGACAGTTAGATCATATATGAGCTGTTTTCTTAAGACAGGTACAATGATGAAAATGATTCCCAGCTGAAAAGACCAGAATACAGAGAAAGAAGAATAAAATTGCAGTTATCCAACTTACAGTCCACCAAATATGCACTTGAGTTGCTTGGTCTGACCCTTGATTGCCACAGTAGTTGCCGTTAAAGGCCACATAAGATGAACTGGTCGATAAGTTGGGCTACCTGTGGTTAATCAGACAATGAACACATCACCACAACCAGCACCACTACAACCAGCACCACTACAACCATCACCGCCAAAACCACCATCACCGTCACCAACACCACCACCGCCACATCACTAAAACCACCACCACCATCACAACAACCGCCGCCACCATGATCCACAACCACCACCACCATCACCAACAACTACCACCACTATCCATCACCACAACCATCACCATCATCAGCCATTACCACAACCCCCACCACCACCACCACCACCACCTCCAGATAATAGCCAATTGGCATGATGATGAGCACTCAACAGCTGATTTTATGGAACCTCAAAGACAATCCTGTCCATAAGCACAGTAAAGGCTCTGCTGGTCTTATCTTTTTAATTTCAGTCAGACGAAGCAGCAAAAAATGAAATTAGCAGCACATGGTTAGATCAAATTTATTTCTGTATTAATTCACAGTATTCAAGGAACCCTCAATTTGTCATTTTCATACCCCATAATCCATTTGAAATACTACAGGTGAATAAGCTAGTGGCGCTGTAGAAGTTTGGAGATTACGATTACAGGTATATAAGAAAATTACAAAGATATTTACCTGGAACTGTCCGAGGCACAAGTTTATGGTCATTGCCTTGGACATATGCCCCCAGCAGGGCATTATTCACAACGCACAGGTAGTTGACCGTGTCACCAAATTGACTCAGTGAGTCGTTTGCAATTACATTGGCAAAGTATAAGTTTCCTGCAAATAAAGTACAGCTACACTCAACCCAGTGTCATTTTGTCAACAATAACAATGGCCAGTAGTTGTGAATACATTCACAACTACTATGGCCGTTGGTTCAAAAGCCTTATCATATCATTCACCTCCATGCATTCTGACAAAGCTGTGAAAACAACTTTTAAAAACTGCTCAGCCAAAAGTTAACTTATTGAGTCCCTAACTACTACACTCATCCATTGTCTACGAAATTTCAAACAGTTTATTTAATAACTATTTGTTTATTGTATAATTATTAGGGCTGCAGAAGTTAACGACTAATTTAATCGATTAATCGTTAATTAATTTTAATGATTAAATTTATTTTTAAGGATTACTCGAGACCCCTTGACCGCTTGTTATAATGTCAACAAAACACGTTGCTCACTAGAACCTAGCAGTTTTAACAGATTTGTTTGTTTACGTAATCGGCTGAAAGAAGACATTCGAACTGAAAAATGTGAACAAGGGACTACCAATATAAACAAATAACTATACTATTAAGTAAGAAGTAACTAACTACCAATAAATATTAATAATACTATTATAAGATAAACAATGAATTATGTTAATTTTGCATTAGTCGTTACTTATTGGGGAATACACTTAATCACAAGTTAACTATTAATTAATCGTTAATTCTTAAATAGTTAACTATTAAAACAAATTTAATCGTTAACAGCCATAATAATTATAATGGATTTTTATATACTTTTTATACAGCTCATAAATAGCTCATTGCAGTAATTATTATAAACAGCAACATTCATGATTATAATATTTCAATATTTTCAGTTATTAATGTTTCTGACATCCACACTGGCTAAGACTCCCATGACTTTGCTGTAATCATAATTATAGCAATAGACTTCAATTTTAACTAAGGATTTTCTGACCATTAGCCAATCAACATCAGCGATATTATCAGTAGCTGCTGTTCGCGACCAATGGTCAATAAGGTCACCATTTCTCGAACATACCTTTATCATCTACGCCAAATTCGCACCATCCGTCACTCACTCAATATTAGAGAGAACGTTGGCTCTCAGGCCAGCCCCATACAAAGGGAAAAGTTTTCAAGTCTCAATAGAAAGTCCATGCAGTTCCTAGTTAAGACAATGTGCAGATCTAAAGGAAGGCTATCCTAGGTGCGTGGCCCAAACACTACAAGCACCACGTTCAAGCATGGTGTATTTAATGGGGGGTTTCCGGGTTCAAATCCCCCAAATAAGTGTCAGAAAATTTTTTTATATGCTTTGACATGTGAAATAACAAAAAAACTTAATTTTTCCGACCATTTCCAATGGAAAACCCCCCGAAATCTTAAAACCCCCTCCGAAATTTTTTCCTGGCTACGCCCATGCCACGTTGAAGGGCATGCAAAAGGAACAACTAGTTCCATACCAGCAGTAGCACAAAGATCAACTGCCAGTCAAACTTGCCATGGGGCTGCAGAACTCATTAAAATCGCCAGGGGCATACCCAATTGGCATCATGAAACTCATCAACATCGGAAATCTAATACACAGGGATATAGCCAGCATACGAAGTACATCGTGCAATATATGGTCACATTTCGAAATGCCACCAACTAGTCTAGTGCCGGCATCCAGCACGCATTCACGCTGGCCAATGTACCGGCCAATGTACCCCACAGGGAGCCCCGCTTAGATAATGACAATGAAGTAGTTGAAGCTTTGCAAAAGAAAACAGGACAAAAGGCAGAACTGCCAGAGTTCAAAACAGCAGATAATGCCTAATTTGTATATTTATGATAATGAAACCATTTATCACTATCCTTGCCACCATCTAAACGAATACGAATCTTCACAACCACTCTTGCTACCAACTTCACTGTCATCCTTGCTATCATATCAACAACCTAACCATCTTCACCGCCATCCTTGCCTGACTTAGAACTGTACAAGACCTACCTTCATAATCAAGCAAAACGCGATCGTCGTTGGCGATGTTCTCCAGTTTGCTGGAGTCTTTGACGTTGTAGCCAAAGTATGTACTTCCCTTTGGGTAATTCAGTGGTGGTGTACATGAGATTTTAAGCGAATCACCAATGATTGGTCTCAGTACTGTTTCTGGAAGGGTTGGAAACGGATCAATCACTGCAATAAGAACAGCAGACAGGCCAGGCAATAGTCACTTGCCCATTTAGTACATATCTTACCACCATAAGCTTCTTCTGGTAAGCTGTTAACTATAGTCCAAATTTATGGAATTCATTACTATCAGCTTTAAGAACCTCTGTCTCTGTCCCTCTGTCTGTCTGTCAGTCTCTCTCTGTCTCTGTTGTCTGTCTGTCTGTCTCTGTCTGTCTGTCTCTCTCATCTCTCCATCTCACCCTTGCTCTGTCTGTCTGTCTCTGTCTCTGTCACTATCTCTCTCACCTCATTTCTCAAATAATTAAGATCTGCCCTTTTCCAGTTCTGTACATCTTTAACATGAATTCATAAATTAGAACAATATAAGTATTTGACTAATAACATAATAGTAATGATAACAATAACAATAATCTGTCCTCCTCAAATCTATTGGTAGAAGTATAAAATGATACAAATTCCAATGACAAAGACAACAAATATAAGTAGTAATGTAAAACGTCGAAGTCCTCCACAGAAAGCAGAGAAGAGCAGACTGATACATGATGGCACTGATACATGATGGCATTAGCATAGACAGTTTTTAGCTCTCCTTCATATTTCAACTAGCTACATATACAACAAACTAAATAAGTAGTTAACAGATGAAACCAAACATCAACCTGAATCGTCAAAAAAGCATTTCATATTGGTTATTTCATGAAATGTTTTAGTTCTTGGAAAGACGACCGTGTCCTTAATTTGAAGCAACGAATGACAACTGATGGCACTCCGGTTAGTTAGCTACATTGGTAACCGTTAGAGTGTGGCACTGGGTTAGTTAGCTACATTGGTAACCGTTAGAGTGTGGCACTGGGTTAGTTAGCTATATTGGTAACCGTTAGAGTGTGGCACTGGGTTAGTTAGCTACATTGGTAACCGTTAGGTTTGCACACCCACGGTGGCTTATTTTGAGAGATTTGAACGTCGGGGTTAACACTGTCCATACATGGGACCTTAAAGGGTGTGGCACCCAGTCAAATGGGCAGCAGATGTGATGGATCTCATCCGATCCAGTCATTGAAAATTGAGCAGCGTTGAAGCCAAATGGTCGCTGTAGAAAACCGTGAACATTTACTGATGAATTCAGTAGAAGGAAGCGTTTAAACTTACCCGCTCTCTGAACCTTCAGTTTCATTCCCACTGCTGTTCCAAGTCTGTTTGATGCAAGGCAGTTATATTCACCATCATCAACTCCTGTTGGAGACTTGATTACAAGATTGCCATGCTGCAATGAGTAGTTTGGTAAATCTATGTCCAGTAGCACGCCATTCTTTTTCCAAGAATACCTAAATGGGTAGAAACAGAAATTAGGCAAAAAGCAGTCTACTTGAGCAAACCTTGAGAGTCAGCCTAGGGCATAAAGTGTTACCAACTTCGCTTGCTTGTTTACTGTTTAACGACCACTGTGTGGTAACAAAGACCATTAGCGTCGCCCTCCTCCTTTACCCAGGCTTGGGACTGGCACTGTCAGAAAGCAAACATTTTCCTTAGCCGCACATATAGAAGGACGGGTGGCCAGTTCTCTCTATCACTGTCTGGTTTTATGTTCCAGATGATCTTCTGGATGTTGATAAGATTACGGCTTGGTTTTAGTTTTGATAGGCCAACCAATCAACGCAACGGTTGATGCCTTGTGCATTGTAATGAAATGTAATGTAATGTAATGCAACAAGACATTTATGAAGCACAACTTCAGAGTCTCTCAGAAGCGCTCAATTGGCAATGGCACTCTTTAAGCCCTGCAGGGTTTTGAACCTCTCGCCTCTTGGTCAACAGTCCAGCATGCTAATCACTAGACTAACGTGTCATCTCAACAGAAATCAACAAACATTCATTCATTCATTCATCACTTCAATTTGTATAGCGCCTTTTCAAGGGAAATACTCAGAGGTGCTCCCAACCCACACAAGGCCAAATAGGACCATTTTAAGTTTCAAGAGAGAGGATTGTCTGAGAAGGGGTTCTAGGAAGGGAGCGGAGGACCATACGGAGGCCATTCCAGTTCGAGGGGCCAACCACAGAGAAGGTACGGCTCTGCCTGGTGGAGGTGCGAGCAAAGGGGACAGAGAGAAGACCACAATCAGGTAAATCAATGATTGACTGACAGACCGAAATGCTTGACTTATAAACTAGGGCTGGGTGGCGAACCTTTTTAAGGGTGCGTGCCAAAAGTGCTGCTAAATCATTTAAAAGATACCCTCGTGTGCCCATCGGAATGTTGCACAGAATATAATTATTTTTTCATACAGGTTTTAACTGAAATGGCATAAAAAATCAAATAAAAGACATTACTTCAAGAGGCTTTTAGAAAGATGTCAAGATAAAATCCCTCATAAAAGACAATGTGGATTCCTACAGCGATTGTGTATTTGAAAGTTTGGGGAATGCTCTAAATTCCATGTGCCAACAAATTTCTATCTGCCCAAATAATTTCTATGCATGCCACTTTTGGCAGGCATGCCATGGGTTCGCCACCTCTGACCTAGGGACTCTGCAAACACCTTTTGCAAGCATTTAAAATGGTGCTTAATCGCTCGAGGTGGGCTTGGAGTGCACCTGAGTGGGTGTCTTGGAGAGGTGCTATATAAGTCCTCTGAATGAATCAATTGATCATTCAATCAACTTCTATAGCAAAAAAAAGCTTAAGACTTAGAGTTACTTACTATTATTATTTAGTACTGCTGTGAAATTAACAGTGGTTAGAAATCTTGCAATATTCTTGCTGCTGTTGCAGGAATTGACACAATGATCTGGTTATCACTCCAAACCAAATGTTCCACAACGCAGTTTTTGCTTCGTGATCAGTTCAGCCTTAAGGAATAGATTACATGGCAACCTGCTACATAAGCTTCATGCTGTTCAATCATCGTTTTTGCATTGTCTTGTTGAAGTGCCTTCAGGCAACTCACTCAAAGTGGCATTACATACCGGGTATGTGTAAAAAACATACTACAAAATTGCACTGCGGATTTAACACTCCACTGCCCCAGAACAATTTGTTTCTGCTGCCCCTAATATTCATGCTCCATAGTTTTAACTTGAACTAACATCATTTTTTTTATATAATTATTTATTTCTTGTGGTCTCGCTGGTAGTTTTAAACTAAATTTAACAACAGAAGAAATCGACATCACCATTCACCATCCAACTAAGAACGGTCATCAAAGGCAAAATGGAGGGGAGGAGGACAAGAGGAAGACCAAGACAGATGATGCTGGATTGAATGATGGCAGATGGATATGGAAAGCACAAAGACGAGGCCCAACAGCTAAAGCAGTGTATCGCAAACTGTGTGCCGCGGCCCACTAGTGTGCCGTGCGAGATTCCAGGTGTGCCGCGAGAGAAACCTAAAATTCGCTAGTCTCATCAATATTGACTTTATAAGAAATTATTCATAAATACAATTTTCAGCTTTTTAATGTTTTCATTTTTAAGAATAGCTTCTCATTCACAGTTACTCGATTTCATTATGATCAAAAGTAAAAGCTTCTCCACACAAGAGCATAACAATGAGGAAAATCAGGGAGACGCTGGAAAATCTCGCCAAATATTTTCCTTCATTGGAAACAAAAGAGTATGAATGGGTCATCAATCCATTCGTAAATCACGAATGTACCGGCCTGACGATGGCTGAAGAAAAGATCTTGAGTCTCACTGATCTTAAGAACGATCTGGTTCACAGAGGCTCTTTTGCTGATCAAGAGTTGTCAGCATTTTGGATCTCAATTCTAATCCAATAGGCCTATCCAGACTTGAGCACGAAAGCAATCAAGTGTTTGCCGCCGTTTTGGATCTTGGTATCTCTAGAAGTTGGATTTTCCGTTCTAACAGAAATTAAATAAAAAACGTGTCTGCTTGTCGGCTACCGAATAGCGTCTTGAGTTAATTATGCTCTTGTAAACAAGCTCATTCCTCGCATTAGTGATGATTAGTCAATAAAAAATCTCCTTTAATTTCCCTATTACTGGACTAAAATGACAAGTCTAAAATATGACAAACCAAAATTATAGCTGTTGGTTTTGTAATTTTAATAAATTTTAATTGGTGTGCCGCGATACAAATTTGCACTGCTGAGTGTGCCGGGAGTTAAAAAAGTTTGCGAGACACTGAGCTAAAGGAATAGCGACGTCGGACATTTGAACCTGCCTAAGAGGCAGAGAACCAGAAGAAGACCAGACCATCCTGTAACACATGTTGCATTTCATAGTAGGGGCCTACACCGTCTTTCAAAAAACACAACACACTACAGCTGGTATGGTTTAGGTTCCCACTTTTTACGCCAAATTGTCCACATCTGTTCTCCACAGGATGGAAGGATTCCATCATGTTCCCATTAAAGTTACAAGAACCATGCCAAGCACAATAACACGTTCCACTCAAGGGTTTGCTTGGAAGAAGGAATATCTTTGTGCTGAGTCAAGTAAACACGGCTTCTGGCCCAACCCAAAAGAAAAGCAGCGACTTGCAGGTTATGAACGGTCCATTTCTCAATTGACAGCTTCCATCAGCTGCTTTCAATAAAACCACTGACACTAGAGCAGCAGTCGTCTCTTGAAAGATCTATCTGCCACATGTGCTTCTTTTCGTTCCATTATGGATACATGTTAAGAGTTTTTTAACAAAAATTACGACCAAGCCTACAGCATCAAATTAATAATTTTAAATAATTTATTCCAGCAAAGTTCTTCCCAGGCAGGGTTAAAACAATAGATCCTCTGCCCAAAACATGCCACTAACCTAATCCTCTACCATAATTACCACCCTGGGAAAATACCGAACCTCAGAGGGCTTTAAAGGTCACACAGCCTAAGATCAAAGGTTGTTGTAAGCCTGAAAACAGTTTATGTGCTGATGAAAGGCAGTGTCTTTAATTTTTAAAACGTATAACCCACAGAGCCAGTGATGAGTAATCGCCTCATACATCAGTTGTTTTCAGTTGACTGGTGTACTACAACATACTATCATTGGCGTGCAGCGGCGCTCGATAGTGTAGTGGTTAGCGTGCTGGACTGTCAAACAAGAGGTCTGGGTTCAAATCCCTGCCAGGGCAGAAATTTGGTTTGAGATTTCTGTTCCACCTGCACCCCTAGCCAACTCAGCCATAATGAGTACACTGACCATACACTGTCAGTGGGAAGATGACGACTGGCCATCCTCTCTCATATGCCATGGCTAAGAAAATGAAGTCGCTAACACTTCATACCCATGGCTGCTTCTTAGGCTAGCTTAAGGGACTGCTCTTCTTCTTCTTCTTCATTGACCTGCATCACATTATATTACTTACCTTACATTTACAATGGGGTGTATTGTATTACATTCACAGTAATACTCAATCTTAAGCATTTACAATGGGGTGTAACGAACTGTCTTGTTGCTAGCATGCTGGACTGGCAGTCGGAGGCTCAAGGAGAGGTTCAAGGCCCCGCCAGGGCAGAAGATGCTTTGAGATTCCCACTCTACTTGCGCCCCTGGCGAACTCAGCAATAACGAGTACACCGACCGTACAATTCAATAGAAAGATTAGGTGGCGAAGGTCTCTTCAAAATGAAGATGCTAACAGGCTGTCCCGGTCTTGTTAGTAGTTAAGATTTATGTCTCTGCTGTCATTACTTCCTCTTGTGAATTGCTTTCCCATTGCATAAAAGAGTAACAAAGGAAGAAGACCATGCTTGGTCATAGCAGTTCAATAAAGAAAAGATTATTATTATTATTATTATTATTATTATAACACTTAACACCCGGTCTTGGCTGCTCCATAGGGCCCACAGTAATGGACTCTACTACTAATGGACTCTACTTCCTCTTGTTACAGAACGCTTTAAACCCACGATCTGAAGGAAAGAGAAACAAAGGAATAAGACCACGACTATGCTGGATAGACACTTACATAGATGGCCGAGGCAATGGAGATCATTTATTCGTACCCATCGCTGCCAAATGGCTGACGTCAGAAACCGACGATGATGATGAATGCCGCAATTCAGTGATCAGCAGTACTTACTCTACCCATCAGGAAAAGGCAACACTGCACATCCAGTACTTACTTCAAGAGCTTTAACCACAGTTTGGGTAAATCATACTTGACACAGCCTACAGCTAAATATTGCCATTGTAATATGTTACAGTGCAAACTGGTGCATATGTTACTTACTCTGGCGGTGGAATCCCATCTGCCTGGCATTGCAGAGTTACATCTTCACCCACTTTATACGGTGTCTCTGATCCTCGATATGTTGTAGTGATCTGTGGTGCTACAAAGCACATTGAATAATAAGATTGTTTATAATATTGCACATATAATTTTATAATTATGTACCTGAAAGAACATTAGTATGTAGTACCTTTACGAACCTCTCTAATTCAATGAACTTGATATACATATTGGGACACGTGAAAACACAGGTTAACAAACAGATTATTATCAATATTAATAAGTTAGATTTCATCAATTAATAAATGTTCCACTAATAGAAACTCTGCCACAGAGGGCTGCAAGCCAGCAGCACCCTGCGCCGGTCCTAAAAGCCTGGATAAAGGAGGAAGGTTTGCCAGATGGGTGTCGATACTCTGGCAGTAAAAACAAAGACGATTGAAATCCGATGTCAAAAATGGACAAGATCAGGAGTGAAGAAAAAGAGACACTGCTAAGAGGGCCTCGAACACATATGGGCACGGAGCCCATGGTTATTGATGATGATGATGATGATGATGAATAAAAAAAATGAGTCTTGAATTACGTGCAAACTGAAATAAGAAGAAATGCAACAGTTACTAAATAGTGGAGGTATATAGCAATCCTTATACCAGAAGACTTCGGTACCAAAAACCAAAAACTGCTGGTCATAAGGGAAATGGAACAACCATCCTCTCCGCAAATTCTCAGTTCCTTCAACAAATTCTCAGATCCTTCACCAATACCGCCACTAACCTACGGTCATTTGCCGCAGACTCCTCTACTTGTCACCCCACAGGCTTTCCATTCTAAACTGAAGACTCACCTCTTCAAGAATTCCTACCCGAAATCTATCCAATCCTCCAACCCTAATCCATCCAATCCTCCTACCCTAATCCATCCAATCGTCCTACCTTAATCCATCCAATCCTCCTACCCTACTCCATCCAATCCACCTACCCTAATCCATCCAATCCTCATATACCCTACTCATGCATGCATCCAATCCTCCTACCCTAATCCATCCAATCCTCCTACCCTAATCCATCCAATCCTCTGCCTTCCAAGCTTTCTCGTCCCCAATGAAACCCGCTTTAGCTGCTGCCCTGCCTCCTCTCTCTCTAGTCTCTCTGGCAACCGGACTCGTACCTCAACTGGACATCGCTTCTGGACAGCCTCCCTGATACTACGCAGCATTTATGAATACGTAGTGGATCCATTCACGCCCCGGACATTAGGCGGAACCCCAGTACTACATTCACGCCCGTTGCGTTGTTGGCTAAAGCCTGTCACGTGAACTTGCTGTCTTCCTTGGAATTTTGAAATGGCGGACATCTTGAGGGCCGGTTAGGATCAGGTTAGGAATCGTGAGGTCGCTTTAGGGTCAGATTAGGCGTCGTGAGGGTGGGTTAGGGTCAGGTTAGGAATCGTGAGGTCGTTTAGGGTCAGATTAGGCGTCGTGAGGGTGGGTTAGGGTAGGTTAGGAATCGTGAGGTCGTTTAGGTCAGATTAGGCGTCGTGAGGGTGGGTTAGGGTCAGGTTAGGAATCGTGAGGGTCGTTTAGGTCAGATTAGGCGCCGTGAGGGTGGGTTAGGGTAGGTTAGGAATCGTGAGGTCGTTTAGGGTCAGATTAGGCGTCGTGAGGGTGGGTTAGGGTCAGGTTAGGAATCGTGAGGTCGTTTAGGGTCAGATTAGGCGTCGTGAGGGTGGGTTAGGGTCAGGTTAGGAATCGTGAGGTCGTTTAGGGTCCCAGATTAGGCGTCGTGAGGGTGGGTTAGGGTCAGGTTAGGAATCGTGGAGGTCGTTTAGGGTCAGATTAGGCGTCGTGAGGGTGGGTTAGGGTCAGGTTAGGGAATCGTGAGGTCGTTTAGGGTCAGATTAGGCGTCGTGGAGGGTGGGTTAGGGTAGGTTAGGAATCGTGAGGTCGTTTAGGGTCAGATTAGGCGTCGTGAGGGTGGGTTAGGGGTCAGGTTAGGAATCGTGAGGTCGTTTAGGGTCAGATTAGCGCGTGAGGGTGGGTTAGGGTAGGTTAGGAATCGTGAGGTCGTTTAGGGTCAGATTAGGCGTCGTGAGGGTGGGTTAGGGTCAGGTTAGGCGTCGTGACGGTCGGTTAGGGTCAGGGTTTGGGTTAGTGTCGTCATTAGAAAACACGTTGAACAACTTTCCACCGCAATTGGGAATGTTTGTCGGTCGGCTCGTTTCACGTACACAAAATCATGTGACATGCATTGACCAATTGTGTAGCGGGCGTGATTCTAGTCCCAGGTATACACTCACATCGGGCGTGACTGTATCCACGACCTTGTGAATAAGCTAGTGCTCTGTGCTCAGCCCTTAGAGTAGTGCTTAAAAATTTGGAGTTTACGATTATGATTACAATTATGGCTGATAGTGGAGCTGATCACAGGATGAGAAATGATGAAAGAAACCAAAAGTAAAGAAATATAAATCAACTGAACAACTAAAAATACCAATAAGCAAACTGCTAACCTCTGTCATTGGCTAAACTGCAGCCTATAGCGACAAACAAGGCAGCAGTCACCAGATGGAGACTGTGACGACACATGGCTGGTTGAAAGAAAACCCCAGACTTTCAGGAGGTAGTTTCACGTCCGCAGTATGACGAGAAAATTTCAGTTTCAAGAAGAAACTTCACAATTTCAATTCTCAAGCTTAGTCTCCCGAAGCTGAAGTATTTAAAATCCCGCCAGGAAGCAGAAAGGAGTCTTTAATTGTATTCCCAAATGTCTTTTCACGACAGTGGCACTGATAGTTTAACAGAATCTCCTATAACCAAACACAAACACAAAAATTCAGATAATGTTGGCTCTGCATTATGATATGCTGCTACATTTCCCCAAGAAATTGCTATCAATTATGCTAGGCAGAAACCTACCGTAAACAAAATACATGCATAACCAAAACAATACTGCATTTAATTGTTACTGGACATATTATATATATAGCACTGTAAAAAGCCAAAGAAATCAGTCCCTCTATATCACAGATATAGACAAAACATATGAACAAAATAATACCCACAGATTTAAATAAATCAATAGCAGTAGAAGGCATAACCAAAATAATATCTGCAGATATAAACTAAATATAAGTATATAACACCAGTTGTTAAAATTGCTAAATAAATGTGCACCAACTAACTTAATCCTGACCCTTTGCCTTGCATATCACTGGATTAAATCAGAAATACAGATTCGATAATGCACACACACTCATACACAGAAAGACACACACACTAGAATGCAACCACAGCATTATCCAGAGCCACATTAAACAAGTGGAGTGCGATACCCATGTAATTCGCCCTTATGTAACAATGCATTCATTTCATCAAAGCTGCTGAAACCTCTTGGGCGGTAGAAGTAATCCATCGGGCTTTAACCATCATATGTAGGGGAGGGAGTTTATGGTAATGGTAACACTCTAGCACGAAGAGCAGACGATCAGCATGGACACGGGATCGATTACCACTACCCTCCCAAAGGTCAGCTCAGCCTTTTATTCACCATGTGGCGTTGGTAAAATGAGCAGTAAGACAGATGGGCGCATTGCATGGCTGCTGTATATAGTTAAATTCGACTACTGTAAAAACTTGTGATCATCCGTTCATACTATGACTTGTAATCATACTGTGTTCATGTCAGTTTGAATGAATAAAGAAAGATTATTTATAATGTACAACTGTGAACATTATAATCTGTTTTGTTTTGATTTTTTTTGCTTGTTTGTTTTAAATCTTGTACTGCAATGTTTTGTTATTTAGTTGTTTGGCTATGATTTAGCCCTAACATTGTTATTTAAGTTGAATTTTCTATAATTACATGATCATAAAAATCGTCTTGCCATCAGTAAATGTAATGTGGAAAAGGGGCAGCCCTGCAATAGCGGATTATTTTATCCTTTAGGGTTGTCCTATTGACAGCATCAGCAGATTAAAAAAAAATTTAAATGACCGATTGTTAATTAATTGTGCTGTTGTTGATCCAATAAACGGCTGATTGATTGATTGATTGATTGATTGATTATTAATTAATCGTAATGCCTAAGATATCAATCGATGATCTCTTCAAGTCAAATTGCCATCAAAATTCATAATCAATTGGGAAAAAAACCAGGTCGAAATCCGATAGATTAGAGAAGCCAGGCTATGGTGGATACACAAGTTAAAAGAGATGGGTCTTAAGTTTAGACTTGAACGACATCAAAGTCTCAAAGAACTGAGGAACGAACTGAATTGAGTAGCAAATTCCAGTTTTGGACCAGCTACCAAAAAAGCCCAACACAGTTTGGTCACAACAAGATTCAGTGTCCATTGATCGAGTGCAATATATATTCATTCATTCATTCATTTCAAGAACTTAATGTAGCCCACCTTCAAGAAACCTCAGAGGCGCTCCCAGCCCAACCACAACAATAAAGGGGGTAGTGGTGGTCCCGTTTTTCCGCACAGCAACTATGCAGAACCGCATATTCTCTGTGGTAGGCCCTAGAGTTTGGAACAGCCTCCTCGGGAGCTACGCCTGTTCCCTAGATCATGTACTAACACATTCTATGGCCATTTCAAAACTTACTTTTTTGCCAGGGCTGGAATTGGGAGTGCTTCTGAGTATGCCTAGTTACCTTGAAGGGACGCTATACAAGATTTTTGAATGAATGAATGAATAAAGACTATACTTGAGCAACGTTAAAACGCTGTTGTGCTGGACCTTGGCAGGGGTCCAACAGTTGAGAAGGCCCAGCGCTGTCTAACTGACGAGCAAGCCTGGGGGAGACTAAAAGTTCTCCATACAAAATTCATACAAATGAGCATAGAACAGAGACAGTTCGGCTGGCCAAAACCATCTGACAGAGGTTTTCACCAAGCACTAAACAAGCATCCATACATACAGATACATGCATCATCACCACCATCATGAAGAAGCATGATACAGTAGCGTAAAGCTTGAAAGACAAGCGCCTAACAATGCCCAGACATCAGCACAAAGTACAGATTTAAAAAGTGGCACAGATCCTATAGAAATACATATGTGGAGACCAAACGACTTAAACATTACAAGTTGAGGACGAGGACGAAGAGGAGAAAGAGGAGGAGGAGGAGAAGGAAGAGGAGAAGGAGGAATCTTGAGGAGGAAGAGGAAACGGAGGAGAAGAAAGAGGAGGGGGAGTAGGAGGACGTGGAGGCGGAGGAAGAGGAAGAAGAGGAGGAGGAGGAGAGAGAGCCTCTAAACTCAGATGAACCAGGGTACAAGGACCCCTATAATCAATGCCAGACTCTTCTTTAGAGCCCATTGACAGCACACCTCTACACACCACTTATTTAAGTGCAAAGTACAGAAGACTTTGATTCAGTTTTTTTAAACAGAATGCCAACTCCGACAGTAAATGAGTCACCAATCACAAGTTTTATTTACAAAACACGCTTGGACAGTTTGCTGGCTTGGAAAACCGTTAGAAACCTGATCTTCAAAACCCTCAAGGTTAGCCCTACAAATTTCCTTAACTGCCATGCCCATCTCTGGCAAAGCCTTCACGGGGGGCAACCATTAGTCTTAATTTCTGTCAAACAATCTGTATCAATTTTCATTCTTTGAAATCCCTTATGAAAATCCCTTATGAAAATCCCTTTGAAAATAAATTCCTTATTAGTTATTTCTGTATGCTCCAGAGAAGAAGTGCAGTCCCTTAAGCTAAACCCAAGAGGCAGCCATGGGTGTTAGCGACTTCATTTTCTTAGCCTCTGCATATATGACAGCGGGTGGTCAGTTCTCTCCCTTGCCGTCTGATCTTCCCACCGACAGTGTACAGTCCTTTGCTTACTATAATTATCTGAGTTGGCTAAGGCACAGATGGAGCAGAAATCTCAAAACTAATTTCCACCCTGGCTGGGATTTGAACCTCTGACACCTCGGTTGACAATCCAGGACGCTAACTCCAAGAATGCCTTAGAATGAAGTGCAAACGGAACTGGGTAAACTCAACTGGTCAGTTCAGCTCAGACTTTGTTCAGCTCAAACTGAGCCAAGTTATGACTCGATCAGTTATTCTCAATTGAAGCCACCAGCACTTGGTATCTACCAATGAGGTGTTTGTAGATCCGAGAACGATCTCCAATGGTTGCCAGAAGTGGGGTGTTTAACGTTTTGGACATAAACTGGAGGTTGTTGGTTTCTGATAATATTGCATCCATTCATTCTGGGTACTTCAACCCTTCAAGAAACCTACTTGTATAGCACCGCCTTCAAGAAACCTACTCAAGATCGCTCCACGGCCTTCAATATGAAATTTTCTAAGTCGACATAGTTCCCACGTGCAGAGCCCAGTTTAAATTCTGAAGTGGCATTTGCATTGTTTGAGGGCTGGGGACACCGAAAGGCACTCAGACAGACAGAAAGACAGACAGAAAGGTAGATAGAAAGACAGAACGACAAAAATACAGACAGGCAGACATACAACAGACAAACAGACTGAGAGAGAGACTGAGAGAGAGACTGCAAGATAGACTGAAAGATAGACTGAGAGACAGACACTGAGAGCTGGAGGTCTTACATTCATCCTAGAAGTCTAGAAATGAAAGAGCAGAGAGAGACAGACCGTTGAAATATTTTCATAGTCTCAGCCTGAGGAGGTCAGACTGACTGTTTATCCAGTATGTTTAGAGAATCAATCTGCAGCTGGTATTCGTAGATCATCCAAGATTACTTCTCCTCCTCTGCCTCCTCCTTGTTTCTGTGCCATATTCCTCCTTCCCATTTTCTGCTTCCTCTTTTCCATCTTCCTCCATCTCCTCCTCTGTTTTATCTTTTCCCCATCCTCCTTCTCCTCCTTCTCCTTTTCCTCCTCCTTCCCTCCTTCCCCCTCCTGTTTCTTCCTCACTCTTTTCCCTCCTCATCCTCTTTTCCTTCTCGTCTGAGTCATTCTAATCCTCTACCATCTTTCTCCTTCCTCTTTCAGATTCTGGTTCACTGGTAATGGTAATGGTAATTGGAAATTTATATAGCTCCACTTCAGAGAGATTCATCAGACCGACCATCTCTCTGTCTCTGTCTGTCTCTGCCTCTCTATCTCTTACTCTATCCCTCTCTCTGTCTCTGTTTTTGTCCATGTCTGTCTCTGTCTGTCTGTCTGTCTGTCTCTCTACCCGTATCTGTCTCTCTGTTCTCCCCTTCCTCCTCCTTCTCTCGGTATTCTCCCTTCCTCACAGAACATGGACACAGTTCAAAGAAATCCTCCGCATACTCCCATGCACAGTGCTCCAGAAATAACATCACCTGTCCACAACAGTCATAACATGCCTCAACATTAGACCTGAACATTAGAACTAGTTACCGTATAATGCCTAGTCATCCACAACACCAGAACACGTGAATCACCATCATATCAGCAAGAGCAACAGCGATAATCGAACAAGTAATAACAAAGTAAAATTGGAACTTGCTAACAGAGGAAAACGAATAAGGAAGTCATAATATACGAATAAAGTACGGAATAGGTGCATGGTAGCCTAATGGACTGAGCGTTGGGCCTGTAATGTGGAGAGTACAGGTTCGAGCCGCCATTCAGGTGGCCAGTGTAAATGACCTTAAGCAAGTCCTTCACTCACATTGGATTCACGCCACCGAAATTGTATTGTATTGTATTTGAACACTTGTTATAGCGCCCCTACCAGATTGCCTATTCAGAGGCGCTCCCGACTACTGCGCGTGGAATCGGAGTTTCACGCCGAAGCGCATGAGCAATTGCGAGTGAAGAACTTGCCCAGGGTCCCTACACGGCAGCTTTGAGGTGGATTCGAACCCGCAACCCTCCAGCTGCAAGGCACCGAACATACCCCTACACCACTGCGCCCCAGTTGTATTGTGTTGTGTTGTATTGTATTGTACTCCACGTTTATATTGCGACCGAGACACCCGCAGTAAAGATTCGAGAAATTATCTCTCTCATAAACCGACCGACCGGGAATCGAACCCGGGCCGCCAGCGTGGAGAGCGGGCTACCAACCCACTCGGCCACTCAGGATCTCATGAAATGCTGTCGAATGGTCGTTTGTGCACTTACATGTATATACTTTGGAAGGAGGGCAATATGTAATACAAAACTGTATATTGTATAATAGGAGCGACATGCAAAATGACGGATAACCCATGCTTCATATCAATCAAAACAAGTTGTCCATTAGATTGAAATGAAATTTCAGTATTATAATTGATTGATTCTCTAAACATGCTGGATAAACAGTCAGTCTAACTTCAGGCTCAGGCTATGAAACTATTTCAACCGTCTGTCTCTCTCTGCTCTTCCATTTCTAGACTTCTAGGATGAACCACGACTCCCAGCTCTGTGTGTCTGTCTCTCATTCACTCATTCATTTATTCATTTATTCATTCAGTCAGTCAGTCAGTCTGTCTTTCTGTCCGTCTGTTTTTATAATTAAGTAACATGACGCAGCATAATATGTAGCTCTGTCATATAATCTCGTCTAATTTATTGATTCTTATGGCGCCACTATCACGACGTTACTATGACGATGTTATCAGTCTATTGTCGCTTCAGGTAAACAGGAGTGGTAACAGAGTGAAGTCAGGTTGAACTAGGATAGGTAAGGAAAACCAGAAGTAATTGTAATCGTAAGATTAAGATGGGTAAGCAAGTTGAAACAGACACTCAGACTGTCTCAAGTTTGTACTTGAATGACATTAAAGAACTTAGAGAAATAACAGAACTGGGCAGCTGGTACCAAAGCTTCTATAAACTAATCACTGATAACGCCCAAGAGCTCAACACTGCCCTGGTGTGAGGTACAAGTCAACATATCCGTTGAAAGTGTGCAGTATTCGTTGGTATACGATGGACGTAGTGATTCTCCTGATATTCCCATTCATCTGTGTTAACTAAGATTGATGTAGAGATTTTATGATGCAAGATTAAGGTCAGGTTAGGATGCACTGACAGTGTGGTCTGGTGCCGATTGGTTAAAGTGTTCAACCTGTACCGTGAGAGTATGAGTTTGAGTCTCCTCTGAGGTGGTTACTGTCAGTGACGTCTAACTCCTTCCCATCTGGAATGGGAGAAAAACCACCACTCTGGTCGACTTATATAAAAGAGACTCATAAGTCACTTACATTATCAGAAATCAACCCCAGGTTATGTCCAAAAACGTGTTACCCCACCCCCACTTCAGACAACCGTGGGAGATCATTCTCCCAACCCCCTCATTGGTAGACGCCACTGGTTACTGTGTAGGGACCTTGAAGCAAGTCCTACGCTCACAGTTGCTCAGCTCACCATTGATGTTCTGTCATATGGCCGTTAGCACGAAGCTTATTTTTGAAGTTGAGAAATATGATATTCTTACCCTCTCATGTTGTTCCGATATACTTTAAAAAAATTCGGGGAAATTGCAATTGTTATTGATATATAATTAGCTGTAGCTCAACGATGCTAAATTCTCTCACACTACAACACAAGCCGAGGCCGCTTTCCCGAACTTTGAAAAGCTAATTAACAGTAATGGTTCAGTAGGCATTTTCTTGAGTCATCATGCACATTCAAGCATTCCTTCACTAATCAGTCATTGCTTCACAAATTTTCCCGCTTGTCTTCTCAAGTGCAGATGGAGTCAAAGCGTGAGGGCAGTTGAACAAGGACTTGTCCTCTGGCAAAAGCACCTAAGCAAGGACCTGACCTCTCAAAAGTGGATGGAGTCAAAGCGTCAAGGTGTTTGAGCAAGGACTTGTCCCCTTGCTAAGGCGCCTAAGCAAAACTTCTCCTCTCAAATGCAGATGAAGGTGTTTGAGCAAGGACTTGTCCCCTCGCAAAGTTGCCTAAGCAAGGTCCTGTCCTCTCAAATGCAGCAGGTTCTTTCAAGTGCAGCAGAAGAGTGAGGTCACTGAGGTGTTAAGTCTCAGTGGCAAGGACTTGTCCTCTCAAGTACAGTTGGGGACAAGGTGTGAAGGCAGCTGCCTGCAGTGTGACAGGCAACATAAAAGTCACACAGGCACTTCAGTTGAACTGATTAGAATGGAACCACTACAGGCAAATGACAATGGCAACCAAAGTTCTAAAACATAACAATTGATCAGCAGATATAAATAGCATGCTCTTTTAGTGCACTCTGTCCGGAAGGGTAAGACCACAAGAGGCATGACGCAGAGACGTATAAGTTACATCGCAGTAATGCAAACACTGTGTTACATTACAGCTCTAAATTACAATATTACATGAAAAAAGCAGGAATTGTTATTAATGCAAGTACGAATCTTAAACTCAATTTTGAGAAGTCATTAAAAAGGTGTGAGCAATGTAAAGTGTCCTTATACATACATACATACATACATACATACATACATACATACATACATACATACATGCCTCATTTAGACAGACATAACACACATGCAAACTACACACACACATACATACAGGCATACATACATAATGAATCTTGCTTGATGCAATGAGTGGTGGCAGAGGTGTAAAAGTGTCTGACCAATACTGAAGATGATGATGATAATGACAACGAAGGTGGTCATGACAATGACACTGAGTGGAGTTATGGTTGAATGGTAATACACAGGCACAAAGGGTTCGATACCCGCTAGCCCCATAAGGCTGACTCAGCCTTCCACTCCCTAGGGGCAATGGTAAAACGTGCAGCAGTAGGACGGCTAATCGCCCAACAGGCTGCCATATAGTAATAAAATCAACTCTTGTTTAACATGCTATCACGTGTTCCTACTATTTCATGTAATCATGCTGCGATTTGTCAGTTTGAATTTAATAAACGAATATTATTATTTTTAAATGAAAATGATGATAGGCACATGAAACAAGAGGACATACCAGCAGCCGGCAGCTTCCTTTTTCAACTGCAGTACCTAGCTAACGTATTATACCTGTGTGCATTCAGTACTACTTCCTCTTTCTCAATCCCAGCCGAAGAAAGCTACAGCCCCGCAACCATGAGCCATGCCACGGTGTACTTTGACGTTTCTTGTTTACATGAGAAACTCGCTCAGCGCAAGGAGCTTGGGAGGTAGAGATAAACAAATTCCAACTAGTCCTCTTCATCTGCTGTAGCCCAGCATCTGCAGTAGGAGCATCATGGGCGGCAAGACAGAAGATGAATATAGCGGCCTCTGTTAGTTGCTTGGTTTGGATTAGTAACCAAATAGCCAGACCCTACGAAGGGCCAAGACTGGCAGTAAAATGGAAGGTAGGAGTGCTTGCTTAATCATCAACGTTGGCTCACGTAAAAAAACTACCTCATAAAATGAAAAAAACTACCCCACAAAATGTCATGAATGAGCTCATAAATCCTGACTGCGCATATAAATACTGATGCCATTAAAAGTCTAATTGTCAGGCGCTTGATTAAAGAAAAGATATTATTATTATTAATTAATCTTAGATTCATACAACAACATCAAAGCAAGATGTGAACTTATGGACGGCATAGTATTATTTAATTTTATCTGATTAATCTCATTTAAAGCAGGTCTATTATTCACGCAAAATCATTAAATCCGAATTTGAGGTGGGGATTTTGTTTACGATGGGCTAAGACTCCCATCACACAAATGCCAGAGTAACGTATTGGTTCTTGATAAGTACGGTATTTAAATTTAATTTAAGTGATTTTAACTAACACATTGTCCTTAATATGGCCATTATATTGTAATCATAACTAACTCAAGATTTCATGATCAGCCCCTCAAGATTTCTACAGCCCAAAAAAAGCAGTCACAGGAACCAGCTTTATACACAGGCGCGCTCAGTCAAAACAAAAGCGATAGGCAGATAAGGTCAAAATCGGTTTCAGTTCAAGATCCAAACCGTGGCATGGTCCATGTTGCAGGGCTGTAGGTTTGTTCCGCTGGGATTGAGAAAAAGAAAGTACTGAGTGCACACAGGTATAATAGACAGCTTGCAGTATTTAGCAAAGCCAGTCAGACGGCTACGGCGGATGGTGTTTGGAACTGAAGAGGCAAGATAGGTACATGGGAAAGAGATGGAATCAGGGTAGGATTTGTGGGAAAGGAGTGTTTTCTGTTTTGAGTGAAACACTAGTACAGAGATACCAAGAGGTGAGGTATGTTACCTACCAACCTATGGTAATGTACCCAATGGTAGGTTAATGGTAACCTACCTAATGGTACATTACCTTTCAAATCTCAAAGCAATATCAAATTTACATCTACTCCAATACTATGTAATCAGTAGACCTGTCTAAAATACCATTACAGACTAGTGTTGTTTTAATAATGTCTCAATTTTAGTTTTAGTTTTAGTTATGATTGTTAGTCTTCATTTTTAGTTTTAGTTTTAGTTTTTATTGTGTGACAATATTAGTTTTAGTTTTCGTTTTAGTTTTTATGGATCAATTTTAGTTTTAGTTTTAGTTTTAGTAAGCTAATTTTAGTTTTAGTTTTAGTTTTAGTAAGTTTATTTCAGTTTTAGTTGTAGTAATTTAATTTAAGTTTAAGTTTTACCAATTATTTAATTCCATTTAAATTTTAGACACAAAAAACCAAATATTCAGGGTTTGGTTGTCCCAGCACCACCAGTCACTTGAAGTTTGGTTATTTTGCATAATATTATTAGTTTTCCTAATTATTCGCCATTTATTGTATGGGTTTTAGCGTTGGTCGAATACAAGATGGATTGACGAAAAGAATTCTTACTATATAGATGTCGGATTGATGAAAATAATTTTTACTTAAATAGAAGTGGGATAGATGAAAAGATTCTTGCTTAAATAGAAGCGGTATTGATGAAAAATAATTGTTGTTTAAATAGAAGCTAGAGTGATTAAAAGAATTTCTGCTAAATAGAATCTGGATTGACGAAAAGAATTCTTGCCCAAGTCGAAGTTGGATTGATGAAAAATAATAATGCTACAGTGGATGAATAATTAAGAATGCTAAACTGCGAAAGTAGAAGTGCTAACACAGCACTGTGTCGCATCAAGCTCAATACTATAATAATAATAATCCCAAACAGGGCTGTCCTTTGGTCGACCATTGATACTCGTCACGCTACAAGTCAGAGACGAGTGAGGCTTTCGACATTACTGCATTAATCAAGTGAAATTGTCGCAGTAAAGTACCACAGCTTTTGTTAAAATCGAAATAGATGAATTCTTAGCGGAAAGTAAATACAGAAAAACTGAAAGTAGCAACATCTCGTTCTCATTTCCTCGCGTGTCTTAAAATAATTAGGCCTATACGAACATATGTTAGCAGAGCATACCTTTGCACATAATGCACAAGGCAGTACAATACAAATGGTGAATTAAGTAAGTAAAGAAAAATGTTAAAAAATATATTTTTGATAAATATAGTTTTAGTTTTCGTTTGATCAATTTTCGTTTCGTTTCAGTTTTTATTGCTACAAATTTCGTTTTAGTTTTAGTTTTCGTTGTGTGCGTATTTTAGTTTTAGTTTTAGTTTTCGTCAACGAAAACGTTCAATTTTCGTTAATTGCTATTTTCGTTTTCGTTTTCGTCAACGAAAACAACACTATTACAGACACACTTTTCCATCTGACTGATAGCTGCATACACAGCCCCTCTGACAGGCTCTTAAGACACGCTGTACAAGTGTTCTGTCACATTACATTACATTAATCACGTACTGTACTGTAACCTAATAACTTCTGTACTTCTCTAAACACAACAAGATCTGTCTTGTCCAATGATGACTTACTTGTCCACTTGATCTTTATAACTTTAACTGGATGTTACACTTTCCCAACCAGACTTTCTCCTGTTCAGTCTCATATAAACTGCTTTTTAGCACTTGGCACTCTGCTTATTGAAGTCACTTCTAAACAGTGTTATATTCGTTAACGGAAACGATAAGTCGAACTGAAAATAATCCATTCCGTTAACGATAAGTATAACGATAACTGAAAATATTCTAAGAACGAAAACTGAACGGAAACGGAAATAAATGATGCCGAACTGAATAAAAACTGTAACGATAATTAAAATCCGAACGGAAATTATACACATTTATGACTAAAAATAGAAATGAAGTAATTTACTTACTGAATACTGACTTAAATTAGCGGTGAACCAGTCTTTCGTTGGACTTTGTTAAGAACTTAATAGAAAGTCGTTAATCTCGCGAGATTTCTCGGTATATCACGGTATTATCGTTCACAGTATTGTCGTTCAGCTCATCGAAGTAAGATTATTTAAGAACTGTAACTGTAACTTGAACTAAAATTGTTTGAGAACTGTAACTTGAACTGAAATTATTTAAGAACTCGAAGTTGAAGTTGAACTGAAATTATTTGAGAACTCGAAGTTGAAGTTGAACTGAAATTATTTGAGAACTGAAACTGAACTGAAACTGAAATTACTCCCAGCCGAACTGAACTGAAACTGAAATAGAAATTATTTTGTGAAGTAAAATAACACTGCTTCTAAAGGTCGCTTTCATGTTCCTCAGCAAACGCGTTGTCTTGGCTGGAACAGTTTATCCGCAGGGGAAAACGTCTGCCGGTAGAACCACCTAACGGACCAAAGTGGTTTCCTTCAAGTGCACTCTCTCTGAAATGTTACCAGCTGACCACTTATCCGCCAACTCCATAATCAATTGAACGGAGAAAAACACATGATCAGTCAGCGACTTCAAGAAGGAGAAATGTTATTATCTGGTGGTTTACTCTATTGGCACCTGTTTGATAGCCAGACATTGCAACACTATTTGGTCTATACAATTTTCAGTCAATTACTTAGCAGTTAGACTGAGCAGTGCCCCAAAGTATCTTTCTGACTATATGCTAAAGCCGCGACCTCATCTCGTTCCTTGCGCTCTGATGATTGGCTTGATCTTTTTGTTCCTAGGACTAGGACTGCCGTGGCTCAACGCCGGGCATTTGCTGTGGTTGGTCCCTCTACTTGGAATGACCTTTCCCCTCATCAAGGGTTAAACTGATGACTGGATTTTCCTTTTTGGTCTCTCGTTCTTGAAAGACGTTTATTTTCCCCCAGGGTTTTCGTGCTGAGAGCGCCTCTGAACTTAGTTATTCTGCGAGAGGCACTATATAAATCTTTAGATATGATACGATACTATTAGAATCTGCTTATAAACAGGTAAAGTTTGGTCAAATTCAATTGCCATGGCAGCCAAAACATGTCACTAGATAAATGAAAACTACTACTTGCATAATAGCTTCTTACAGTTACAGGTGCCACACTGTTGCAAGTAACCACTCTAAAAGGTAACTCTAGGTTAAGTGGCACACCAACCAGAAATTTTCTATTGTATTGTATTGTATTTATAAATTTATAAAGCACCTCTCACAGTGAACATCAATCAGAGGCGCTCCCAGTGCGAAAGACCTGAGCAAAAAGAGTGGTCTTAAGACAGTGAAAGGAAGCATCTGTACCACCGGTAAATATCAAAGAACGAGTTGAAGTAGGAAATGTTATGTTGTATTTGTTTTTCAGTCAATAGCATCTAAATACAGTCATCAGAGGCAAATTATTGGTGAAAGTTTTGTGTAAAGCCTATATATTGAAATTATACAAATACTGAATAAAGTCTCTATCGAGGTCAGAATACAACCAGGTTTAGAATAGGATTGGCAGAAACTGCATGGTTTACATTATCCAAGCAGGCTTTGGAAGTGACTGCAATGAACAGAGTGCTAAGTGCAGAACCGCACTTAGCACTCTGGTTAGTATATGCTGCCAAACCTATCGTATACTGATGCCTCGAGCAGGGTTAGTAAACGATCTACATGGTCTAGGATACCTACTGATAGAGTTTCTATCCTCTGGACCAAATTAGACGATGAAACAAGCAGCACATTGTGCTATAGTATTTCAGGCATCGATTCATCTTGGGGCAATACACAAACCCAGATGCACTTGGAGGGAAGACACTGAAGTTTGTAAGTGCATGTTTTGTTCTTGAGCCTCTGATACAAACTGCCCTGCAGTCTTTTCATCTACAGTACAGGCAACTCAGAACTAAACGCCTTCTTGAATGAGCAAAGTGCTGAGTCATGAATCGCCTAAGACATCATCTTTCTCATGTAAAGTTTTAACTAGGACTGGGCATTTAATGCGTTATTAACGCGATTAATGCGTTAATTAATGAACGCGATTAAATTTTTAACGCAGTTAATGCGATTGTCACTGCGCCCAATTATTTATAGAAATACGCTAAAACAATTCTTGATAAAACCGCTCAGTTTAAACTTTAAACTTAAAAGTAAACACTAAAAAGTAAAAATAAGTAGTAAAAGCATTGTGTGCTTTTTGTTTATTGACTGCAATCATTGATATAGCGCATATTCAACGTAATTACTCCAAGTCGGTTAGGGAACAACCGGAAATCGCTTCGGCCATTTGCCCCGGCCGGATATCGGGTTTTTCTGAACTATTCGCCTCGGCAAATAATACCCACGCAAATACCTACAATTGTGATATGATGAATGATGATAGTATTAATATTTATTATTTAATAATTATTAGTTATTACCATGTAGTACATGTACTATTACTTCAGTTTATTTCTTCTAGTCCACTTCTAGGGCTTGAACATTCTATCTTTTTAGTTAAATTAAGTTTATTTCCATTTTTATTTGAGTTTTGTAACTTTTGTTTCGACTTGAAGCTTAAGCTTTCAATTTTTCTTATTGACAAAAAGTCACAAAATACACTAATAGAGACTTACAGTCGCTGTCTCTATCATGTAAAAAACGGTACTCGGTTCGTACCCGGATCCGGCAAATAGTAGGGGAAAGTAGCCCAAAATGACATACTCGGGTAAAATGACATAGGTGGCTTGTGGGCTGGACAGTAGAACATACGCTACAATGAGATATATTATCTCAATGAATATATACAGTCAACTTACTTACTTTACTCGCGCGTGGCACCTGCTGTTGCTATTTTTAGTGAAAGAATATGGCGGCGTGCGCTAACGTATGTGGCTGATGTTTGTGACATTGCGATACAATTTGACAGTTTACGACAGTCAAGGCTGCTAAAAAGGTACCTGCAAATATTGAGGAATTTAGTCATTTGTAAAGTGTATGCATATTATGTCGATCAAGTCCCGTACAACATTTAGCTTGGAGCATTTCGTCGCGGCCTCAGCGGTAGGTCTCAACCCAGCACCCATAGACAGGGTAAAATGACATACAAGTTTCCGGGCAATATGACATACATGTGTCGTTTTGCCCGGACATACTGGGTAAAACGACATAGGGTGTGTCATTTTATCCACTGCAGTAATTATTGCCACTTGAGAAGTTGTCTGTACTTGAAAAACTACATATTGTTGATACTTATATATCACTAATCTTTGCTTCGATCAGTTAATTAACTATGACATGTTGTTTACAGGATGGTGAACAAATACTAAAGAAAACCAGATCGCCAGAGTTGGAATACAGAAGACATGAGGCGAGCTATCACAGCAGTTGAAACTAATGAAATGGGTTGGCTACGAGCTTCAAAAGAGTTCAACGATCCACGGGCTACATTAAGACGTTGAGCCAGCCACTACACTGTCAGAAATTGTAGTGAGCCCATTTGGGATACTAGTGTCACTTCAACCCAGACACTCATCCGGACGCTGAACATTGTGCAGCTCAGAAACCATCTACGATGACAGAAGGTATTGCAGGCACTAAACTTCAGATTTCTCAGTCAGAGAAAACTACAGTGCTTCCAATAAGCAAATCTTGTGTATGTACACCAATTCGAGTTGTTGATTTGTCTCCATTTCCGCCCTCATCACACCTCATCACATCATCCCGCAGTAAGAGGACAAGTGAAGGTGCATCGGTTTTGACAAGCAACCAGTACCTGATGATTGCCATAAACAGAGAAAAAGAGAGACAGAAAAAAGTTAAACCGAGAAAGCTCAGTCTGGAGAAGCCACAAAAAGAGTTCCTGTGAAAAAGAGCAAATCTGCATGCAAACGTACCAAAGAGATGTGGACCACAGGATGATTTCAAAAGGGCAAATGAGCCAAAGCCTTCAAGCTAGAAATTAAATGAAGATGATGCAGACCCCAGATGCTTGTTTTGCAGTGACTTGTTGTTCAACTCACGTGAACGTGAGCCGTGGATCAAGTGCACAGTTTGCCAGAACTGGGCACATTGCGAACGATCTCAAAGAAAACAAACGTTTGTGTGTGATTTGTGTAGTCACTGTAATGAAGAAGTAGACATCGCTTTCTTTATGTGTTGGTCAAGTAGGCCTACGACAAGTTTGGCAGACTTGTAGCAATTGATCTTTGAGTTTTTATACATATGTGCTAGTCAAATATTGGAATCTTTTTCATTTAGTGTTGTTGACCTAGTTCTTCGGTTTATTTGCTGATGATTACTTAGTTTATCAGTATAAAATGTGTCTGACTTACTTGTAACAGTTTCAGTTGAACTGCAGTTCTGCTTGTCCCTGAGTCGTCAGTATTATATTTTGTCATGATAACATGTTTAACTCTTTAAAAAAATCCTAATTTGTGTTGTGGCTCCAGCAGCTGTTTAGTTAGTCTCAGGACATCTCATGACTGTTAATCCAATAGCCCAAACATAAAATATGTTATAATTTTCATTTTGCTATAAATAATAACTGGTAACCATTTTTATTTAAGCCTTATAAATTGGGTCAAAAATGTGTATGTCATTTTAGACTACCCTATGTCATTTTGCCCAGCACATAGCCCAAAATGACATAGAACAAGCATTTTTACAAAACTGCCGGTTTTTTCTGTTCTCATATATTTATTAGTATTTGGACCACTGCATTATGTAAGTGCACAAGGTGTCTAATAAACAGAATAACAAAGTCCCACTTGTGCCATTAATATTATGCTAAACTTGCAAAAAATCCTTAGGTATGTCATTTTAGGCCACTTTCCCCTACATCCAAATACTCGGATTTGCTACCCGGTAGAAAATGTCTACCCGGTTGTTCCCTAAAGTCGGTACAGTAGTTGTACTTGTTATCTATAGTGACATGCGTTAAAAATTAATCGCGGCGTTAAAATTTTAATCGATGCGATTAATTTCGATAAACATTTTTAATCGTTGCCCACCCCTCGTTTTAACCTTATAGCTCGCATATCTGTTAAATCCATGATTTCTTTCGTCTGTGTAGCAAATTATTTTCACTAAGCTAAGCTGCCGATCAAGTGGAGCTGTATGCAGTTGATACATAATGTAAACTGTTTATGCTTTTTGTTATCCTAACAATAACCGAAGCATTAATATTACATAGTGTAAGACTGAAAGATAAAAGGCTACTAGCAACATGCTTGTTTATATATGCCAGCTCTGTAGCAAATCGTTACAAGCATGGTACCAGGTTGAAGCATCTTTACAACGAAATTGCAAAACCACAACAGCACTTCAGTAGGACGCCGTTTTAATCTCTGAACTTCCTTTGGCACTCTCGTACCAATCACAAAAGAATGAAGGGTTCAGATGGTTTAGTATTTTATGTAACATGGTGGCCGATTGGATGGAGGACTCCGCATGTAACATGGAGGAGACGTGTTTGAGCCTTCCCCGATAGGATCCCTTGAGTAAGTTGTTCAGACTCTGTGGTTATGGCAGTATGGGAATTGTAAAAATAACTGGGGGGGGTTAGACGTTGATTTATGTGGTTTGGGTGTGAAATGTAGACTTTACTATGGGATCCTAAGAAGGACTGGGGGGTTGAAACCCCTAACCCCCCAACAATTCTCACCCTGGGTTATGGTTGTATGTGCACCTCTGATCTTTGGAAGGAGGGCAATATCAAATACATGTAGGTGTATTGTACTGCAAGGAAGTCACCCATCCAACTACTATGCTAAAAGTAACTGCACTATGCTTGCAACCATGATATATTCAGTATCCACAGTATGAAGCCGCAACCTAGTGCGCTGTGAACCCATTCTTAATTGGTAATCTTTATAGGATGCCATAGTTTTCCCACCACCTAGGACGCTCTGAACCTCTGATAAGATGGTACTCACAGCTAGGGTCTTCACACTACGCTACCTAGGGAGCTTTGAACTTGTGGACAAGGTTGCGCTCACAACTAGGCCACATTTTCCCACTGTCTAGGGCGCTGTGAACTTGTTGGCATGGTTTTGCTTCACAACCACGGTTTTGGCACTGTAACTATATAGTATATACTCTGTAATTGGACATTTATATATTTATATAACTGTAGAGCTGCTTCAACAGAAACTAATCCGAGGCAATCATGAATCTCTCTGAATTACATACAATAAACAAAACACAATACACTACGTGCAAGATTTGAAGGAAAAAGAAACAAAGGTAGACCAAGACTACGGTGGATAGATAATATAAATGAGGACATACCATCACTTGGACTGACACTAAGGGAAGCAATGGACTTGACAAATGACCGAGGACAATGGAGGTAATTTATTCGTACACATCGCTGCCAAGTGGCTGGCATCAGGAACTGATGATGATGATGATGATGATGAAACAAATGCAATCATAACTCCATGGCATTGTAGAGTTGCGGAGTTTTGAGTGCATTGGCATATGTTTGCAATTGTCTTATAACTCTTTAAACATAATTATGCTGATAGATAGAGGTCTGATAAAACTGAAATTCTGCTAAAATTTATGCTAGGAAACAGAACAAAATTATTTCAAATGTTGTTCAATTCAGCAGGCACTATAAATTATCCCATACCACTGGGGAAATTGTTCACCTCCCTGGGCTTTCAATAGTACCACCTGACTCTATGTGTATGACAATTTCTTCAACCATAATCAAAATGCTCTTCAAGGATGACATTCCACCAGTAGCGTCACCAGAACTTCGAGGTTGGGTGGGTGGGGGCAAGATATGGAACTGGGCTTACAGCAAAAAATGTCAAAACACATAGGGTACCTCACTCCCAAGAAACTCAACGAATTTGCACGAATCCCACGACAAATTGCTGAGCAGGGATGGGGCAGATTCTGCAAAATAACCTGGCTCCCCCGACGATTCATCGTGGCGAACAAGCTAATGCATTCCACTACTGAACAGTTAAATACAACCCCGAAAACCTTAGAATTACACCAAGCACCTCTAAAAACTAACCACAAGTATTCTGAACTGGGAGAGAGAGATTACAATAACAAATAACACTTCACTGAAAAATTGCTTTGTGGGGGATAACGCAAGATTATTGCTTCTTACTTTGGCTGACAAATTGATCGGACTTGATTCATCACCAAGCAAAATAACCTGGGCAAAAATCCCGACGATTCATCGATTTGCACTGTTTAACAAGGATGATTAGCATTGCCCTCAGCCTTTATCCAGGCTTGGGCCTGGCACGCCCCGCTTTGGCAGCAGCGGACTATACACCTCAGCACTCTAAATAAAACTGCTCCAACCGATAAGACTAGGTGAGGAGAGGCAACAAGAGGCAATGCACCGCAAAGTCAGAAGCTGGGCTGAGGAAGAGAGAAGAAAAGGATGAAAGCACAGGCAACAAATAATAAATCACTCAGAAGTGGCAAGAAACTGCAGAACAGAAGAATTTATGACACTAACACCTGCCCTGTCATTTTGCCCCATAACTATTACAGGCTTTTCTAAGTTTTCAGTAGGCTACTCGGCAGTGTAGCAACTTAAGCATATCTCAAGAAAAGCAATAAGCTGAGTCATATCCAACAGCAAGGTGTAAAAGCAGGCTTCGCCAGTTGCAAATTATTATGAGGATAGATGCTCTTGTCCAGCAAAGGAATGTAATAATGTTCAACATTTATAGTTTTAGACAGAACACATATCAAGATACTTCCCCTGAACAGTGCCGGTGTCCGGTTATATTCTATCCCCCTAAAGCATACCCCTCACCCCCTCCGATGGAATAAACCGGTGTAGAGTATCGGGTGGGGGGATAAACCATTCTATCCCCCATCGTCATACGCATCACGATAGCCAAGACGAAAATCCAGTCAAATCACCAAAAACGAAGTAAATTAATTTCAGGTCGACATACAAACTAAAGATACACAACCTAAAATTTTTATGTGTACAGTCAATCCAAACAGTACGACTGAATACACTTAGAAACTGCCAATAATGCAAACTAAACTGGATACTCCATTTCGCTAAGGGGATACTCATGTATGGGGGATACTCTATTTCGTGACACCGGCCTTACGCACAGGCAAAGTACGCAGTTGCCAGGGACACCAAAATCTAGGAGGCGCCAGCATGTGTTTAAAAAGTTTTACAATTGTCACTTTTTCGAGACATGGTGGTGTAGCGGTATGTTCTGTGCCTTGTAACCGAAGGGTTGCAGGTTCGAATCTACCTAAAGGCACTGTGTAGCAACCCTGGACAAGCTGTTCACCCACAATTGTCTGTGAGGAAGACAATGGGAAACAACCTCACTCATCTCATCCCCAGGTGGCATAAAACCCAATGGACCTGCCTTCGAGCAGAGAACTCATCATGTTTTTCACTACAAGCAAAACAAGATTTCTCATTACTTCAACAAATAATTCTTTGTAATAAATAATGTTTTTTTCTTAATATTTTCTCGGTAATTCAGAATGCTTCTACTTTTAAGCAATCCCTAAAAAATTTGAATTATCCAGTGTTGACTGTACTAATGAAAAATCATAATAACAATAATAAATAACTCAGTTGAGCATTATTGTTTTAGATGGTTCCTGAACCGTTCCTCATTGGGTTGTGACGTGGCGTGGACTGAAGTGAGAAGTCAGAAGAGGGTGCCAAATGAATGCTTTCCTTGGGGCACAATTTGGGATAGGGCCGGCCCTGCCTCTGAAGTACTGTTAATAGCATAATAAAGTGTAATGTAATGTATAAATATACTTTATAACAAAGTAATGCTAAAGGATATTGGAAACTGTTCGGTTTCATGCATACGCCCAATAATTCTCTTCAAAGCCATTAAACACTGGTTCAGCAGAATCAAATGATGATGTACTTATGTGTGATGTATGTATGTACGTATGTATGTAAGTATTCATGTGTGAATGTATGTGATGTATGTACGTATGTATGCAAGTATTCATGCGTATGTATAAACGCATCATGTATGTAAGTATGCAACTATACATGCATGAATGTATGTGTGAGTGTGTGTGTATGTACGTGTGTAATGTGTATGCAAGTAGGATGTAACTGGATACTATGACCTCTGCTGTTTCATATCTTCTTAACTGTAACACTATAGCACAAGAAATCTCATGCTGACAGAGTAACCACCAAACAACCAACTGGCTCAAATATCAACTCAGAAACCAAGCATCATTCATATTAATATTATGTGAAGCAGCATATATGAATAACTATTGGTAGCAATGGATTCGACAAACGACCGAGGAAAAAATGGCTGGCGCCAGGAATTGATGACAATGATATATGAATAACTCTGTTGCTACATTTCAATGTCCTGAATGCCAATATGTTAGAAAGCCAACATCACAAAGCGAGAGAGAAAGAGAGACAGAGACAGAGAGAAAAAGAGACAGACAGACAAACAGACAGACAGAGAAAGAGAGAGAGAGACAGACTGGCAGACAGAGAAAAAGAGAGAGACAGACAGACAGAGACAGAGACAGACAGAGACAGAGAGAAAGAGAGACAGACAGAGAGACAGAGACAGACAGAGAGACCGAGACAGAGAGACAGAGATAGACAGACAGACAGAGCATTGGAAAAACAAAGTTAGCACCATATGACTCTATTTGGATAAGGAAACTTGTGACCTTTAAACTTGCACCACATAAGGTTTTGATGAGAAGGAAAAACAAAAATCTGACAGAGACGTGAATCATTAACACATTGCACAGAATTAGCAGATGACTAACAAGCCTAGAGCAGGGTTGGATGGGAATCACAAGCAAAACAAAACCTACACATCATGTCAAGTGCACCAAATCACCTTAACAACAACCCAGTCAGTTAATAGCAAAACTCCCTGCATAATAACGTAATGTAAACATTTATTCATGCCCATCACCCCCAAATGGCTGGCGTCATGAACTGATGCTGATAAAACATTTTGCTATAGCGAACGTAAGGCCTCGACCCTCCTCTTCATTTTTCATTGGCTTGATCGGGTGAGATCCTTCACCACCCGTTTGAATGGGTGCCACGCCATTTAAGATCCCCATGTACAGATCATGCTACCCCAAGATTCAAATCCCTGAAATAAGCCACCATTGGTATGCGAATCGGCATGCTCAGTGCTCACGCACATAAAAGCGCCTTCACAAGTGACATAACTGATGCTCTTGCACTTTAGACACACTGTGAATCAGCATTGTGATGGACCCGCAGTTCTGACTTGCCACAAAGTTTCGGCTGTTGCGCAACTCAGACTCAGTGAAAACCGATAAGTAACAGATGCCGAGAAGTCCCTTTCATCAAATATCCACTCCAAGGCAGCTCGCAAAAAAAGACCCAACCAGACCCAGGTTCCAGGTTCCATCAAAACGCACATGTGTCACTCCAACACACTGTAACTCAAGTCAAACCACTGCAAACCACCGACACCATCATTACCATGGCAACTGGCTACCATCACCACGAAAGGTTTCAACACCTCGTCAAAATGCTGTCCGTTAATTACAGGCGTCTCTACGCACACAGAGTTGATTTGTCTTCAACTGAAAGCACATGTTACAGTCACCATAGTAAACTACATTACCAGGCACGGTTAGCTAGTTCTAGGAGCAAGGATGAAGCAAACTTACTCTGCTCACAATATGCACCGATAATATGAGGCAAAAGGATCCTACTGTGCACACGGTAGCTAATTGGTTACACCCCTTGTAAAATGGAGATTAGTCCCTATAGTTTGAGCCTCCAATGAGATGGTTACTATGTTGGTACCCTGGGCAAGTCCTTCCCTCACATTTGCTCAGCATCATCATTGATGCTTGGTCATTAGCAGTGGCGTAACAAAGGGGGCAGAGGGGGGCAACCGCTCCCCCCCCCCCGGGCGCAGCACTAGGGTTGCTTGCTTGTTTACTGTTTAATGACCACTGTGTGGTAACAAAGACCATTAGCGTCGCCCTCCTCCTTTATTCAGGTTCGGGACTGGCACTGTCAGAAAGCAAACAGTGGTGGAATTGAGCACGGGGGCGCAAAATTAGCTTTCAGTGGTACACAGTACTATGACAAGAACGATTAAAAGTCAACAAGAAAATTTAAAAGAGGTGCAGTCATCAACTCTTGCCCTTGGGTGCTGAAACCCTTCGTTACGCCACTGGTCATTAGACTGTGGTGCTTAATAAATGCATAATAATAATAATAATAATAATAATAATAATAATAATAATAATAATAATAATAATAATAATAATAATAATAATAATAATAATAATAATAATCCTAAGACAACTCCTAACAAACTGAAGGCAAAAGAGGTGAAAACTGTTGACGGGTAGGCTTCACAACTAAGACAAGAATCTGAAGGATCAAGCGATTCTACTTCACAAATGCATACGCCAGGGACTCCTTATAATGCTGCCTTTGCAAGCCATATCAAGAACTGCCTTACAAGTTCTGTCATAATATGTTTATATTTGATAGCTTAACTGATTTCAGGGATCTGTGGACCCGGATCCTCTTACATCAGTATCTGATATAACAGGATCCCGTTACATAAGTATCTGATATAACAGGATCCTGTTACATCAGTATCTGTCATATAACAAGGCATGTTATTATGAGTCTATAGTATACCAATTTCGGTTGTCCCATGCAGGGTGTCGCCTCTTACGCCCCCGCAGAAAAAGGAGTTCTCGTGGTTCCATTTGCTCGTACTGCAACTATGCAGAATCGAGCTTTTTCTGTGGTAGGCCCAATGATCTAGATTGGTCTTCGTCTAGAGCTGCGTCTACACCCTGGGTCTCTGCCTGAAACTTTCCTGAATAAGCTTAAAACTGTTCTTTTTGGGCGCATTGGAGTCGGGAGCGTCACTGAGTAGTTTCCTTGAAGAGGCGCTATATAAATTTCCGAATGAATGAACAGCATTAAATAAATATCAATAAAGAAATAAAATCAAGGGATGTAATAATACCACAGTAAATGAATCACCTCCACTGAAACCGAACCGTAAGATTTCTGCTGGTGCTGGGCTGGATGTGATTCTGATCAGTGGTCTTGAAGAGATGCAAGTTTGGAAATTCCAGAGAATAATTTTGCAAATGGTATGCCAATGAATTCAGATAGAAAGTCAACAGCAGAACACACACACTGTGTCTGAGCAACACTTCCTGAGAAGCTAGCAATTATGTAGGCAGTTCCCCAAATCTATGTTTGCCCATTGACAGGCTGGGGTAGGTTTTCTGCAAAATGGAAGTGACTATTATGATGGTATGAATTTAGCACTGAAACCTTGTGTCAACATCCAGTAATTGGATAATGACAGCATGCCTTAACGATATTAAAAAGTTTTTAAAATGCGATGAGCGTGTACTAAAATGTATGGGAAACCAATGCAGCTCATCATTAAAGGTCAAGCTGACAACTACAAAATACAAAAAGAGAATAGTAGCAGATCCCAATCAGAATTTGGCAAAACTAGAAACAAGAAGAGAACCCTTAAGTAGTGTGTACCACAGACCTTAGGAAAAGTCAGATTAGAACATGGCTGACAACTGACCTTACAGTGTTATGATGCACATGTATTACATCAACTACTGCCTCCTGTGAAAACTGTTTCATACTCGCTACGCCCCAGAACCCACAATAGAATAATACCTAAGGCAAACTCTCTATCTCGTAAAACATTTATCACACGGATGCTTTATACTTAAATTTTTTTTTTTATATTTGATGATCTGTGTACACCAAAATGCGGTTAGCAGTTGGTTTTTCAATAAAGGATATACTTACTTACTTACTTACCAAAGGAAAGTTACAAATCTGGTCTCAGTTATCAAAGAAACGCTTGTAAAATCTGCCAAAGCTAACAACGAAACTCAACCCATGATCACAGCAGACAAAGCTATAAATCTGGGTATAAAGCCATAAAACAAAGTAATGAATTTGGCAACAGTTGCTACGGAAAACTTTTCATTCTGCCACAATGAAATCAGCATTGATAAAATCTGGCAACGATTGCCAATAGATGACATTCCAACATGATCAGTTACTCCAGGCATCCTGCTGTTTTCCAAGCCAACACGTTAGGCAAAGTCAGGAGAAAGAGGGGGACAAGGACGAAGAATATACAAGAGGAAATAACCATGATGCCAAAAGACTTATTACCAAGTCTGAGTTCTGCCAAAAATGCCAGAGCAGATGGCCATCGCAAACACACAACTAAATCGTGCTGTAGTAATCTGATACCATGGCATCTCTATCACATTCCCTGCATCAATTCCCAGGTCCTCCTACAAACATAATCTACCCTAATCTTCTGTAAACATTAAAAACAAGTCAACCTCATGTGAACTAGCACATCATTAGTGCATTTTACTTGAAAACCTTTAACCTTTTCTAATTATGTTTGCTGAACTCATTGATCCATCTATAATTATGGGATAAGCATACAACACTTTTTTGATGAATAGGGTTTAAATCAATAATTTAAAAGCCCAGGGCAGTTAATAATGACTTCATGCTCAAATAATACCTAAAACCACCAAAATTAAACTTTTTACAACGTCTAAAAAACATTATAACTAGGTATTTCAATTTTCTAATGAAATCAAACATAATCGCACTTAAAATAACCAACACTTAAAATTAAACTATCTTTATTTAAAATAACTCATGCTATTTCAAATTTGTAATCTATGTCACAGATGGATGACAAACACACTATAGACTCATAACCATGATTAATTAGAAGCCATATCAGGAACCAACTTATGACAAGACGCACTTTATAATGCCGTAATTTTCTGTAGTGGAATCAAATTTGGGATCCATGTCTTGACAGATTTATTTATATTACAATTCATGTTTCAGCAAAGTATGTTATAACAAGTTTAAAGTGTTATAACAAGTTTAATGTGTTATAATATATAACAAGTGTAATGCTGGCAATCATTAATTTCATGCCTATTGCTGCCAAATGGCTGGCATCAGGAACTGATGATGATAATGATTTTGTATACTCTACTCTCCTCATCCAGTTACCTCATTTACTTCCCCACTCCACAGGTAACTGCTGGATGAGAAGAGTCATTCACTTATTCAAATGCTCTTCATGCAAAATTCAAAAATACATAAATAAACATATAAACAAAAGTGTTGTTTGAGCGCCTCTGAGTAGTCCTCTGGAAGGGTGCTATATAAATTTATGAATGAATGAATTGAATGAATACCGGTACATAGATTATATCCCAGTCCTAGTATAAGTCCTAGTCCTAGTATCCCAGTATAACTCAGATACTGCTGCAGCTAGAAGGCATGTTTTATTGACTATGTTCTGTAACGCTGAAATCAGCTCACTTTCACATAGCCTATATGAGATAGGCCTACTCATAGAATCTGACCCATTGTGCCTCAAATTGTCTCGGTTTCACTAGCATATGCCATGGTTTCATGGTTGCCATATATTTTGATTGCTGCTACTCTCAAGGGCCAAGGCGCTGGAAGAGACTGGTCGAACTACCAATGCAGATTGTGGAAGGGGATCTTCTCCCACTAAACTTCGGGCTAAACACAGCCTGGAGATGAACCCAAAACTGGATTGATTGGCAATGAGTCACTGAGATAGGCACGTCATTGATGATGATGATGATGACGATGACTGGTGATAATTAATGATTGCTTAGCTCATAAAGTGAGATTTTTCGGTACTGGAAAGGATTGTTTTTTTGTTTGTTTGTTTTAAATTTTGGTCTGCAATGTTTTGTTATTTAGTTGTTTGGCTATGATTTAGCCCTAACATTGTTATTTAAGTTCAATTTTCTATAACTATATGATCATAAAAATCGTCTTGCCATCAGTAAATGTAATGTGGAAAAGGGGCAGCCCTGCAATAGCGGATTATTTTATCCTTTAGGGCTGTCCTGTTGACGGCATCAGCAGATTAATATTATTTTTAAATGACTGATTGTTAATTAATTGTGCTGTTGTTGATTCAATAAACGGCTGATTGATTGATTGATACACCTAAACCTGTAACAAGGCATGGTAGTTTGTGGTTTCCAACTTTCCATTGACTTAAAACCTCTCAAGCATCTTAGACCAACCTTGTTTATCAAGTAACTGCGAAAACAGAGCAGTAGGCTAACCAAAACCATGGCACGTCTAGCGCTAAATTATTGCATTGGGTCGTGTTTCATATAATTTGACGCAAGTGTCCCTTATTCTAACGGTCTAACCGATTAGCAACGTAATCCGAAAATGAAAACAGCGTAAGCGCACACAATCTACACGTATTTATACAGCTCCTATTGAAAACAAATAGCTTCTAAGCGGCCATTTTGTAACTTTAAAAAATATCAACGTAAAATTAGTAATTTCTACCGCTCAAGCTCAGTAGGCCACTAGTACGACCGTGAAGTTGTACGTTCGGTTAACATTTCGTAACTCCATAATGGCATTTTAAACAATCAAACTTACGTTACTTACCTTTAGACAATAAGTGATAAAAAGCAGTCTGCGTGTGAGCTGCGTCTAAGAATACAATGACGCCGAGAGTCTTAGGGGAGTACCACCACAGTACGCATATGTGGGTACCTACGCAAACGCGCGGCGCCTGTAGTGCAGAAGAGGAAGCAGAAGGCCTCAAATCTTTCCTCCCCTTCAGCTTAAGCGTAAGCCTGGCCAAATGGATGAGCTGTACTTGAGCCTGCAAGCTGGTAAACAGATTAATATACTCGCGCCAAACGCCAAAGCCAAAAACAAATAACGTAAACACCAGCAACGCCCAAAGTAGCGTCGAATAACTAGAAGATCGTCCGTCACTAGCAGCGGCAAGCTCCTCAGTTGTAACGTAGGCCTAATGTCAGTTTCAACTTGTTTACTTAACTAGACAGACTTATAGTTTCTCGTTCTTGCAGAAAAGGATATAGATTATAGACTGATCGAGCTTAAATACACTTACTTACTTACTTCAACAGATACCGAATTTTGGCTACAGTTTCACTTTAAACGACCATAAGCTGAACTTTGTATTGTGCATTCTGATACTGATGACAGAGAAGTAATTAGATGATAGATGGGTTTCCAAGAGTGCTTCCAACCATAGATTCGAATTTCGAACTAAGATTAAGTTGCGCATGCACATCAATAGACGGTATTCTTTTCAACATTACAATGGCCAAAAGAGCTATTCACACTGTGCTTTTGACAATGTGTTCTTATTGAATGAATCCAAGATCAAATGTACGTCTCGGCAGTAGTTGAATTCAGCCGGAGTGCCGGACCCCTTCAGATTGGAGATCCGGCCATTCCGGCACCTCTCATTTGAGATCTCACCTTAAGTCCCTAACTATAAGATCAGCTACCTAAACGTTGACCATGAGTTAAAGGTGTTTTCTGCTACAAGAAATGACGCTACATTATATGCATTGGGAAGAGGTCATAGGCGAAAATCTATTAGGCCTACATAACTTTGGGGGGGACAGAGGCTACGAGGGCCGGATTTTTGAGGGGACAGAAGGGCTTAAGTCAAAACTTTGGGGGGACAGCCCCTCTCTGCCCCCGCATGATTTACGCCACTGGAAGAGGTTTAGGGTAATGGTAACCAGGCCTGGATTAACCACGGATCCAATGGCTCCACAGACCCAGGCCTACTAAAACTTTCACAAATAAGGCCCTTATCTGTGTCAGTTTTAGTAGGCCTGGGTCTGTGGAGCCACTGGACCTGTGGTTAATCCAGGCCTGATGTTGTAGTTTTAGGTAGAAAACTAATGGTAGGCCCCTTATTAAAAGGGGCCTACCATTAGTTTTCTACCTTAAAAATGTTATACTTTCTAATACTGTTCTTAACTATTATTTTAGTTTTCAAATGTTACATCATTGACATGTAACAACTGGAATGTTTAAACAAGCTAGTTTTACTGCAGACAAACAAGAACAGTCACTTGAAACTCGACAGCCAAGACAATTATGAGATTTGTGACCGTTAGGGTTCCAAGTTCCAACTACAGTTTACTCTGCTGAGGCTGCTGACAGCTTCTTCCGCCCATCACCATCGCCTCTCCAAATGTTGCAAATAATTATGAAGGAATACAATTTGCTATCAGGATTTCCGAATGTTTGCATTGCTCTCCTTACACTTCCTGTGTCTAACTGCAGCAGTGAAAGATCATTAGTCACCGAAAGCACATCGAAAATGCTTTAAGATCAACGATGGGAAAAGATAGACTGAAAAATTTAACTCTTATGAACATTGAGTGTGAAAAAAACTCAACGATATCCTGAAAATCTAGCTAGATTTTCAGGATATCGTTGAGTTTTTTTATTATGAAAGCATGTCGTAAGCAGGTTTAAATTCAAAAATAGGCCTATCTGTTCTATCATTTAAATTTTCTCAACTTTTTGACATATATTTGTGGCCTACTATACAATTTTGGAACCAGGCTTACAAATGTTATTCCAGCCCTGATGGTAACACTCTGGCACGTAGAGCAGATCAGCACGGACACGGGATCGATTCCCGCAACCGTCCCAAAGGTCGACTCAGTCTTTCATTCGCCAGGTGGCGTTGGTAAAATGAGCAGTAGGACAGCTGGGCACCTTGCATGGCTGCGATACAGTTAAATTCAACTTCTGTAATATCTTGCGATCATCTGTTCATACTATGACTTGTAATAATACTGTGGTGTGTCAGTTTGAATTCATAAACCATTATTAATTATTATTATTATGTTTCACACATTTATTGTTTTAGCCGAATAGTGGATAGCCAAGTAGGCTATGATATGTAACTGATACCCCAACACATTTTCAGTTACTTAAGTAGCTGAGGTTAGAAGAACTACGGGTTGACCCACAGTGGCACCCCACCCCCACACTCCAACAAGTAATTACGCTACTTACTTACTCTGGATTTTATAAGGATAATACAGTTAAGGCTTAATTTCAGAACTTCACATAAACTTTTAAGTCTGGGAAAATTTGTAAGAAATGTGATTCATTGGTAGCTAGAGACACATTGGATCATTGGTACTAAACAAATCATGTTTGTAAACACGGTGGCATTTCACGTTCATGTGGAGACATTAAGAAGAGTAGGGCAAGACGACATATAGAACGATACACAGACAGTACAGAAGAGCAAGATCCCTCTTTAACACAGTCAAGCCTGGGCAGTTGTGGGCACATAACTACAGTATCTCTTGAACAGGAGCCATATAAATGCAAATCTAAAACTAAAACAGATGAAATTGTTCTTCATGAACTTTAAGATCCATGCGGTCCAACATGTGGCCCGCAGGCTGATTTTAAGTGGCCCACCCGAGCTCACTAATTTTTTGCAATTATTTTTTAAATTAAATAAAAGACAAAGTCGCTGGCCTACTTGCATAGCTATTCGTTGAATCAGTCCGATTTTGCATACTTTCCAGCACTTTCCAAGACCGCACAAGAATTTCTAGATTAAGTCAAAAGTGAGCAGTTCAACCTATCATTAGAAACCTTGATATTGGATTTCTTTGCAGTATGAACACCCTGCTGACTTTTATTGAAAATCCATTCACATGCGATATTTCTAATGTAGCCACAAATGTGCAATTATTGGGAGATGAAGGTACAGTGCAGCTTGAAATAATTTAAATGAAACATAATATTATGTTGTGTATCTTTGTGACAAACACAAAGATACACCTCCAATTGAGTTCTGGAAGATATATGTTTCATCTGTTGTATTTCCACACATATGGAAATGTAAAAAAGAATTGATGATGTTTGGAAGCACCCAAGTCTGTGAAGCTGGATTTTCTGCTATGACCACCATCAAGTCAAAAAACCAAACTCAACTTATGACTGATGAACATTTAGAAAACCTAACGAGGGTATCAATTACTGAATAACAACTGCAAATAAAAAAATTACAAGCACAATTCAAAGTCAAATATATCACAAAAAAGGTGCTTGAACATTTATTTTTATTGATATGCTTTTTGGCACTGAACTATTATAAAGCAAGCCATACATGGCATACAAGCGAATATTCACTATGATTATTCCATAATAAATTTTAATTCAGTTAATAATTTTAAATAAATTTTAGTCGTTGCTTTTGAGTTTACTGGTGTGGCCCTCGGCTTCCAGAATAATTTCTTCGGTGGCCCACGGCGTCAAAAGGGATGGACAGCACTGACTAAGACTGCTTTTGACTGCAATGCCTCTGAGAAGTACTTAATGCTAAATAAGTGTCTTCATACGTACATGACTAATAATTTAGTAAGTAAGTGCAACTGAATTTCACCGTAATAAAGCCCTTTTTAAAAGATGATAAAACTCAACAAGAAGAAAACAAACACTACATCATAACGGAAACACAAAGTCTATGCAACTGTCTAATTCAAATATTTCATTGTCAAAAATTGTTTGATTAAATATGACACACCATCATCTGTCCTCGCATAGTTACGAATAAATTAAAATCATCAAATATATTTACAGCGGTCTGGGAATTGATAGGACACGTCCTTCATCTGATATTTTAAAACATCTAAAGCTTTGGGCAGTTAATTATGCATGTGAAGAGGTGAAGAAGAGTTTATGCTGAATGAAGTGTTGTGATATCATCAATTTCAAAATTTACCAGTTACTTGCTAAGATTAGAACAAAAGGAAATTTAGCACATCTAACATTATTCACAAACTTCATTCACACTGTTAACCTAAAAGGTGACTGATTTCACCCACACAAAAATAACTGTGACACCACATTGCATTAAAAATCATATTACATTACAATTACCGGTACACAAAAACACAAATGTTACTAAATAACATAAAATTACCAATTTGGCAAATTGCTTGTAAACTTTGTCTACTTGCGCTATTTGTGATTGATGCCACTGTGAAGATAACTTGCATCATGTGCTGCCACCTGGAGGGCACTCTTGGCAACTCATTTAAACCATAACACATGTGCTGGTGCTTTGTAACACAAAACACAGAATAAGGACCTCAAATGATAATAATAAATTAGTAGTAGTAGTAGTAGTAATATTAATAATAATATATATTAATAATATCCACCAGAGAAGTGATTATATGAATCCCAGTGGCTGTCCTGAGGAAACTGCATCTGCTTTCCCAGAATCTTACCAAATGCCACAAGCCCTTTCTCTGGGGATGGTCCTAGCACTGCTTAAAGCCCATCATATATTCTAAAGAGCAGGGTAAATATTATAACAACCACTCGTAATAATACGTCAACATCCCATCATATATCTTAAAAGCAGGGTAAAAATTATAACAACCACTCGTAATAATAACAGGTCAACATTTGCTTTTCGTTTGCTGGACCTAAATTTCGGAACTCCTCACTGAATCTGCTCAGGCGCTTGTATCATTTCATGCTCAACTTAAAACTTGTCCGTTTCAGATTGCTTATCCACCATAGACTGTCTCTCTGTTTCAACGGACCGATTTCCTTGAAGTAGACCTGATTATGGCTTCGTCTTGGTGCACCATCAGTTGGTGATGCCTTGTGCAATTAGACACCTGCATGATAATGATACTAATTAATAATAATTATCTGTCCATCACTGTCTAATATTATACTCCATTATGGTAGTCCAACACCCTGTTAGGTATGTGGGCAGATGGCCTTAAAACTAGGGATAAGGGTTCTAATTTTTCAGAGTTAAGTAGCTATAGCACTCCTAATCTAACGCTTCAGTCCTCATGGATCGTTTCAACCAGGGATAAAAACTACAATTACAACTCTGCCACTTCCTGTACTCTTGATAGTGCCAGTCCCAAGCCTGGAGAAACAGGAGGGCAACGCTACTCATCTCTGTTATGACAGTGTCGTTAAACAGTAACTAACAACTTAATACAGACTGGTCAGAGGGTTCCCTTGTAACTTTGCGAGTACAGGTTTGAGCCTCTTCTGAGATAGTTACTGCATAGGGACCTCGAGGAAATTGTTCCATCCCAGCTGCTTCACACCTCCAATTCAGATTTACTGACTGTGCGAGTAACCAGAGCTTCGTAATAATAAGAATACTCAACAATAATATCATTAATAATAATACCAGTAATACATTAATCACTACACTGTACTGGAACCCACAATGCAATAATGCTAAAGAAACAGTAATGAAGTAATGGCATTATGCTACATATTGAATAAAGAATGTTTAACGCAAAATGAATAAAGATACGTGCCAACAGGAAACAAAACAAGGTAGCTGATAACAGTTGTTAACTAAGATATGTTCACAGACACCTGTAAAGGTATCTAAACAATGTAGGCAATCAATATACACAGAAAACTGTAATGGCAATTGCAAGAGAACATTTGCATGCAGCTCCTCTCACGAACATTTGAAAACCAAACCATAAAAAGTATCGTACTAACAGCAATAATTTAATAGCCAAAAACCTTAGCAATACAACATTCCATGTCATTTCTGTGCAACAGTGTTAAAGCTAGGTGCTTTTGACAATGGTCACATTTCACATTTTAACATTCATCAGTTTAAAAATTCATAAAATCACACTCAAATATTACAGAATCTCCGCTAGCTTTAAAAATTCATAAAATCACACTCAAATATTACAGAATCTCCGCTAGCTTTAATGAGACAAATTGACCAAATTTCATATTACAAAGTTTCAATTTTTAGATTAACTTCTGAAGACTAATAAAATTCACAGATTCTTATTTTAACTGATATGAGTTTCAGCAAAACGTTCATTGCAAAAGTCTATGGTTCAAATCTCTATCATGACGAGCCATCCAATGTTGAACTTTGTCGATAAATTAAGAGAAATTCACCCAAGTCACATCATGACATCCATCCATTTTAAAACCATTTTAAAATCTACTAACACATAACAAACTATTGATGAATAATAAGTCAACAACACAGTTAATAAATTGCAAAATAGTAGGTTAAATCAATTTCAGGATGCTCAAATCATAAGTAATTTCTGGGTATTACTAAATATTTGTATGATCGGAACTGAAGGCAAACTGTTCAAAGAAGAAATTTACATAAATTAACATAGGTTCATCAAATTTACATAATGACAACCAATCTTTTTAACATTAATCAAAAAGTAACACTGATTTTTGATATTGATAAATAATAAGTCAACAGTTAATAAATAGCAAAATATGTGAAATTACTTCCTGGAAGTTCAACTCAGAAACAGGTTGTGTGCATGATTAAATCAAGAATAATTTTTGCACAGCAGAATTTAACACACACAGACAGTCATAGGCGTAGCTACATTGAGGCAGACTAGCTACATTGAGGCAGACAGTAACACGATATCTTAGAAAGCAGCCATGCAAAGAAGACTTTGTAGGCCATCATTAACAAGTAAACGAGGGTGTTGGTTGATTTTACACAACTTGAATAATTCAGCTGGAGAAACCATGCATCAGTACACTTAGAAATGCAGCAATACAACAATGGTACCGCCTTTCCTTTTCAACGTACATTGCATGACAATGTAAATTACAAACGACATGCCCAAGTATCCAGAGAAACCGATACACTAGCATTCAACTACCATGTTCACCTTGTGCCGTCGATTCGATGAATCCTAGCGACCGTCATAGTCAACCTTCTCCACGTGTTCCGATCTCTCGTCGCTTCTCTCAGCTCCGGAAGCTTCATCTTCATCGTCTCATGTATCTCATCCATCCATCTTCTTCTCGGTCGTCCTCTTCCTCTCCTCCCTGCACACCAGCATCATCTCCTTTTCCAGTCCATCCGCTCGCATCACATGTCCAAAATAACTACCATGTTACCTCCATTAATAAACAATCATCAGCCTGCACAAGGGGAAGTGGAAACTGACAAATAGTCGATATCTTCACTAAGACGTTCTTGCTTCCATACACATCTTCTCACAAACATCGGAATCCTTTCGAGTTATATGTCCAGGTTTCACAGAAACACAATCAAGCAACACTGACATAAGATGCCCAGCACAAAACTAGACAGAATAACAGATAACTGGAACAGGTGGGTAACTAAGAAACCCCAGAGAAATGGATCCACAGGGCAACATCATCATCGAATGTTTAACACCTTAAAAACCAACAATGCATTCGCAATTAGCCTAATACATCAAAAAATTTTACCACAGGTCATACACTATAAAAAGAACTGTATCAACAAATAAATTTCAACCAAGTGTTTTTATGATATAATAGTACATGATGAATACACACGCAATCAACAACAGCTACGATAGTAATTACTTGAACTCGATAACTTGTTCCGCGTTCTAAAAAACAAGCTTAAAAATTTCTTTAACACAACAAAATCATAGCATGCACGGCAAGTTATTCAGATCATACCGCATATGACCAACAAGGTAGGCCTACATGTCTGTATTGAAATTAGGACCTTAGTGGATAATAGGATAATATACTACACAACTGTAGCAATTATGTTTCTAGTTAGAAGGATAAAAAAATTTCATGGGCTTACAATGGGCAGAATTGTATAAGATAGGCCTAAAGCAAGTAGTTCTAGCATCTACAACTGTTAAGAACAGTATACCAGTAAGCAGCACAACGAAAGAACAAAGAATGGAAAACGTGCACATATAATACAGCCTGTAATGATCATGCAGTACACAACTACTGAAGTGATGTGAGCAAATCGCACTGACTAAAACTTGCAAGTTCCCATGAAAATGCAGTGAGAATGATCATACCAATTAAACAGCATTTGACCATAAAGAAAAGAAGTGAGCAAAATCATACTGAATCAAACCATAATTCTGGATAAATTGTACAGGCCTTCGATGTGTGAGACCAGCTACAGTGTGACAAGTTTGAGATCAGAAATACACCAATACCGAGATTTCTTACCATAACTAAGCCATACAAAAACATCTGATTACGTGTAACAAAGACACAGAAATGCCATTGGCACACATCAACAGTCTTGGCATTATACAGCCGGGTCTGATTCGATCGCCGAAGCATAGTGGGTCCAAGTAGGTGACACATGTCTTCGTTCAAGGTTTCATCAACCGCAAAGAGACGACATCAACTGTTTTTTGTACAGAAAACTCAGAAAGCAAATCTCGTCAACTGTACTGTGTTCAAGGTTCATGACAACCCTAAACTTGGCGCTCAACCGTTGCCTGCGAAGACGTGATTTCGACACCCGTAATTTCAGCAGAATTCAGTGACATGGACAGCCGAGCATGCAACATGAACAGCACAGCATGTCCGCAGTTATCTACAGGTGAATATCGGACAGAGCAGTTTCTAGCGTTTCAACGGATCTCGGAAGGTGTCTTGCATGGATCCAGGAAGACAAAGATCACGCAGTCAACATCGCTAAATGGCATAGACCTTCTTCCACTGCCAAAACGTCCAACACCGAAACAACACACAGCCGCAAAATCGTTTGCGCGTAACAAATACTCTCGCTTTCTCCGGCATATCGGAACTGCAACAGACACAAAATTCTGAGGCCTCCTTGTCGTTCTAGTTTTGCATTACTGCCTTGCGATGCCAGTAGTGGAGGAAGGGAAGGTGCTTATCGGTACTGGTGGTAGTACGAAGGAGGGCTGTGCGCCGGTCGCTGGAAAAAGACTGGATCAAACTGGGTGCCGGGCGCTTTGATGTCATGGTTCAGAGCGGAATTGTAGGAAAACGCCGAGCTCGGGGCGCTGGTGGCTGGATCAGGCAGAAAAGCTTCTTGTGAGTAGGCGGACAGGTTCGGATACACTGACCGGTAGCTGGACTCCGGCAGATGACCAGCCAGTCGGTCAGCGCACGAAATCATGTCTGGGTATTGTAAGTACGCAGGAATGTTAACGGGGTAGCAGGCGTCGCCACTGAATCGAGTGGCCAGTCCGTTCATCGCCCACCGGTTCTGCCCGTCCGACCATCCGCCATAGAATGGCCCCGAAGGCAAACCACGCAGCAGGCCACAGGCGTTGAACATCTGACTTTCTTCTTGTTTGGCGAGCAGTGAGTCGTACGTGCAGTCCATGCGCGCGTTCATGCCCACGAGCGCCGCGTTCGAGTGCGTCAGACCGAGCGCCGGCGGCCACTTGTGAAACCCTGAGTTCCACTTGAATTCCTGCGACACGTCCTGAGGAACAGCGGCGGAAAATGAAGGCGGTAGCGCCGGGCGGTAGAGTCGCTCGTGCGTCATGTCTACGGCGTTAAAGTTGCAGTCGATGTGTTTGCGTTTCCTATCTTTCTCGGCAGCCGAGTGGTGGCTGGTGTTGGCCGGTTCCGGTTGTGATGACGGTTCATCCGAGGTGCGTCGGTCCTTGCGAGGTTCCACCTTCAAATCTAGATCGGGGAAGACGATCTCGGTCTCGTCAAGGTGTGGCAACAGCCCACGCAGGTGGTCACGCAGTTTCCTCAGCGCAACGAAGAACGGAACCTTGTCGCTGGCACGCGGCAGCTGGGAACATCGTGCGCTTGAAGACGGCATCACGTACACCACCTGGTGACAAACAGGTAGTTCAACACCCAATTAGGTATCTGAACAGATGGTGTTCAACAAAACAATTGGCTTATTAAGGGATACTCTCCCTTACTTACTAACAAACTTCCATGATGTGAAAAACATTTATTGTCACGATGCTATATATTTTTAACTGTGTTTATAAGATGTCTGTACACCAAAGCAATTGGTTAATAAACTTACTTACAAACTCATCAATTCCGTTTCACAGCTGAATGGCTGATTTTAGTTGTTGCATATTTATGTGGCATATTTTATGCATGTCTTGTGTGATAGTGGTGTAATTATCTACTTTCAACACTGTGTCTGAGTTTCAAATTTCAGCAAGTTAGTATCTGCACATAGAAGTTTAACATATTTAGAAAGAGTAATCCAGATGTACTTCAGTCAAATTATCTTACAGTCTCAGGCAGATAGGTCCCTACCAAGTCCTATAAGACTGGTAAACAGATAGAAACCAAAACAATTGCCAAACCACGACTCACAGTGAATGGAAAAGCAAACCTCTTTAGCATTAACCATCGTCATGAAATGTCTTACCATCAGGCTCTCCAGCTCCTCTCAAAACAACTCATCAGAATGATCCGACCGATTCTGTTCCCGCCTGTTTGCCTGACCCTTTGACGTCAGTCAAATCAAATTACGTTTACCTGGAGTCGATTTTGGTAAGCTATCCATTACCCACTCCAATTCCGTGCAACATGTCCAAAGAGCAGATCGTAGTTGATACAATGCAACCCAGATGTTCGTACTATTGTAGTTATTAGATAACAACTAAGTGACTGCTCAGAACCTAAACTTCACATACCTAGTTTATCAATGACTACATGAATTAGTAGGAAATCAATCAATCTATCAATCAATCAGCCGTTTATTGATTCAACAACAGCACAAGACTTACAGGAAATAATTAACAATCAGTCATTTTCAAAGTTAATCTGCTGATGCCGTCAACAGGACAGCCCTAAAGGATAAAATAATCCGCTATTGCAAGGCTGCCCCTTTTCCACGTTACATTTACAGATCACTAGATGATTTTTATGATCAATCTGAAATGCCACTGTACAGATCACTAAACAGTCATCATTCAGATTTAACCAATAAACTGCATGGCAACAGACTTGAGGCAGAAGGCAGATCTTTCCATGTTTTGACCCCGAAATTTTCAGAAGTTTACAGAAGTTGGATGCAGTGCCATTGGCCAGCAGACAGTATAAACCTTAATGAAGGCCAATCCTGATTGCAAAAGTGACCCCATTCTGCACTCAAAGCCTCAGAGGTCAGGAATACAGTCTTCAAGATGCTAAAACCACTTACTGTGTTAGTTCCTGGAAAAGGTTCTGGCTGTTTTCCTATGTAGAAGTTCTTGTGATTGCAAAACACTTCGTAAATACCTACAAGAGTTGAAATCATGTTACAGTATGCATAACAGAATGTGAGCAAGATCAACCACGTAGTAACAGGGCTGACCTTACTAGTAATTTGCACAGGTACATTCAAGTAGCATCTCTTCATAAAAACTCAGAGCAACTCCCGACCTCAAAAAACAAGATGACGATAAGAAATGGTCTTCAACCGTTGGCAAATACAGGCACACAAAGCAGAAGCTCTGATTACAGTACTCACAAAAGCCAATTCCAGAAAGACTGTAATGAATCTACCATCAATCAATCAATCACTCACTCAATCAATCAATCAGAGGTGCTCCCAGCCCAACCAGGGCTAAAGAGAACAGCTTTTAAGAATAGATAGAACACCAAGGAGTTTGTCCTAGGTAGGAGATGAAGCTCCAGTGGAAGGCCATTACAGGTGGTCAGGCCCACAAAGGAGAAAGCCCGTTGTTGCATGATGGGAAGCCCGTGGAGTTTATGCTGTATTGTGGAACAACCTGATCATTTGCATAGATCTCTGTGTTGCACAGAGTGAAGAGATCTGTGGCTAGATACAGTGTGGGAATTGTAAAAAAATAACTGGGGGTGGACGTTGATTTATGTGCAGTTTGGGTGTGAAATGTAGACTCTACTATGGGATCAGAAGAAAGACTAGGGGTGTTGAACTCCTCAACAATTCTCACTCTGGCTAGATATGGACGACACTGAAACATACAGCTCCCTAATATATAGAATGAAGTAATTCAATTTATTACCAAACTTTTGAATCCCATCACAGAGATGTCTGTATAAGGAGGAGAGATTGGTTAATGCAACAAACATACAGGCAGATATGAAAACATTTCTTAATAAACCACGCCAAAAGTTGCAACAGAGATAGATACCTTTTCCGTTGAACACAGCAATCTTTGGTTTGAAAGTCTGGATTTTTTCAGTCAAACTCTCAACTCCTTCTTTGATTTCACGACTAAATATAAATCGGATATATATTGCACCACAACAGTGCAGACAATTTCTAATTCAACTAAGTAAAAAGCAGGTACTTTCAACCTTACCCATTATGGTCTAAAACTGCCTTTATTCTTCTGCCTTACTCACCTAACACTTCAACGATGAGCTGCATTGGTTTCCCAGTCACTTAATAATAATAATAATAATAATAATAATAATAATAATAATAATAATAATAATAATAGAGATTTGAGTGCCGTAGTTCGTAAGCAGTCGATGACTCGAAGCAACGATTCAGAAGCACTTTTAGTACACGCTCATCGTTACAGTGGTTAAATGCATTTCTTAGTCTCCAGCCTTACCCAATCCTTGCCTGCTATACCAATCCAATTGAGTTGGAGCAAAATCAGTTGTGAGTTGTCAAATGCAAATGACGCCAGCTGTGGAATCAAGATATCTGAGTCCATAATCTGAACCAGGTAAATTGTAATTGTAACTGTAAAGGCAGTTGTACACGAGTACCCCATCTAATACTTTAAGCCAATGGAGTCACAATGTCAGTTTATAATCAAGTAGAGCTCCATCTGACAACTTTATGATTGAACCAAAGCAGTTCAGTACTGGTATGTATGTATGTGTGTAAGTAGGTATGTATGTATGTATGTATGCATGCACATGCAAGTATGTATGTATGTATGTACGTGTGTATGTATGCATGCGTGTATGTATCTGGGTATTTAAATAGCACTGTTTCGAAGCTACTACTTGCGACCATAACTAAAGGGCCAGCTTGCATGCAAGTTAAAAGAAAAGGAATTACCGGTATTTAACTTCTTTAGTGCTGAAGATAAGATTAAACCTTGTAATACGCCATTCCGCTGGTCTGGATGAAAGACAAAGGAGCCAAACTAGCTACAGCACATAAAAGGCCGAGGCAGAGAATACAAAAGAAAGGCACTGTTGGATTCCTGGATCTGCCTAAGGACAGAGCCCAGAACCTAGTTAACTGCCTTTGTACAAGATACCGAACAAAGTTGAAAGAAATGCAAGCTCTCTTACGTTATGGCATACCGTGAGAACTCCACACTGCCTTTGGAACAACGCGCTACAAAGTTTGTGAAGCCGATGCCGTACTGTTTCAGCTTGTAGTCATCGCTGGCATTCATTGGCTCCGGGATTAAGCCAGACAGATAAAGGCATTTCCCTGTCCAGAAAAACGAACTTCATCAAAAACAACAGCACACAAAACAACAGAAAATAAAACATCCTTGCAAATCATAATATTACTGTAACTGCATAGAAATTCACATATACTGATAACGTAAAGATCTGCCATTTACAGTGTGCTTTGATAACGTAAAGATCTAAAATTTACAGTATGCTTTGATAACATAAAGATTTGCAATTTACAGTGTGCTTCAAAGACAACATAAAGATCTGCAATTTACAGTGTGCTTCAAAGACAACATAAAGATCTGCAATTTACAGTGTGCTTCAAAGACAACATAAAGATCTGCAATTTACAGTGCGCTTTGATAACATAAAGATCTGCAATTTACAGTGTGCTTAAACATGTGACAATGAGAAATGGTGTTTTAACTAATCCATAAAGAGCTACATCTACCACTGGAACAATCTTCTACCTTCTAGAGCAATCTTCTTCAAAAATACATACTCCTCCAAAGGGAAGGCTCAAGAAACATTTTCTACTGACATGAACACACAGCATTTAGACCAGTTACAAAGCAACGTTTTAGCACTTTTCATAATGATGCTGCATAAAAAGTCACGAAATGTCATATACATAATCTGAGGCAAATCTATTTGGTGTTGCAACATGTGAAGCTGTCACAGTGATGAAAAATATAGGGTACAAGTATATATTACAAGTTTAAAAGAGAATACAACAGATGCAAGATAAGCCTCTTGATGCATAAACAAAAAAGCCTATTTGAACAGATGAACATTACATTCCAGCATTCCGATAGAGTTGCTTTCGAGTAATTGCTGCCAGAGCCATGGTCTGAACACGGGGCTGAGACAGAAAGCGACACACATCAATGAATCTGGTGAATGACTTACAGAAATGGTTGCCAGGTCCAGCATAATGATGACCAAGGTAGGCAGCAGTCAGCCCAGGGCAGCTGCCAATCTAAAATATCGAAATACAAGACAGGTTGGGAATGGATCCAGGATTTTAAGATGGGAGCAAAGCAATATTAGAGAAGAAGAAGGGCAGACCTGTAAGCTAGCCTGAGAGGCAGCCATGGGCATGAAGTGTTAGCGACTTCACTTTCTTGGCCTCAACATATGACAGCGGTTGGCCTGTACTCTCTTTCACCATCTGATCCTCCCACTGACAGTGTACAGTCAGTGTACTCATTACAGCTAAGTTGGCCATGAGTGCAGGTGGAGTGGAAATCTCAAAACAAACTCTGCCCTGGTGGGAATTTTGAACCCTGACTTCTCAGTTAACTGCACTGTTAACTGAGAGGTTGGGGTTCAAAATTCTAACCATTAGACTCTCAAGCACCCCAAGCATGTTAGCCCCATATTAAATCTGCAAAGTTAAGTTGAGTAAGTTCACATGCTCATGATACACTCAAAGTTCACTAGAGGTCATTAATTGGGGCATTAATCATTTACAGTTCTGTCCATTCATACTGTGAATTAACTTCTTGAAAATTGTAATTTTACGTTAACTTCACGACACTAGTTTCACCTCTGATTGCGTTTTGTCACTCAGGTTCAATAAATGAATATATTATAAAAAAATCCCAAACCACTGGATTGACACCAGCCACTAGACTATCCCACTACCCAATCTGATATGTGAGGGTATAACAAACAGTCCTCTTCTTAATCTTCAAGCCAACAAATATTTTGCAGGGCAAATCCTCCATACAATAAATTCAGCCTTGACTAGAATCTACACCACCAAAATGCACACACATGCACAGAGAGAGAGAGAGAGAGAGAGAGAGAGAGAGAGAGAGAGAGAGAGAGAGAGAGAAAGAGAAAGAGAAAGGGAAAGAGAGAGAGAGAGAGAGAGAGAGAGAGAGAGAGAGAGAGAGAGAGAGAGAGAGAGAGAGAGAGAGAGAGAGAGAGAGAGAGAGAGAGAGAGGAGAGAGACAGAGACAGAGACAGAGACAGAGAGACAGAGAGAGACAGAGAGAGACAGAGAGAGACAGAGACAGAGACAGAGATGAGACGAGACAGAGACAGAATGATCCCACAGTGTACTACAGCTGGATACCGACGATGAAAGCGAATGCTTACTATAATTATGTCCAGGTTAGGACAGAGCAGATCCGGGACGGTTCTTTTGAGAACGTCTTCCTCCGTCATTCCGTTAAAGCGATCCCTCTTCTTTTTTGAATTGAAACTGTCCGACGATGTGGCCTCCTGCTTCACGTTGCTCTGTAGCTCACTCTGCGCTTCACTTTTCTCCACAAAGTGACTACAACAGTCACCAAGGAAAGACATAATCATCTTAACAGTGCTTATCGAAGAAATACTGCTCCATTTAATTATTTATTGCAATTAACCATGTGTCAAATGTTCCGTAAATCTGTAGCTGAGGTGCTAGATGTGTGCACGAAGGGTTGTCACAAGGAGCCTGTTGAGTTGGTTTGAACCCACAACTGTTGGAGTACATTATCCAGCAACCAACCAACCAGACCATACATATAAGTAAGTACGTACGTGCTTTATTGAACTGCCTGAAAACGCACTGCGGGAACATCAGATAGAGTATTAAATCAAAAAATTTTTTTTTAAATAAATAAAATACAATAAAACAGACATCTATGGATCTGTGAGAGTAAGGTTACAGTAAGAAGAAAGATCAGCAATAAAGTCCATTGAATAACATACGCGTAATAAAGCCACATCGGGTTAATGCGTCAGCATGTGAGATCTCACGGTTATGTGAACGAGGATGGAGAGAGTAGGTAACCAACCAGACCACCATGTCTATCAGTAGACCACTGTGTCACATTAAAGTTAGCCAATATGTGTCTGACAATCAGCCATACATTCAACAAAAACTTCATCTGCTCAATCAACTGCTCAACTGATGCACGAATCTTTCAACTTCAAGGCTGTAGTTTATTAAGTGACGTTGCACTAGGATCACTTCTGTGTCGATATCATAAATTGTTAAGCATTAAATCATATCTTACATATTAAATCATCTTACATGCTGAGGATTGATGGCTATAGACGGCTAAATGAGGCTTCTATGAAAATTGAAAATCCAAGCAATATGCAGCGTTATGACAGCAGAACGAATTCATCAAAGCAGAGATCTATCACCCTATAACAGTGTGACCTCATCAAAAGCAGGCAGAGGCCATTTCCATCAGTATCTGCATTACATCTACAGCAAAGTCTTGCAGCCTATATAATAAGATATACAGCCACACATACCCGCATATGTATATATACCTGATTTATAGCAGTGCTATTATAGGTTTCCGTATATAAATGATCAGACACATGCAAAGATATATACATCAAATGCTGATGTAATGATTGACTTATTCTGTTACAGTATACATTGAAACAATTTTCTCTGACAACTTTATAGGTGTGAATAAGAACACTCTGTCTATGAAAGATCTAAGGGTAGAGACCTTTATAGGTGTGAATAAGAACAATCTGTCTAGATATGAAAGATCTAAGGGTAGCAAACTTTATAGGTGTGAATAAGAACATTATCTATAAGAGATCTAAGGGTAGCAAACTTTATAGGTGTGAATAAGAACAATCTATAAGAAATCTAAGGGTAGCAAACTTTATAGGTGTGAATAAGAACACTCTATCTATAAGAGATCTAAGGGTAGCAAACTTTATAGGTGTGAATAAGAACACTCTGTCTATGAAAGATCTAAGGGTAGAATCCTTCATAGGTACGAATAAGAACAGTCTGTCTATGAAAGATCAAGGGTAACGAGATTTCCACCAACACCGTTGAGAGGAGGCGTGATTACTAAAAATATTTAATAGCGAAATTTTAATGACAAGCCCAGAAAAACCAGTTGTCACGAAACTTATTTGGAAACTAAAGCAATCAGAAAGACGAACCTTTCGTTCAAACGCTCCTGTGGCGCTTCTTCGGTGTAGTTGCTAGGCAACGCACTGTTGCTGTCGTTGTAGTTGGGCGGGTCGTTCGACAGGTTGCACTCTGTGCCTCCAGTGGTGCAACTGCTGCTGCTGCCATCTGCCGGCAGAGAAGGTAAATCAAGACGAGGATTTATTGGAGGTGGATCCGTGTAATAAGGATAGCAACCATCTTGTCGCCAATTCCACGGCTGTGTTTCGTAGTTAGCACAAGACGGAAAGCTAAAAATACAATGCAACGGAAAGCTAAAAGTTAGAGCTGTTCAACGATTGAAAATTTTAATCACGATTTACTCTTGCGATTAAAAAATAGTCGCAATTAATCTTGCGATTAATCACATCATGAGAAAAGAACAATGCAGTATTGTAGTTGGTTATATATGGTCTGATTTTTGGATTTGTTAAAGAGCCCTTGTAACGGCATGTGCTGAGTTACAGCGCTGTACAAATTGTCAGTTTCATCATCATTATCATATAGATATTAACAAATAGTAAATAGTAAATGAACTTCATATTTTTAACAGTATTTAGTAAATACTGTTAAAAAATATGAAGTTTGTTTAAAGGAAAAACTAGTCGTTGTTGTCAATATGTCTATTTTTATTAACAGAAAAGCAGATTTAATAGGTTGATCCACTTTCTGCAGTACCTCATGCATCAGTGTTCAGAAAATTCCTGTTCAAAACTGTGTTTGCGATTAAAATTTAATTGTGACTTAAATCAGTTTAATCATGTTAATCGTCCTGAAACTTTAACGTGTGTATAAATGGCGATTAATCAACAGCCCTACCAAAAAACAACGTAGCATTATATCAAGGTCGTTGTACCTACTCAGGACAAAGTGATGCAAAGTAGCCATTCAAAATTCTCACATGTTAAATTGTGCGGTTCACAGATATTATAAATTTAGCAAAGATAAGACAAAAACAATCCAAGAACTTAATAGCATGTCCTTGAAAACAAACAGATCATTTTCTCTCCTACATGGTAGCTCAATAAAGAGTCAAAGTCATGGAAATAAACTGTGGTAAATTATTTCAACTGCCTAGTTCTAGCTCAACAGTACACCCACAATCAGAGGAATGCATGCAATTAATACTCGTTTGCAGTCTCACCAATTCAAAAAAACTCTCATACTTTCAGTGGTTTCAAGATCATTTCCACACGAACAAAACTAGCCTTTGAGACATGGACATTGACAGTCCATGTCTCAAAAATAATACTTAACTTACACTCTTAAAAGTAATATCTGAATTCAGCAGACACTTACGTACCCAGAACACTCACAGACAAACTTCTGGTAATAAAGTAAATTCATTGTAGCTTATAATCAGACATTATTTTGTATTGTGTAGTCATCAGACGAAAACAGTCAGGCCACTGAAAGTGTGCTTTGTCACCAGACAATTTATGCCTGCAAGCATCCCAGTGCCAACTAGTGTCTGCAGCTATTAACAGATAATACTTCAGAGAGTGTACTTACTTGCTTACATCCCTCTTGGTTGGCACGACAGTAAGACTGTTCCTGGAAAAAAATTAATGGTCCCAGAAAATGTATAGACATCGAGAACATGCGCTGTATGCTTGTTGAATTATTAAATGCTTCACCTGGGTCTGAAGTCATCAGTCTAATATCCAATCAAATGTGAATTTTAAACAAATCATAACAAGCACAGTGCCGAACATATATTTTATATATATATATATATATATATATATATATATATATATAGCCTAGTTCAATTCTAAGCTACTGCAAGAATTCTGTTCTGATGTCAAAGAGAATCAACATTTATGATATGTAACTCATATTAAATGTTATTTAAGCAGTATCTAAACTGCTATTATAAGAAGAAGAGCAATCCCTTAAGCTAGCCCTATTAAAGGCAGGCATGGGTATGAAGTGTTAGCGACTTCATTTTCTTAGCCTCAGCATGTGAGGGCGGGTGGCCAGTGCTCTTCCTCGCAGTCTCACCTTCCAATTGACAGTGTACAGTCAGTGAACTCATCGTAGCTGAGTTGGCTAGGGGCGCATGTGGAGCAGAAATCTCGAACCATAATTTCTGCCCTGGTGGGGATTTGAACCCGACCCCTCGTTTGACAGTTCAGCACGCTAACCACTACACTATCGAGTGCCCCTATAATTACCATTGAAAATACCATTCAAAATATGGATATTTGCTTAGATTTCTCTAATACTGGGCATTTAACCTGTGCACGGTTATGTAGAAGAAATTAATAAGTCTTTGAATGAAAGATTCTACTTACAAGGATGGAGTTTCATTAGGATTCATTGTTCTGCCCAACATTTACTGTCGTAACTGAATGAAATCTGTAAAAAAAAGATAAAAGAGAGCACATCTATCACATGCCAAACATTAACAAAAACACACATTTGCACAAAAACACACATTTGCACAAAAACATATCTTAAAACTCAAAGCAAGGCTAAACAACATGCTGGCAATTCTGACTGGACTATGACTGATTGGTATTGACTGGAACTTTGCTAATCCTATTAAAGTAGAAATATCTGTTGCAATATTAATCAAGATAATTCATCATGATTCATTATTCACATGCTATATGTGAATAATGAATAGAGGAATATCAGCCACGTTCTCCGAACTAAAATGAAAGTATGGCAACCACTAATGAAAATTGATTTTACAAGTTCAAGGAGCGCAGAGCAGACATAAATCAGAAAAATGTCTTCGACCAGCTGAATACTTAAATGTCGTGAGCACCGAACATAAAGGGCCTTTTCATAAAATGCAAATTCTGCTACAATGTGGGTCAATATGATAGCCATATTTCCAGCTGCTTCGTTGTTTATGGCTTTGTACTAGCATAAATAGAAGACAGCCAAGTATACAATTCCAAAACAGGCCCATGTTATGATTATCAGTTGTGCATTTCGTTCTGACTTGAATGCCAGAGAGCATCCTTCACAACCAGTCGACTGCTGCACTGCACCTTCTGCTCACCCACCAGCCCCCACTCACTCCGCTTGGGTTGGCCAAAGCAGCCTCGGCACAGGCAATGGCCAACCCAACAGATGGAAAGCATAGTGAGATTACCTTTTAATTATATGCCATTACATCCACCCAGATGTGTGAACATCACCCCCAAAGTGCACAGCCCCACTCTACAATAAGTACCAGGTAGGTAACTTCTGATCATGTTTGTAATAGTCTCACTTGTTACCCCAGGACGAGAACAGGGGTTATACTATACACCCTCATGTACTGGCAATGCAGCTATTGCCATGGCCAATTCCATTATCCAGATTCTGTGGCTTACCCTGTACTGGTTAATTCCTCTGTTACAGTCTAAACCAGTGTCAAGAAATCATTCTGTATTCACATACCCAAAGCTTTGAAATTAGTCATAGTCTGGCTAAGAATACACAAAATGTAAAGAAGCCCTTTCTGTAACATATTCAGACCATCAAAAATTAATCATTTGACCTTGCTGTCATGTTTGCGAACTATTTCTATATGCCTGGAATCCCTTTACATCACACTACTCAAGATCATAAGCAATTATAGAACAGAGACCCCAACAAAACATAAGAACCTAATGACCTTTCAGCATAAAAACTACAGCACCCGATGTGTTTACCTGATGAGGCACTGTTACCCTCTAACTGATAGCCCTTGGGATTACTGTAACATATAAAGTAACCAAGAATAGATCCCTACGCACTGGCAAGACCCAGTCACTGCCTGAAAACCACATGCCCCAGAACAGGTAAGGATTTGTAACAATATTGATATGGACTGTAAACCACATGGAAGAAAGCCTACAACACAACAGCCTAGAATGCAAGTCTTACCATGCAAGCTAGAAAATGCAACCAAACAATATTGACCACCATTTATTTAGTGCCTCTCAAAAAACCCGGCACTCTTGCACTGTTCGTTGAAGACATTTCTGCTAACAAAAACATCCTGTTTTTCAAAGGAACTGTAACATTCTGAGTTTACTTTAAGCCACATTTACTCGTTGGTCCTTAACATTGTCAGAAGACTCATTTAAGCACCTCTTATGAGAAAAGAAACCAGTTTTCACTCTGAGGTCTCAGAAGTGATAAATGTTCTGTCTAACTAAAGCAAAGCTGGTTGTGCAGAAAACATAAGTAACCCTGGTGGTCAGCACACTGGACTGTAGAGAGAGACAAGGTAATATATTCCATGATAACCATGGTAAATAGCGCGGTAATGGAGACAACAATTTCAGTTTTATTGCAGTAATGGGGTTTACTGTCGCGGTAATACCGCGGTAATGGATGAGTCGGCAATAAAACCGCAGTAATGGTAACTATTATAGCTCTATAGTCTATACACTGTACAGAGTATATTGCAAACTTTCGATAAGATAATCTGTCTTTTTGTGTGTTTTATAAATTCAATCAGCAGTACAAATTAGCTTACGTAAGCTAAAAATTGCTTTTTTAAATTTCAATCGGTGAAAACTTTTTGTCTGGAATGTGATGTAGTCCTGCAGGGATGGGGTTAGGATGGGGAGAAAACCTGTGGGGATGTGACAATATGTGTGGGGATGAGGCTGGGAAATGGAAGACTTACTTGCTGCGGGGTGGGGGACAAGATTGTCTCCCCACATCACTCTCTATTGGACTGATAACCCAGAGATATTTTAAGACTGCCATTCTATTAGCACCACTAGTGAACTCAACCATAAAATGAGTACATCAGCTGTACACTGTCAGTGGCAGATGGCAAAGGAGAAGACTGGCTAAACACCCCTCAAATGTGAGAGGCTAAGAATAGGAAGTTGATCATAATTCATATGCATGGCTGTTCCACAAGGTCACCTTCGGGGAATGCCCTTTAAGGAACATGATGCCAAAATACAGGGAATCCAACCTAGTTTCACAGAATGGAAAAACTGGAAAATCAGATCACACATAATACAACTGACAGTAGAGTCAACTTCAAACTCTGCACTAGACATAAGCCAGTTCTGGAGGCACTGACCACGCCCCAATCCATTTCAAGGCCTCATGCTGAGCTTGTAGCTTTCTCAGATAGCTGTTGCAAATTTTATCAACACCAGGTCAAATAAATTATCCCGACAAACAACGAAACAAAATGAAAGCCAACCACCACCAGATGTGTGTATGACCCCACAGGGAAATACTTAACATCAGTCATATAGACTGAATAAATACAAGAAAATAAGTCCACATCACAATTCTATGCCTGGCTGTCACATGCACATTCAATGCTCAGATGCAAGCCCGAGACCAAAGCATGTCACAGAGAAAGCCGCATAAAAGCAATATTTCAAACTAGAAATAGTACGTGACTGTTTGGAATGGACCAGTAGCATACAACACACACACTATAAACTCAAATGAATGAGAAGATGCCAGCACCAAGCCAAAAAGAACTGCATTAATTATTAATAAAATATATATGAATATCTCAAAGAGGTGGCTCTGCCTTTATATCTTACGATGTATTGTGCACAAAATAGATGCTCAGAGTGATCAGTGTGTGGCACATTATGCATAGATGCTTCCATCATAAAAGCCTACATAATGGCAGGCTTCCTGCTATTGTATACCAAGCAAAACAACCACAAAATTCAACTTATGCTGTAGCATAACTCAAGTCTCTTTCCAGTGGAAATTAAAGCAGTGAGCATAGTCATATCCTCGAAGTGATGCCATGCTTAAATTCTGTCAAAGACCTGTTCATCCATGCAGTGCAGCATAACTCAAGTCTCTTTCTAGTGTAAGATTCAAGCAGTGAGCATATCCATATCCATGATATGCTGCAATACTTTCCTGTTTCAGACCTCTTTCATACAGTCTAACATACTCAAGTAATGTAATGTAATGTAATTAGCAACTTCTATTGTGCCGGTGTCTAATGCACAAGGCATCAACCGATGGCACACCAAAACCAAGCCGTAATCAGGTCAACATCCAAAAGATCAGTCCGTAAGAGACAGATAGACAGCCTACGGTGGATAAGCAATTTGAAAGAGGTAAGTTTTCAGCCGCGAACTAAATGACCCAAGCGACTAAGCACAGCGTACAGACACAGGAAGAGAGTTCCAAAAAGTAGGTCCAGATACTGCAAAAGCTCATTTGCCAAGAACAGTTCTTGATTTTGGTACGACCAGACAAAGATGATCCGATGACCTCATTGAATAATGATAAGTCTGGGGAATAAGAACTGATTTAAAATATTGTGGTTGGCCAGAATTTACAGTTTTATATAAGTACTATGAGCCCCAGTTTGAAATGAATTCTCTGCTGAACAGTCTCTTTCTGGTGTAAATTTAAGCACTAAGACCTCAAGTCAAAACCAGTCACTAAGCTACCAACGGATAATGACTTCATTCACCTAATACTTTACTTATTGTTTAATTGTGGTTCCCGAGTTTTGATTTTACTAAGAGATCAGCAACTGGACAGGAGCAACATTTAAGGAAAAAGTCACAGTGCAACAAACTAACAGTCTAACAATCAGTTGATGTCAGCTCACCAGTTCTCTACTTACTTCCTGCCCGAGTGGTGTCTATTACATTGCATGACGTGATGCAATCATTTTAAATTTTAATTGAAAATGGCATCTAAAAATATATTCATTTCAATGTCTACGACCAGTCAACTAATTTGTTAAGTCAGTCGCTAACTCATTAAGTCAGTCGGTAAATCCTTAGGCCAAAAAATGCTGTGTTTCCGGTAACATAGCTTTAAAAAACTTGGTAGGTAGGTAGGAACAAAATTTTATTTTGAAAAATATTTGTATCCAACAATTTGCTCTTACACCTTGCTAAAACAGTTTCGCGTTCTTTAAACTTATTTGTTAGGCCAAAAAAAATAATGCTGTGTTTCCGGTAACATAGCTTTAAAAAACTGGGTAGGTAGGTATGAAAAGAATTTTATTTTGAAAAATATTTTTATCCCACAATTTGCTCTTACACCTTGCTAAAACAGTTTCGCGTGCTTTAAACTTATTTGTTATAGATGGTATGCTGCTATTTTAAAGTATATATTGTTGCAGATATAACAACACAACAGTTAGAGGTTAAATTCATGTGTCAATAAAAAAATTTGTGAAAAAAAATTTTTTCAAACTTTTTTCACAAAATTTTTCCAGTTGGGCCTAAAAAAGTGACTCAGTCGGGTTACCGGAAACACAACATTATTTTTTTTTGGCCTTAGCGACTGACTCTGCGGACTACTTCCTGCCTTGGGCCTTCTTCGATGTGCTGTTAAGCCTAAAACTTGCTCCAACTAAAACTTCACTGTTCTGGTGCACGTGGTGATTGATCAGCCAAATGGCTCATTCAAGTTCTTAGGAGCATCCCGAGGTCCTCCAAAAGTAGAGCTCAGCATAGATGACAGAAGTAAAGTACAATAGTAACAGAATATAGCAACGATCTTTATTCTTAACAAAGTTTAGAGTTTGGGATCTTACTGACACATATCAGTGAAACTGTATAAGTCAAAGTGTGTGCAGCAAGTCAGTTTCAAGTAATAACAGGAACCTTTTTTATACATCATGCCACATGAGTGCAGAAAACTTTATGCAGGGCATCATGCAAACAATTACATCGCATTTTTGTACTACACAACTGTTTGTTTACATCACATTACCTACATAACTATGGTTCACATTATATGAGAGATGTTCTTAATTGGCTGCAGGTTTTCACACTGCACCAATTTTAACATTTCAGTGTGGGTCTGACAAAGCCACCTGGGCAATGCACCTGACTACTTGCATGAGCTTCTTTACCCAGAGGTCTGAAGTATGGCTGGCCATAAAAATATTTACTCTATAGCCCAAGATGAACTTGCTATTGCTTTCGCAAATGCTTAACAATGTCATGCTATGATTGGACCAGCTACCCAGAATAACCTCCATCTTAACTCCTTCTGGATAGGGATGCAACCTACACCTTTCAATAGCCCTTCAAACTGTTCTCTTTCACCAAAGCTGGGCAGAGAACAACTCTGGGTGAATACCTTGAAGTACTTTATCAGTACTTAGTCCTTCTGATGCAGGTCTGCACATTGGGCAATGCAGCATCTCTATCTATCTCGAGTCCTCTGCCAATGACATCCCCAAGCACCACAGGTCACCTCAAGTTGTCTCTGATGGTTTCTGGTAAACTTTTCCAGTCTTCCCCTTCTCCTGTTTCCTCCCCTTTCCCATCTTGAAGGATCACCACACAAATGTTCTGAACGATGATACTGACCCCTGAGCTCACTTGACCGACTTCAACTCTTTGTCCCGCAGGCGAGGACTGTCATGACCAAATCTCGTGCTTTTGCTTTTTAATATTGGAACCAACCTCCTCCCATGACTCGCTCATTGCTTCAAGCTGGGGACCTTCCTGCATCCTTTGCTGCTTAAAGACAGCCTTAGTTTCTCGGGGTCTCTCACACTGGGAGCGCCTTTAATAGGTGCAGCACTATGAGTGGCGCTATCTAAATTTACAGATACAGAACAGATACAATAATGAGCAGCAGAAAAAGATGTAAGAGAAGGAGAAGGAGTGAAAGGAGGAGGAAGAAACATGGCTGATTTTATGTTTCTAATAAGCACCATAGTGCTATAACTCTAATAGGCACCATAGTGGTATAACTTCTACAGAGCCAGGACCAGCTGCATTGATATTAACATCGTGACAACGCACTGACGCAATTTGAAGCCAGTGCAATCAATGCACACAATCAAACCATTACTCTTAGAACAGCAGTCCATATACAGAACAGGTGGCACAGTGGCTCATTGGCAGTCTAAACAGATGAATCACTCACTGATTCCTTTAAAGACAAAGAGAATGTTTACAAGTGAAGTTTAATCTCCAATATAACACCCAATAACCTCTGCTTCATCAATAAACAAATACGAATCTATTAGAATTTAAAGCAACAATTAAACATGTAATCTATGCATGCATCAGTTGGAGCATTGTTATATGCAAAACATCATAATCATCAGCACCAGCACCTGAAACCAGCCATTTGGTGGCAACGGGTCCAAATGAATCATCAACAGCTATTTTTACGTATTTGTCAGATTCAGAATTTTTTTCATAATAATAATAATAATAATATTCTTTATTGAAACAACCCGGTTGACAAACCACAACCGGTTACAGTGTACAGTTATGCAATTGAAACAATTCACAAGTACACAAATGACAGAAGACATAAATCTTAACTACTAACAGAACAGCCTGCAATACACGGCACTAATAGCAGCCTACAAAGCATGTCCACCTAAGGGTCTCGATCTCAGTACCTCTCGCTCTCTATGCCAGTGTGTTATCCAATGCGCTATCGGCCCCCCATGCATTTCCAAAACCTTGTTACATACCTGTTGTTGCCTATCTGTCACATTATTATCAGTCTCTATTACAGTCATGTAGCAGTAGAGATTAATTGGCGGCGTGATGCTTAATCTTGGAAGACCATGATTAAACATCACGAATCAAATAAATCACCCTTATGGTGTAACTTTAGTGTTCCTCCCAATCCCCTTGTTATATTCATATATATATAGCATTTTGAACACACGCTGCTCTTCAAGAAAAACGTTCAGTACATGGAACATTCTAGTACATGGGACATTCTAGTACATGAAATTCTAGTCCATTTACTAATTTACTAGTGTAACACTAGGCCTACTAATAAACACACTGCATCAAATGTAACGAGAATCACTTTCCTACCAGTAATTATAAATAAAACCATTTTTTTAAAGGGCACCACAGGCCACAGCAAACCGATTTTAGAATCATATTTCAGATTAAGTGCAACGGACCAATCATTCATTGGTAAAACCGTAGTTTACGTTGCTAAATTATTTGATACTGTCAATTTAAAATGGAAGCTGTACTGATGTACTGATGAAAATAATTCTTTGCCTAAATGGAAGTTGGAATGATGAAAATAATTCTTGCCTAAATAGATGTTGGATTGATGGAAAAATTCTTGGTTCAACAGATGCTGGATTGATGACAATAATTATTAATCGATTGATTAAAATAACTTTTGGCTAAAATGGAAGCTGGATTGATGGACATTGGTTGACTGCTTACTTACCAACGTCAAGTACGGTATTGAAGACATTAAAAATAATTTAGCAACGTAAACTAAGGGATAACCCATTCATTTATAATAAAATATACGAGTTTTTTTTTTACTTTCTTCCAAGGTAGGGCGTCAAAACGCCGCCCTACGCACATGCAGTACCCCGTGGCTGCAGCTCCCCTCGATCATTAGCATGCCTTGTTCTATTTTTCATAAACTAGATCTCATCAAGCGCCTCAAACACACTGCCCCCTCCCTGCGTCAAGAATTCCCACTCGGCACCTGCAGCTACCTCGTCCCTCGTCCACACAACCAGTGAAGGCGTGTCGATTCTGCGCCTGTCGGAACCATACCCAAAAGGTCATCGTGACCACAGGCAGAAAAGAAATTTCGTTAAAATTTGCGTCCGTTCATTCGGACATGACAGGTCCGGTCAAATATGACCGACGACGACGGCGACCATTGACGCTCTCTGGCCACCATCATCTCCAGTTTTTTTTCCGTTACTACGACCGCCGATGACGAACGCCGGAAAGAAAGCGGTCTTCGCGTGCAAAGGATGAACACCGAGCAACGCCTTCTTACCTGCTGCCGAAAAAGCAGAAATTTATTATATTCCCGTCGTCGTCATTTGTCTTGTTATGACATTTTAAGAATGATTTACGCTTCGGTCGACATTGCTTAGTATTTAATCGCTAGATGGCGCCGCTGCCAGATCCTCTGAGGAAGGCGACAGAGGTCGCGGCCATCGCCACGCTGGTTGCCTGCTGCTGCTGTGAAATAAGAAAACAAGTGAGCAAGAAGACCAAGCCATACTGACAGCTGTAGTGACAAACCTTCATTTCCAGAAGCACAATGCATATAACAATAAATTAACAACAATTATAACTAGAGCTAGACGAAAATCACGAATTCACGGAAACCGTGAATTTTGGCGTTTGCCGTGAATGCCGTTAATTTTAGCATTTGCCGTGATTTTTTTGTCGTGACTTTTCACATAGCCTAATATGCTGCCTTTTTGTGACGAAATCCATAAATTTCTGATGTTAAACATAACAAATTGAACCTAAAACGGCTGCCTTTATCATGAATAATGGATTGGCCAAGAACGAAGGCATTTTTAATCAACTGCCATAGTATAGTCCTAAGGCGCCAAAAGTAAATTGAACCATTTAGGTCTAAGTCACACGGTGCCTGCGCTGACGTAGCGTCGTAAACGGAATGAAGTCTTTGTCAGTGCGATATTTTATGAAAACAATATGACTGTGAATTGGGGCCGTGAATTCGCCGTGAATGTACGTGGCAATCAATTTTTTTAAAGTATGCCGTGATTTTTTTCACTTTTTTGCCGTGATTTTCGTCTAGCCCTATATATAACTTGGCTATTATATGGGTATCGTTTGACAATTTTGTTTAGTGAAGAAAGTTTAATTTCAATTTATAAAGACTTTGGATACTTCATAAAAAATTAATTCTATAAAAAAAGTATCTATTCACCATTTTGTGGTTGCTAAATTTGTGTTTCTCCAACAAAATGTAGGCCTAAATGCACGCGGTTTTCTGTAGCGACTAGCGACCGTATTCATTCAGAGGACTTATATAGCGCCCCTCCAAGATAACCTACTCAGAGGCGCTCCCAGCCCAACTACGGCGATAGAGAACAGTTTTCAAATTCTTGTAAAAGGTGTATGCAGAGTCTCCAGCTAAAAGAACACGCAGATCTGAAGGAAGATTATTCCAGATGGTCGGCCCAACCACGGAGTATGACCTCGACTCTTCATTTTTCAATGAATTAATTGATCGGATGAGATCCTTCATAGTATAGCCGGCGGCCGCTACCCCGGCCCGTTTGAGTTGGTTTCACGTGTCAAAGTTTTAAGAGAGCTTTGACGTACTCTCTGACCGATGTAGCCTATAGTTAACCGAAACCGCTGGATGAATATCAGCCACGATATTTTATCAAAGATCTTAGCTTAAGATTTTTAAGTTTTCAGTCTAGCGCATGAATTCAACGTTCCTCTTTCTGCTGACGAAGACTAGCGAATTAAACTAGAACTAACTGTCAACTGGCGAACGACGAACAAACTGACTTCTGAAAGTGCGACGAACTGAAAGTGACTGTCTGTCGACGAACTAAAATGACTTTCCGACGAACGACGATTCACTCTTCTGACGACGGTTTCTTCTTCTTCTTCTGACGACGACTGCCCACTGCGACGACGACCGCACTCACACACTTCTCCTTCTCGACGACCGTACTGCTCAGGACTGATCTGCTCCTCGGCTTAGGCCTATATATAGGCCTAGCTACCACCGAGTCAAGGGGAGTCACGGGAGTCAGCAAAGAGAGGCTGGGAGTCAAGCGAGACACCCTTGTCAGCGGAGTCGAGGGAGTCAAGGGAATCAAAGGGAGTCAACGAATGAATCCGAGTCAGACTCGATCAGAGGGGAGTCAAACAAACCCAGAGGTGAATCAACTTAAAACGAATTAGCGGATTAGCGAAATCAAACCAAAAGAAATTAGGCGGGATGGCAAAACCGTCACAGGATTATTATTATATTCGTTTTATTGGTAACAAAAACTGATAGTCACACCGCCATCGGGTACATTGCAATTTAACAAAAGTTATGAATGAATGCTAAGCAAGATTGTACCATATACCATAACAAGAAGCCAATGCCAGGATACTGAGGATAGGCCTATACTATTATAGGCTAGGCGAATAGGTGCTTTTGCGTGTGCAGACTTTTGCGTGGGATTTTACTTTTTTATCATTTTATCGAGTACGGTTCTTGTAGCCTATTGCTTTGGAATAAATATAGCCTAATGCCACTTTAAAATCCTCGTCCGCGAGAAACAAGAATTAGCAGATCTGATGTTGGCAAATGGCAACATATCCAAATATTAGGCCTACTAGGCTATCGCACAGACGTGTTTAGTGCCTCTATCGATGCAGATAACACGCAACTTTCAAGTAGGCCTAAGATGCAAAAGAAGAGCAGCCCACTTATGCTAGCCGGAGAAGACAGGTATAGCCTAGGGCCCTATAGGCCTATGGAGGCTATGGTGTTTTAAAAACTTAATCTTTCTTAGCCTTAGCATGAGTTTGGGTGGCACGTGCACCAGCCCTCTCTATTTTCAAGTACATAATTAAGTAATTCGCTGAGAATTTCTATAGCGCCCATTCTTCATCATAAAAGCGCAAAGCAACTAGGAGTTCTGTATACGCGCAACATCCGTCAGTTTGCACATGCATGCGGGTCGAGACCCTTAAACGCTCGACCATCCACGACCCATAGGCCTATAGGGGCCTGCCGCCTACGCCTGCACCGCAGTCCTCAGCAATAGGCCCATAGATACAGCCTAAAACACCCTCGATTGTACGCCGTGTATACAGAATACCGTTGCTCTCACAAAATATTTAAATTTTTCTACATTTTAATTCTTTCGCGTATCATGACCCTCCCTCCCCTTCCCGCGACACCTGGCGTACCAGTATTATAGTAGTACGCGTACCACCGTTTGAAGACCGTTGGTTTAAAGCCTTTCTGGATAATCACTTTCAAAGTATTCTGTAATTACCCGTCTTAGCTATATATTTTCAACGTACGGAAATCTATATTTAATTTATTAGATAATAAAACAATTTATTGTGTGAGTTGCGACTGTGGCTGACTCGATGTGATGTATACAGTACACCGAGTACAGTATAGTAGCATACATACATGCAAACATACATGTAGCCTACATATCATATTATCTTATTATTAGCCTACCATATTATCAATACTAGACGTTTGCTCGTTCTAAGATGATTGCAATGACCTTTATAACGCATACGATAGGAGCGCCATCTACTAAAATGTAATGAGTGCAGTCCCTCTGCCGTCCATCGTCCCTCTGACCCTCCCCTCCCCTCTGCACCGAAATGAAATAAAAGCGTTAGTTGTGTCAGATTTTCCTGTCGCCGTCTAGCGAAAGGACAAGTTTACCGTAACATAAATGTGTCTTCATGACATACGGACATTTGTTCTTTTATTATTGTGGCGTTTTTGCCAGGGACCACCCTCGGTTTTCTGGACCTCCCCGTTTTTGGGACCACCCTCGGTTTTTGGACCACCCTCGGTTTTCTGGGCCTCCCCGTTTTTGGGACCACCCACGGTTTTTGGGACCACCCTCGGTTTTCTGGGCCTCCCTGTTTTTGGACCACCCCTTGGGCTGTGATCTTCTGCCTTGGTCGCTGCTCTAGGCTTGGCTCCCGTAGCCCGTGGTTCCTAGGCCGTGGTTCCTAGGCCATGGTTCCTAGCCCATGGTTCCTAGGCCATGGTTCCTAGCCCGTGGTTCCTGCCCTTGGTTCTGCTAGGCCTTGGTTCCTAGCCCGTGGTTCCTAGCCCGTGGTTCTGGTAGGCCATGGCCCGGCCCATGGTTCCTGTCCTTGGTTCTGCTAGGCCTTGGTTCCTGCCCATGGTTCCTGCCCTTGGTTCTGCTAGCCCGTGGTTCCTAGCCCGTGGTTCCTGCCCTTGGTTCCTGATTGGCCGTGGTATTGGTGTCCTACCCCTGCCCCGGCTGGGTATATATAGAGGACCGCTCTTGTGTAAAAGAAGTCTTGCCTGTTGTGATGGTTGGTGAATAAAGATCGTCTTCTAACTCTGGTGTTTGATTCCTTCGGTGGGTGACATTGCTCGTCGACTGGCAGATGCTGAAGCCCTTCGATAGACGACGGAGGCCTTACTAACGCTCCCATCCTGAGCGACTCGCGCCTTACACTCGTCTCCTGAGACGTAACCCCAGTTATTGTCACATTATATTAATGCTATTAACGTTATTTTGCAAGCTTTAGCGGCTGCAAAGTCATTGAAGACATCATAAGAATTAATAATTGTTTCAGTCGTCTCTATTTTAATGGACAGCATTGTTTAACGTAGGCCTCTCAGAGTGATGCCGCCCCTAACGGAAGCTTAGTATAACAATCAACGGAAGCCAAGCCGATTTGATCAAAGTGACGGTTTCTTTCTGTCCGTCCTTCTTTTTCTATATTTCTTTCTGTCTCTCCTACTTTTCATTTTTATCCAACATTCCCTCTTATTCAACCCTATTTCCGCCTCTGCAGTGTCTGCACAAGTGCCGCCCGGGCGACTCGCCCCCTACCCTCTTCGGTACGCCAGTAACGCCCCTGTGAGGAGATGAAACATTTTCGTAGGGTAGGCTAGGCCTGTTGATAGCAATATGTAATGTAGGCCTAATGTTAATCTTCGAAAATTTCTCAGCGTCCACAAAACGTCAAGTCAAGGAGACCAGCTTATTCACCGACGCTAATAATATTTTAGTGCCATCAATGCGTATTGGGTCGACCCAACGACCTCTTATATATAACTAGACAGAGCTTTCTGTGTTGAGCTGCCCAGTGACGTTGAAGCAACCGTTGGAAAGAACAGGAAACAGGAAAAGAGCAGGCGTACATCATACGGTACATGGTATGCGCGTCTACATATAGATATCGATGCGCAATCATTCGTCAATCTGATACTAACATGGCCGCCAGCGAGGCTTCAGCAAAAACCACGTGATCCCAACGGCCTGGGTCGACCACCGAAACTTTTTCCTGTTGCGTCATGGACAAAGAGGCTACGAGGTATAGGAGCCTCGTACGCTGTCGTCGAAAGAGAGGCAAGAAAGACGGTCGAAGCAGGTGGATGAATGAATCACCATAGTAAAGGTAAAATTGCGAAGGTAACAGTCATGCTCGTTTACACGCCTCCATAGAAGCTTCGAAGCTCATCAGAAGCCTGCATGGTAATCCTATAATTGACATGCACCCGAAACTAGAAAACAGTGCGTAAATATAATGGGAATGTGGAGATGAACTAACCGACAAGGTACAGAGAGGAAACGTGTGGCGGTGAATTAACCGACAAGTAGGCCTACCATAGCGTATACTAATACCATTAACCTAGAGGTGGGGCCGTGGGAGAGGAATAGAGAAGGGCGCATGTAGCCATCAGTCTCCGTCTCCGTGGTTTTGACGGCTGCATGCTTGGTTCTCGGCGGCGAAGGAGGGTGTCGAATCGACGGTATCGGCGGTAATCGTAAACTCGGAACTTCTACAGCGCCCACAAAAGCGAAGTCGCGGGAACCAGCTTATTCACAGGCGGTGGAGACAGCGCGCCGAGCAATTATCAGTACTGTTATTAGGCCTATTAATTATTATTAGGCCTACTACTATATGTTTAGGCGCGCTATAAATGACAGTCTATAGACTGTCATTTATAGCGCGCCTAAACAAATAGGAATCTTACACAAAAGCGCGTAGGCCTAACAGAAAAATCAATCACAGTAAATCTTTAAAAAATGTGTTTTAAGGTTAGTTTGAAAATCGATCATGTTGAGGATTTGCGGATAATATCACTGAATCTACCCTTAGCCTACATTGAAATTTTGGCGTTTGTAAACTGCTCCTTGCCGGCTTTTGATCAACAATCGAACACAAACTAAACACTTACCTACTTACTCAGAAAACCGTTAAACTCCAAACGCCATGCCATTGGTCCATCGCGATGACGTGTCAATCGTAACCGGCAACCTCACAGTCGAATCTTCGGTTCAAAGAAGGGGTTGTGCAAGAAATTATCTACGTCTTCGTTTCGTTTTTATCGCATTTTTCTTATCAGGTAAGATCGAATTTTTGTCGAAATTCGTTTTTGAATATCATCAGTACATCATATTTTATTACGCTACGCATTCGTTGTCTTATTAGAACTGTTTTAAACGACTGTAACGCAGATGACTAAACTACTTGAAAGTAGAGATCGAATTCGAATCTTGCAAATGGCGTCGTTCCATAATCGCGCAGTAAATTCAAAGCGTGGTGTTTCTGCGGCGGAAAATGCCGACACGCAACCCGAGATAACTTACTTCTGCGACGGAAATTTTTTCACATTTTATCTAAAAACAACTCTAACCCTGACTCTAACCGACCGTCACAGCGCCTAACCTGACCCTAACCGGTCGACCCTCACGACGCCTAACCTGACCCTCACGACGCCAATTTATAGGAAGTAACGCATTTTCAACAATGCGCATGTGCTGAAGGTTGCGCATGCGCAGGGTCTTCCGCCACAGAATTGTGTTGAAAATGTTACTTCTGAGGCAGAATTTTCCGCCGCAGAAGATTTATAAATCCTAATTGTCTAGCTTAAAACTGGAAAAATGTGTGTTCCTGCATACATTAAAAACTATTCTGTTCGTAAATTAGGCTATATGATTAAAATTAGCGTCTTCCGAGTTGGAGCTGGCAGGACACAAATCATCTGTATCGGACTTAATTAGGCCTAACTCGATGCCGAATCAATTCTTCAATCTGTCTGCAACCAGTCAGATAGAAACCATTTCTGTTGTCCAGTTCTTACTAAATAATATTTTTATAGGGGCCAACTGTCCAGCTTCTTAATAATTACGTGTTATCTGCAACGATGACCATTATATTGAAGACGACGGTGACGGATGTATTTATAGTAGGCTAAATGTAAATATCGATTTCTGGTTTAAAGGTCCATCTTTGATTCTAATTATAAAGAATTTACAGAAACATGAAAATGTGATCATGCTTTTGCTTGCAGAACTGTGTTTCTATAGTTATAATACTTGTGAGGACTTTGAACCAAGTGCTGAAGAGGATAATACACCAGTTGATTTCACTCAAATGAATTTCAAGCATGTGATTTTCTTTATCATTTTAACTGAACTTAAGGGCATTCCAATGCATCCTTTTCAAAGACTGCAACAAGTTAGGAAAGTCCGCTGAAGTGACAGGACGAAAGGGATTTAAATAGGCTTCAATGCCTTTGAGATCCAATCGAGTCTCTACTGTCAGATTTAGCTTCTTTACGACTTCGATAGCTTTATCTAAACCAGGAACTTGTGTTGCAAATGGTTTAAAAGTGTCAATCCTGGCTGACCAACCTGTGTTTGACAATCTATAAAGTTTTAGACATTTCTAGGCCCCTATCAGAGGCCCCTGCCATAGAATTGGGCTCTGGGGGAAAGCAAACCCCTGACCCTGTCATAGGCCTGCTTGACATTGATAAAACAATAATTGTATACTCAATTGTGCATTATGAACTGCTGAATTGGTTTGGTTTTGATATTTCAGCCTGGTGGGAGACTTGTTGACAAGCAGTCATGCAAACTATTCCACTTGGTCGGCATCATCCGTCTTTTCTGACTGCCCAAGCGCAGATGAAGGCCAGTGTCCGTTGCGGGCTCAGACAAGTAGGCCTAACTTATGAGATTAATTTTCTAATTAATTGTGTGATGTCATCATAGTTACTACGTCTATGCTAAAAAAAATGTGTTTGCTGTAACATGTTTACAGAAACTGACTAGATGAAGTTACTAATATGGTGACAATGAGACGTAGAGTTTCAGCTGCACAAGTTAGACATTTATTGACAGCTACCCAGGATAGGCCTACTGACGACAGTGACATGGATTACGAAGAATCTAGTGATGGCGAGCCATCTGAAAACGACGATAATGCGAACGATATTTCACATAGTGCAGATAGTGGTTCAGATTCAGACGAGGATGGCAGCGTGGATGTATGGAAATATGGAACTAATTTCCAACCGGTTTTCCATCAGTATCAAAGGAATGCTGGTATTCATGTAGACACAACTAACTTCGAATTGATTGACTTCTTTGAAGTTCTTTCGATTGTTCATTGATGATGACTTATTGAATTGCTTTGTAATTGAAACAAACATTGCCTGTTACCAAAGATGACATGTTGAAGTTCATTGGTCTAACATTGCTAATGAGATTTATAAGAAAACCAAGTATCAAGGGATGAATTATTCCAAACACCTGATTTTGGGTGCTTCAAAAGATATATACTGAGGAAAACTATAAGGACGAGTAACTATGAGGAACCATGAACAACCATGAATAACTGATCGTTTCTTGCGTTTTCAAGACGTTATTTGGTTGTTTTATAAAAGAAACGTTAATTAAATTAATGGTTTTGCTTAAAATAAATTTTTCATATTTTAATGACGTGTGTTGCAAAAACATCTTCACGCAGTGAAAGGGTTTTAATGACATTTACATTATGATTTCACCTGTAGATAGTTAAATCCATCAATGTGAACAGAACCTCCATGTCTCTCTTTCATCGGTTGCTTAACAGTATTTTGAAGCATTGATCGATGGCATGATATGATGACACAGACGATAAAACGGGGTGGGAATTGCACGTTAGAAATGTGCTGGGACAATGATAGGTGTTCAGCCTATGAGCACGTCCTGATCATGCCGTCCAAAAAGCAGAAGCTTTCGATCTTTGATAGCTTTATAGTCTGAGAATTTCCCCGAAATTGATGGAAGCGGCTGAATTCTTCTCAACAGAAATAACAGCGTTGGTTTTTCTCTGCTGTTATATACATTGCAGAACGTAAACGGGATTTCATCACTTTTCATTGTGCTGAGAGAACGTTCATAATATGCCACTGAGACTGTAGTGCCAACAGAATCTGAAGAATGAGGGCCTATGGCAGAAGATAGGCTTTCTCTAGTCCCATTGATGAAATGCACTTGAACAGCCAGGTGGAAAGTAATCAAAATTCATATTTTGGTTTGATGTTTTACATAAGTTGCAAGATGTATTGGATGGAAAAAGCCCAAAAATCTTTGTGCAATATTTAAAATTATTTTCAAAGTATCGTGGATTCCATGACCCCAGCCATTACACTCACAATGAAAATTTTGTAGGTTGAGCAGATCGTAAACCCATATCTTTCGCCCGTATACGATGCCATGAAGGCCGTTGTGATACAAAGAAACGGTCCAAACATCCTAAATGAACGTGACTTATGGCATGGTACGAGTGCAGCTACGGCAGCAAAGATTTCTCAGTTTGGATACAATCATGGATTCTGTCAGCCACTAGGTAGGCCTATTTGAGCTCAAGACTGTTTCAAGTAAGTAAGTAAATCCTTTATTGAACCAACTGCTAACTGCATTTTGGTGTACACGAAAGTTTGATCAGGAATAAATCATCATTATGATAAAGATTTGACAAACCAGATTATCTGTTAGTGGAATTGGTCTGTTGCACACGTGAGGTCGTCTTAACACTTCAACGACAAGAGTTCATTTAGGGTCAAGATTTTAAACTGAATATGCTGATCCATGGATAGGGAGCCAATGCAAAGTATCCCGCATAAAGGAAGCTGCATAATAATATTCGTGTTTATTAATTCCAGCTTACAAGCCACATTAAGATTACTTGTTATTGCAGATACAGATGATATCAAGTTTAACAGGAGTCGAATTTAACGGTGTATGTTGCCTAAATAACATTCCGTACCTCACAGGGACAGGTGTATATAGCCAAACATTAAGAACAGACTGAAGTAACAGATTTTGTTATCAGTGCACATCCATTCATATCACTAAGCATATCTGTTGCAGCCCAAACGGATCATGAAATTATAATATTTCTGTAATACAGCAATACTGCAGTATTAATGTCAAGTTTTGTTTCTGTGTTGCATTTCAGCTGCTTTTGGAATGGCCAATTACTTTGCGATAGAGCCGGCCCTTGCTGCACTTAAAAAATATGCAACCCCAGATGCGAACGGGGTACAGACACTGATCAGAACGAAGGTACTGACGGGAAGAATGACCAATGGAGCCCCAAATCTAGTTGAACCACCACCTCTTGGGCCTGGCCTGGCACTGTATGACACGGTCTGTGATGATGATCAGGACCCATCGATAGTTGCAGTTTACGACGATGTGCGATGCCTGCCCGAGTTCGTTGTGAAGTTCAAAAAGTACTGAGCCGTGAGTTATTTTCCAGCATTGTGCTAACAAAAGTGGTCCTCAAGTTGAGTACGAGTTTAAACTGAATATGCTGTGATATGAAGATTACTGTGATATGGTGTCCTCATGTACAGCTGCTCAACTGATGCTTTGTAGTTACATAGAGGCTCAAAATGCTCACTTGCTGCAAAATTGCTTTACAAATGTTTATAGTGAATTTGACCCTGGCTTTAAAGCATGTGTAGGGCTGAAGTTCAATGAACAATTTGTAGAGAACTAAATTATTGATAGTACTTATTTTGACAAGTAAATACATAACATATGTAAATGAACAATATATATATATATATGCCAGTGTTGACTCTTAGTCATCCGTTGTTTGAGCGGTGTTCGTTTTCGACGGACTGTCTGGCCGTATCGACTCTTAACATCATTTAGAATAGTGCAGGGAGCGCCTCAGAGTAGGAATCTTGAAGGGGCGCTATATAAATTTGTGGAATGAAGTAGCCAAAATGATATTAAATGTCATTGAGAACAGAATGTTTATCAGTTGGGAAGCAATGCTGGAAAAAGCATATTGTGCATATTGCTCTAGACAGTAATTTAACCTAATTTATCCATATATTGGGCCAGTGGTTGCAAGGCTGATTTCTTCTGTGGGCTGAAACCTAGTATATAGTGGCTGAATTCTATTATGACCTCCCTTTGGTTTGAGGCAATGCTGAAGACAATGGAGTATGTAGCTGATCCTATGAAAAGTGGTATAAGGCTTACAAGGAAAGTTGACTCAGCTCATCATTACTGCTCTAGACAGTAATTTAACCTATGAACTCCAATGTAATTAAGCCATTTAAATGAAGTCTTATAATTTAATGTTAGTTTTCATTGTTCTTTTGTTTTTCCAGGAGCGTAGCAACTTGCTGGTGGGAAGCCATACTTTTGTCAAGCCAGCCTTTCAAATGACAATTATTCTGTTCACTCTTAGTTCATTGTTCGTCTAAAAGAGACATTACTATGCCAGGACAATTGATTACTGAGGAATATTCTGCACAACATCTATAAAAAATTATCTTTCATTGCTAAGTGAAAATCACTTTTAAATGTATCAGTTGGTCTGTAAAGTTGCAACAGCTGGTAACTGGTAGACATTGGTATTGATTTGTACAGGGACCAAAGTCAACTGTCTCGCACTCACCCAATAAGGAACTGGCCATCATCATTGTTGATAACTGTCGTTAGATATCAGATATTTAGATGTTAAAAAAATTAAGTCGTGGTATGTGGACAGATCTGTTAATGAAATGATTTCGAGTTTTTGCAGTTTATCATAAATGATTGAAACTAGTTTAGATTTTTTATTGAATTACATCCATTTTGCAACTCCTTTTGGCTAGAAATAGCAGTGCATGTGTTGCAACAAACCGCTCAGACTGCTTAGTGTCTCAACAAATCACTCAAGTGTTGTGTCCAATGCCATTGGATAGTGTGGATAAAGTTCTTCGAAACTTTGCCACAGCAAAGTTTTAAGAAAAGGCTTAATTTAATGAAGCTATAGGTCCCCATTATGACTTGAGATTGTGCAAATTACTACTATTACAGAAGCGAGCAGTGCCAATAATTGCCAGGGATGCCACACTGGCTCGTTATTTTCTGAATTCCTGATCCTAAAGTTCCAAAAGATTATTATGTTTCAAGCATGTGATTTTTCTTTATTGTTTTTAACTGAACAATGAAACTTAACTAAGGGCATTCCAACGAATCCTTTTCAAAGACTGCATCAAGTTAGGAAAGTCCTCTGTAGTGATACAACCAAAAGGACTTCAATCACCTCTGCTGGGTTGAATTGCCAATTCCATGTGGCTGTCGATTGATGGTCCTGTCTTGAATTTCTCAGCCCTTGCGATCTGTATATAAATTTCAAAGATAAACAGCAGGAAAACTTTAGATCATAAAGCCCAGACTGAAGACATAATTTGTGCAATTTAAAAAAAATATAATACAACATTTACACTGACAGTTAACTGAGTGGTTAGTCCTTCACTCACAATTGCTCAGCTCCATCAATGTTCTGTCATGTGCACTTCTGAACTTTGGAAGCAGGGCACTATCAAATACAGTTGTACTGTATTGTATTCAGTAGCATAGTAAGCAACTCAGGCATTTAACACATCCGTCAAAAATTGATTACACAAATGTTTTGGCTTCTTTTATCACCTGTCAAGCTTTATTGAACTTTTCGAGCAGCTGTCCAGCATCGACCTGACCCATGCTGACCTCCAGTGGCAGACCTGTTTCAGGGGCGATGAAGAAGACACGTGGAACAATCATCACAGGGTCTAATCACACCAGGTCAAGGCAACACCCAACAGACAGGAACTAACAGCATGCAACCATCTTCTTACACTGTAATATTGTAATTAACTATTTATATTGCACCATAATCTGCTACATTCAAAGTTTCTTATTTCATTACAAGACATTTAGAAATATCAATACTGCACCCTTAAAACTTTAAAGACGTCAGTGTACTAAAAGTGACTGGGAAGTTAAAGCAGCTCATTGTTAAAGTCTTAACATGTTATATTTAAAGTTTCTTATTCCACTACAAGTAGCAGAAGTCAACAGCAACTAAAGCTGACAAAATTCCAGGCAAAAATTATTTGGTCTTATAAAATAATATTTTAAACACTTGTTCCAATGTGCCACTTGAATGAATGAATGAAAAATATTAGATTTACATGTAAGACGTCAATATTTGAATCAGAGGCACACCAAGAAAGAGACTCCTGGCGTATCATCAAGAATCTGCTGAATCATACATTAAATATTAAAATCAACATGGTTCACTCTGAAAAGATACAGATTTGTGCAAACTGAATTCCCACCTGCAAAACAAATGGCATTGACATGATTCTGTGTAGTTGACTAGAAATATAGGCCTACTTTAGCCATACAAAAGTCTTTTAATGAGAAAATTAATAATGAGTAAATTGCAAGACACTTAGCATGAAAAGTGCTATCGTAAATTTTCCCTGAACTTCCAGGAAAATGCTGTTTCACTTAACTCAAAACTCACTGTTTCTATGTTACAAATTTTCTTAACAATAATAATATTAACAGATGAAACTGCAGGTAAAATGTTCTGTTTAACGCTATGTTAGCCGTCTAGACTGAAGTTAGCCAGTGGTTTACTGGAGGCTTGTATCTACACCTGACTGGAGTTATAGTTACCAAATTATTAATAAACTACAATCAAATACCAGGTATTATTACTGTGAGAGATTATAACTGAACGGTAAATAATACTCAATTTTCAACAGAAACTGCTCTGTCTGAGCAAGAAGTGGGAAAAAATATGAATAACACATCTGATGTAAAGCAGAAAAAACCAATCACAAGTTTACGTAGCACTATTTTAAGATTCTACATTCTGAAGAGCGTTTATGCAAACAGCAGATGCTAATGTTAGCAGATGCTAATGTTGATAGCAGAAGCTAATTTGTGAAGAACACTCGCTGACAAACTGTCACACATGGTAGCATAGTGACTCGAGCATATCACCAGACAATTACGTATAGAACTATGAAATTCATGCTATTTGCCTGGCTACAGGCTAGTTTTATTACCAAACAACTGATATTTGTGCACATCCTGGCAACATTAGAGCATGTGAATTCCCGAAATTACTTTTAAGATTGCAAACAAAAGCCTCTTCCAACCAATGTTCTAATGACTATCGTATTTATGCTGTCTGCTTCCTGGTTGTTTCTTGGGCAAGCATTTTGACAGTATCTGATAGTAGCACAGCAGTGCCTGCAAGGTCAATGCTAGAAAGCGAAGGGAGAGAACGCAGTCGTTGGGGTGAACTGAACAAAATTGCGCCATACTTGTCCGGGTTTGCGGCCAAACCACTGAACCAGAACCATGCATACTTATACGAGAGGCACTCCTTACGTTTTGGCTTACAAGACTGATCAGTGTGTGATAGAGCAATATGGAGCTGATGCCAGGAAGAAGCAAATTACATAGAGCAATATGGAGCTGATGCCAGGAAGAAGCACATTACAGTAATCTAGAAGACTTGAAATCAATGCAATAGCTGGGAAAACAGCCTCCCCAGATTCAGTGCCTTATAATCCTGATGGTGCAGTGTGTAGCTGGAAAGAGAGGAACTTCACCCTGTTGATTCAGATTATCTCCCACAAAACATAAGTTTCCTCAAAACATTTTGCTCCTGCTTGAGGAGTTTTCTACCTGGTGGTTCAGAACTTCAGATAACTTGCCATTAAGCATACATTTTCACAATACATAACCTTGCTGATAAGCCGTTTCCACACCGCTGCCAAGCACATATCAAGATATGCAGACTGTATGCTGTACTTGGTGAAATGTTAAGTAGTTTCATTAATGCTAAAGGATTTATGCAATATTGTTTCATGAAATGTGACAAAAGGAGTTTGCTCAAACTGATGCTAAGCAACAACAAAAAGTCCAACTGCAGTTCACATCCTATGTATTGTTTTTAGCTGCATGAAGTGATTCTCCTTTAACACAACTTACATCATTCATTGCAAGAGATCTAGAAACAGATATTCAGTGGCTAACCTTATCTAATCTAATGACTTCTATAGCACCATTATCATACTGCATAAAGAATCAATTGATGGTCAACCCAAGTGAATCTAAAGTCATGTCATAATCCATTCAAAAGGGTTGCAATAAAATGGATTGATTGATTGATTGATTCGAGAAGTCAGGTCGAAATCCAGTAAGTCACAGAAACATGAAGTCAAGCTAATGAGGATAAGCATGCTAAAGTTTTGTAGCCTTGCAACTATAACTATGTTAAACAACTGAATTTTAAGTTTAGTTCAGGATGACATTATAAAACTATAAGAACACACAAAACTGGGCAGTGAATTACAAAGCTTTGGAAAGCACAAGCCTGTTTTCCGGAGAAGCACTGAATTCTTGGCTCGATGAGCAGCCAGAGTAACAAGTGCAATATAGTGTTAAACATTGATACTTATGGCAATACTGGAAATCTCTTCTAGCAATATCAATGAGAAGTGAGTAGTCAAGACGGCAAGACATCAGAGCAGCTGGGAGTGAGACTAAGGCTATAGCAGTTATATGTCAAAGACACACTCTATTAAACAGCTAATGTATCACATGTATTACCAGCATACAGGATCCTAAGTGGCCGAGTGGGTTGGTAGCCTGCTCGCCACGCCGGCGGCCCGGGTTAGATTCCGGGTCGGTCGGTTTATCAGAGATTAATTTCTCGGATCTTTACTGCGGGTGGCTCGGTCGCAATACAAACGTGGAGTACAATACAATACAATACAATACAATACAACTGGGGCGCGGTGGTCTGGGGTATGTTCGGTGCCTTGCAGCTGGAGGGTTGCGTGGTTCGAATCCACCTCAAAGCTGCCGCGTAGGGACCCTGGGCAAGTCCTTCACTCACAATTGCTCATGCGCTTCGGCGTGAAACTCCGATTCAGCGTCCATGCAGTAGTCGGGAGCGCCTCTGAATAGGAATCTGGTAGGGGCGCTATAGCAAGTGTTCAAATACAATACAATACAATACATGTCCAGATATGAACTGTTGTATCTGCACATCCAAAAAGTGCATTCCAGGAATCAATTAGAAGGTACAAATGCCTCTCTAGACTAAAAGCTACATGTGTGCAGTGTTGGCTAGTTACTTCTTAGAAGTAATCAGCTACTAGTTACTGTACTGGACTGCAAAAGGTAACTAATTACTGTAACTAATTATTTTGTTTAAAGTAACTAGTTACTGTAACTAATTACTTTGTTTAAAGTGACTAGTTACTTATTACAGTTACTTGTTCAAAGTCACTATAGTTACTTTTAGTTACCATACACAAATGTTAAAGTCCAATGTTGCTGAATCAGTCATTTAGCATGTACTCAGCAAGCAAGGTAATCAATTAATACACCTTTACAGTACCTGTGAAAAGCACAAAATTCTCAGGTATCTTGAGGGTACGGGTCGGGCCGTTGGCCACGAACCGAATTTCACCAAATTTTACCTGGTGATACCTTGCACCGAAAGTAGCCAAACGCGCCTAATTTCTGACTTTAGGAAACGACCCGAAATTGTTTTATTTATTTACATAAATTCTACATAGAATTACTGATATCAACGTAAAAGAGTTGTTTACCTATACTGGAAAACACGTGGAGGATGCGCGGCGCCAGATGTTTTAAATGTTATAGCGCAATTAAAAACAATTTTTATAACGTAGTATTTTACACACCGACAGAAAAATTGTACACACCGACAGAAAAACTGTGACAGTCATTGCATTGATAAATGTACAACGTTATTATGTGAAAAAATACGACTATCATCCGTAATTTTAGATTTATTACATGTTTTGCCATTGATAGCGTATTGTGTTGCCAATACAATACAAATGAACTTTTATAGCGCGCTTACAAGACAGGTCTTGCATGAGAGCGCGTTTCGCTACATTCCAAGTCATAGTGCAATGTGAACAGATGAGTTTTTAATTTCGTTTTAAATTGAGCAATAGATGTGCACTGGCGAACTGAAGTTGGAAGACTGTACCATTTTTTGTCGGAGGGCATTATTATAACGTTTCTGAACTCCAGCTGCAAAACTCTGCGTTGATCCATATTTTGAAGTCTATACCACAGCGAAGCTGAAATCTAAGAGGAACATTAATGCATTGTTTCTTCAAAGGGACAAAAGTCACAAAAGTGCAAACATAATTATGTGACTTTTCAATGTGTACATGTTGGAAATAGTTTTAAAAAATATGCATACTAAATGTGTAAAAATAATTTTATGTTTTCCCGTTTTTTGGCACGTATAGGCCTACGTACGTAGGCCTAGGTGGCGGTCAATGTGTGTTAATACGGAGTGTTGCATCGATCGTTCTTCGATATTATGAAGCGGAGTTCGATTACGCCTGCATTGTGGATTACGTTCGAGAGTGTTGATCGAGGTTAAAGCTTGCGATTCTTACTCTCTCGATTAACATATATAGGCTACGTACGTGTGGATTAGGTTACTGCGTTGCCGTAGCTTGGAGTAATCGATTCTCTCAGTCCTCCGGTCGTGTCTTACCCAAGTTATCCACTGTATATAATGTTAGATCCATATAATTCATGCCAGTTCCATGTAAAATGTTTGAAATAGAGATCGAATAGACTTAAAATTGTGGGAAAGTAATCGCATATGGGGGGGGCCGATAGCGCATTGGATAACATCTGGCGTAGAGAGCGAGAGGTACCGAGTTCGAGTCCCGTAGGGCGGATATGCTTTATAGGCTGCTATTAGTATTAGCGCCGTTGTATTGCAGGCTGTCTGTTCTGTTAGTAGTTAAGATTAACATGTAGATTAACATTAACATGTTAACATGTAGGCTAAATGTACAGCGCAGTGCGTTTGTCAGGCGCTTAATTAAAGAAAAGATATTATTTTTATTATTATTATTTATATATCTTTCTGTAAACTGTTAATGATAATTGTACTGTTTTCTTAGCTATAGGCCCAAGTCTGAGAGCATTTAAGGCTCCTCTACGCTGCCCCAGCCTCGTGGGGGTTCACCATGGACGAGACAGAGTTAAAATGAAGCGAATGTTTAACCGGATGCGGCGACTCGGGTTCCTTCCAGCGACGTCTCCGAACATGGAAAAGTTAGCGACCGGAACCGATGCTGGGCTGCTTCGTGCTGCGATACAGAATGACAGTCACGTCCTGAGGAGCCCTTTCCCCCTCTAGCCAAAACTCGTTAAACCTACGTACGTCACATACAGCGTGTAATGTAATGCAATGTAGCCATGGACATTTCTAAAGCGCCACTTAGGAGCCTCTCTGAATTAAGTGCTAACGCGGCGATCAACCAGCTGAAAGTGTGCGTCTTTAACCAGTAGGCTACATATTTTAACGGATTTTGACAACTGGGACAAAGTCTGCCACGACTGTACTCTGAGGGAGTGTCGTAACTCGTAAGCTCCCCAGCGGGGTCTGAGCCCCAGCCTACAACGCATTTTAGAGCATTTGCTGCCAAATGGAGCCCATTTTAGCCACTTTATTTTACCAAATTTGCTTTTTATTATTATACATATCCCTATTTAAGTTATTCTTAGAAGTTTGAAGTTTGAAACATATAATTAGATCAACAGTTAGGCTACTATAGTTAGAAGATAATCGAAACCATGTCTACGTTTTCTCTTTGTCTGAAGATAATCGAAACCATGTCTAGGCCTACGTTTTCTCTTTGTCTGAAGACAATCGAAACCATGTCTAGCCTACATTTTCTCTTTGTCTGAAGACAATCGTAACTGTGTCTACGTTTTCTCTTTGTCTGAAGACAATCGTAGCCATGCCTAGGCTAGGCCTACATGTAAATTCACTTATTAGAAGACAATCGTAACCATATTTACGTTTATAGCCTACTGTTTGTCTGAAGACAATCGTAACCATGTTTACGTTTTCTCTTTGTCTGAAGACAATCGTAACCATGCCTAGGCTACATGTAAATTCACTTATTAGAAGTTTGAAACATAATTAGATCAACAGTTGAGCTGACATTCCTGCCCTATAATTCTACTGCTGACATTCCTGCCCTCTTCTCAAAACACCTGTCAACCGGCCATCTTTACGCGGACGATCCTTTGTCCATGGACCTCCATCTACTCAACTTGCTCTTACCGGTCGCATTAATGCTCTCTCCCAAGACCTTCACTTGTGGATGTCCTCCAATCGGCTTTCACTTAATTCATCAAAGACTCAACTCATCTGGTTTGGTACTCGACAGCAGCTTGCTAAGCTTGACTTCGTTGTACTTGCACAAACCTTTCCTTCTTTCACCTTCTCGTCCAGTGTCCGTGACCTAGGCGTTGTCCTTGACAGCACACTCACCTTCTCAGAACACATCAAGAATCTCACCCGTTCCTGCTACTTCCATCTGAGACGCCTCAGAGCGATTCGACGTTCTGTCTCCTCCTCGGTCTTTACGACTATAGTCCATGCCTTCATCTGCTCCCGCATTGATTACTGCAACTCTCTGTTTGTTGGCCTTCCCAAAGTGCGCCTCCCCCTGTTCAATCTGTGCTTAATGCGGCTGCCAGGCTGATAGCTCGACTGCCTCGATCGCTTCTCGCACATATCCTCGTATATGTTGGAACAACTTCACTGGCTCCCTCTCACTGCTCGTATCCAGCTTAAGGTCCTTGTTCTTGTCTGCCGGTCTTACTCTGGCCTAGCTCCCAAATACCTCTGTTGCCTCGTTCGCCGGCCTATCTCCGCCACCTCTCACCGTCCACTTCGCTCACTTGATCGCCTTGACCTTCTTGTCCCACGAGCGAGGACTACAGTAACTATGGCTAAATCTCGAGCTTTTGCCTTCATTGGCCCTTCACTATGGAACCAACTCCCTTCATCAACCCGTTCTTTGATGCTATCTGGTGGGCCATGTGCTTCTTTTCGTTGTCTTAAGACCACTCTTTTCGCTCGGAGTCTTTCGCACTGGGAGCGCCTCTGATTTGTGTTCACTGTGAGAGGCGCTTTATAAATTTATAGATACAATACAATACAATACAATATTAGAAGACAATCGTAACCATATTTACGTATAGCCTAGCTACTGTTTGTCTGAAGACAATCGTAACCATGTTTACGTTTAGCCTAGGCTACTCACAATCGTAACCATGTTTACGTTTTCTCTTCGTCTGAGGATAATCGTAACAATATCTGTGTGTAAATTCTTCTATTAGATTTACTATACCACCAAAATAATTGATATAAATAATTTAGTGACAGGCTTGGTGACTGTGATCACGATGCAGTGGAAAACTGCAGCTACGTACAACACCGTGCAAGTGATAGTATTGTGATTAGAGTTATTATGTGACGTGTGCTATGGGCAGAGCTCGAAGTGGGAAACAAGAGGTGTCGGTATAGATATAAGAAGTTTTTAAGAACTATTCTACCTGTCTGCTTTTAGCCGGCCAGGATAGGTGCCGGTATGGCATACCGTTTCATACGGTTACCGTCACACTTCAAGCAATGGCTATGGGTTTTGTGTCATCTGCCCAACTAGGCCTACATTTGCCTAACAAACAGTGATAGCTTTAACTTTAGCAAACACGACCAACTTCATTTTCCAATGTAGTTAGGCAAATGAAACAAAAAAAATATTTGTTGTCAAAAAAGCCCATAGGCCTAACACACGTCGCATAATAACCTTGATCACAATACTATCACCTGCACGATGTATCCTGCAGTCAGCCAAGGAGAATAATTAGACCAACTAGGCCTATAGGCGTACTATGGTTACATTCTATAAATGTTTGCTTGGTGGGTGTTTCGACTTTTGACTACGGAGTTTCACTAGAACTTAGAAATGACAAATTAATTTTAAAATATTTTAATTTATACTATAATCACTTATGATATCAGGTAACCAGAGAAATTAAGAGAATTAGAAGGTTAATGATTTAATATTGTAAACTCACATGGAAAGTATACCTGGAATAAAATCACCAAGACTATTGGGACAAATCCTAAAACTAGGCCTACTCACCACGTCACAGGGTTGTCCAATTAGGGATGCCGATGTGAGGACATTTTGCTCGATCCTACATCGTGCACGCGTCGTATCGAAACATATAAACTGTGTTTTGGTCGGGTAAGACAGTTACGATATGCGGACATCCAGTACGTGATGCATCCGCGCAACTCGCAAGCGCACAATGCATTTGCAACCCACACACGACCGAGTCCTCGGGTCGACAAGAGATGAAGGTCATAGGCAGACTGATATGGGATGTAGGACCCAGCGACGCTGCAACACCGTAGGGGATGAAGAGTACGCAGTGGTCCATAACCGCTCGAGCCCTGAGGAACACCACATGTCATACGACCGGCTCCCAGACCGACCAACGTCTCCAATTTAGGCCCTCATGGTCCGCCCTTCAACTTAGCGCCCGGCCAGTCATCCCGCAAGCCTCGTAAGCAGCATCTTATATGGCCGGCATTATGGGCTTCATGGCCCACTCCATTCATTAGTGTAACCAGTAAAGGATGTTAAAAACTGTCCCTAAAAGGTCCTCTGCTGGCGATCAACGACAGAGTTCTGTTAGGGTTCATTGCATAATTACGTAACGCCGAAAATGACCGTTTTTCACCCACCCGCCCTATAACGCTTCGTAACGTTTTCAAGGACCCCACCCACTCACCCTGGAGCGTTACATAATTATGCAATGGCCCCTTATATACCTCGTTTCATTTATTTCTCTTGATTGTGCTTCGACATGTAGGCTAACTGGGTGCGGTGTGCCACCCAGATTTGTCTCTTTTTAAATAAACGAAGCCGAATAGGCCTACTATTATATTATTCATCAGTATTAATCATGGAGACAGGAAAGTAGGAATATTAAGTATGCATGTGTATGTATGTCATACATACATGAATGTATGTACGCATACATACACACATAAGTTTGGAGAGTTCAGAAAGATTTGCTTAACGTTAATTAAAAGTTGCCCCATCCTTTCGCCGGACCATATATCAAAAGACATGATATGCCTGCAAGGATTCTGTAAGTTGTAGGACATTCACATAGGTATATTCCGCTTTGCGGAATAAGCAGTCAGCTTTCAGTTACGCGAAAACCTTACGTCCCTGGGTCTTCCGGACGGACACCAATAACTCATCAGAGATCGATATTGTATACGCAATGTTCTGCTGGATTACCTTTGTGGTAGACCTGAATCTGATTTGTGTATTATTATCCATTTGAAGATGACTGATAAAAGAGTTGGCTAAATTTATTGTAGTGTTGAAATAAATCTTCTATGTAGGCCTATATATAGGCCTACGAAGACTTATTCATATAATTATTTGCTTATTTCATATATTATATAGGCCTACACACACATTGTCACGATCTGAGTGGCCTGCATGTCATTGGACAAAAAGCAACAGTTGCAACATTATTAAAATTAGCTACTGATAATATGATAGGCCTACGCTATAGGCCTTAACCGCGCTAAAGTGGTCTCACAGCAATTGCAGCCAAGCTGTGTTCACCCCTTTTACGATATTTGATAATTAGGCTATAGATGGAGGGCGTGAAACAGAACATTAATTTTGTCGGTCATCCGTTTTATTACATTCTAAATGCCGGAATATGCAGGCCTAAGTAGCGTTGTTGTCGTTGTAAACTCTAAAACGCGATGCATGCGAAGGACGTTAATTCTAGTCAGAGTTGTGGACAAACGTTTAAAAAAAAATTTCTGTAGGACAATAATATTTATTTTTAAAAAGACGTCATAAAGAGCTCGATCCCATATATATAAATTATATATATATATATATATATATATATATATATATATATATATATATATATGCACACATAATATTTATAATTATATTATAATATAAAATTTGTTTTACTGAGAAAACAATCTGAAAATCACAGAAATGCTAACATGAGAGATGAGAATTTTAAAAAAGAAGATATTAAAAGTTGTTAGAATTGATTACTGAACTAGTAATTTGTTTTTTTTTTTTTATTATTTATCAACAATATTTATTCTCTCCATCAATCAACATCAATACTGAAAGCTACAATAGACAAGCATGCAGTAGCAGTCTAAAATGCTAATTTATTATTATTATTATTATTATTATTATTATTATTAATATCAAAGTGAGTAATTTTATATAAGGATCTGTGAATAAAGTGAGAATTGTCTTAGAATAGTGTTTGGGTGGTAGGGAGAGTATGGTTAGTCTTGATGAGTGGAGAGGGGATGTAAGAGATAGGCTAGATCGTACGGACGGTCGTATTTTCATATCCGCTGCTGTCATGGTCTCCTCTCGCTCGTGAAGAATATCTGAACCTCTAGGTTCCATGACGAGTCTAACCTGATCACTTCTATAGCGCCACTATAATAATTATCCAGGCATCAGGCGATGATGGTTACTAATAAAAATCGTTTTACAAGCCAAATTCTATGATCAGTCGCGTTGAACAAGAAGTTTGTACGCAAAGGCGAAAATCTATAGGGCCTACATAGCTTTGGGGCAGATTCTACGAGGGCCGGATTTTTTGGGGTAGGGGACAGAACGGCTTAAGTCAAAACTTTGGGGGACAGTCCCACTTAGGGAATGTAATCCCGGAGCATTTTGCCAATCCCGGGATTACGGGATTAGAAATGAATCAATCCCGGGATCCCGGGATTGACGTTTGCAAGGAAAAATTCGTCTTCACTGTAGAATAAATAGGGCATATAGGCCCCAATATTTAACGCAATAAGGCAGTTGTGTATTAAAGACAATGATTTTTAGAACATTGTGGCTTTGTATTGTTAACTTGTTACTTAAAATGAAAAGTTAAAAGTTCAACGTCCATGTATTGTTAAAAATTATTTACGATAAAATGATCGCAAGAAACATAAAAGTGTCAAATGTCAATAGTAGAATGTCCGAGCCTTCAGCTTATCTTATAGCATAGAACACCTACCTGCGAAAATGCACGTTCGGCCTCAACTGACGTTTATTATCTATGAAATCTATTAAATATATTTAACTAAATTATATTTCAAACGCTATTCTATATGACTGTGATCGTCGTAGACGTAGTATAGTATTCGGTCAAATAACAGTCATGCCATATACGCCTTGTCTACTTCGACCGCGAATTGAGCTCGAGCAATGACTCACAGCATAGGCATTAGGTAGTGACACTTGGCAGCAGCAGGGATGGGTTGATACTTAATTAGTTGATAGTGATACCATGGCACGAATCCGGTCGAGAATACCAGATGACCACCCCACTGACTGACCGCAGCGCGAGAACCCAGGCAGTAGCAGGCTATCCTAGCAGCAGCATTGCAGCAGGGTGCACCCCTGCAGCTCTCTGATAGAAGGCAGCCAGGGACGGTATGTCTGCACTCTGTAGCCTTACTCGGGCCTCTGCTTAATTATCTGTCGTATTAGCGTCTATCGCCCAAGGAAGAATTAGACTGTGAATCATGTCATTTTAATAAAAAAATCCGATTTTTGTAATCCCGGAAATACGGGATTCCATGTTTGCCAATCCCGGGATTACGGGTTTGCCAATCCCGGGATTACGGAATTTGAAAAGTTCCGGGATTCCCGGGATTACATTCCCTAGTCCCACTCTGTCCTCCCCATGATTTACGCCAGTTTGTATGGAAGACACGGAAACAGCGAACAGTGGAGGAATCTCTAAGGGCATCAGTAGGCCTATGCAAGGTCAAGCGTGCACGAGTTCGTGAGGGTTCCCCAGTTAAGGATTAAACGCCAGAGAACTTCCCTATTCATGGAGTTGAACGCCGCCCTCAGGTAAACTTATGCAATACACAGACTCTGTTTTGGACCTGCCTTAGTGATTCCACTTCCTCCCGCCTATTCTTCAGGAGCACATGTGCCTCATTTAGGCCTACACGCTGCAGGGCCTATAATTATGATGCCTGAAAAACCTTACATATGACAGACAGAATTGCAATTCCACAAGTCTCAATTGTATTCAGAGGTGCAAAAAACCAATTTGTTTCCAAATGAAAAGTTGGTTTTTTGTTGTTTTCGGTTTTTTGTTTTTAAGATTTTCCTATTTCGGATCATAAAACTCATAAGCATGCCATAATACCGTTCAAATTAATCAGATGCATATAAATGAAATTAACTAGAACAGTAGAATGTCGTATAACGAAATTAACAAAGACCATACAACAGTTGCCAAGCGAGTTGAAGAGACGCCATTTTGGCAATTATAATTTCTAAATTTTTACAAAACAAAAAAAACAAATTTTGCAGTTTAAAAAACCAAACCTTTAACAGGCCTGATTGCATTCGAGCTTAAGAACCTGGCTATTGTGGCCTCTGTTTGATAGCCCAAGGTCGGAGATGAAGGTTTTTGTGAGGCGGTAGGAAATTTTCAAGATTTACATGACACTGCTCTGCATGCAATTCAATAAAAAAATCTCAAAGCAAGTTAGAAATAATTTATGATAAACTGTATCAACTCTAAAAAAACTCAAATTACAAATTTTACTCAGGGTGCTTTATGGTGCCTAATGGTGAACAGTTTCTTTTGCACTTGGCCCTAATCTCGTATAGGCCTACATACCTCAAACTTTTGCAAACATTTCCTTTTGTATTAGGCCCTAATCTCGTACAGGCCTACATTACCTCAATCTCTGGCATTTTGACATTTATTTTCCCATTCTATCGCTAAACCGCTGTTCTTTGACTTTGTTGCGTTTATGCCAACAAGTTTTTTTTCCAATTCAGTAAACATTTAATGACATTAATGGAAAATATTCATTCAAACGTCATATGCAGTCAATTACACTGTTCCACAAGCCAATATAGATTTGGCCAACTCCAATACTGTCAGCCTGCACTAATACAAACTTAATTAAGAGCCACAATGGAAAGTTTCTTTACAAGACTAGTTCCAAGCTGAAAATAGTTTAAAATAAATTAACACATCTTCAAATCCATGTAATGACACACCCACTTCACATGTTTTTCATGTAGCTGACCATGGTAGCAAAAGAACAGTTTAACACTTTAACGACAAGCTGCATTGGTTTCCCAGTCACTTTGATACACTCTCGTCGTTAAAGTGTTAATCTCTATTCGTAGAAGTACTTTGAACTTCCATTTTACCATTGCATCCTATTCAGAGAGCTTTGAGAACAAAGGACTGATGGGACCAGAATAAAACTGTTAATGTCTGCTAGACTGACTGCACACAAATGCATTAGGTTTCCTTGCAGGTCAAGCTTGAAAATAACTTCTTAATTTTACATAACTGGTCATTCTTGTACATTATCCAAGTCTTCACACAAACCCTAAAACTCGGGTACCATATACATGTGTACTCGAGTACAAGTAGCCATCGAGTATAAGCCACCCGTAATTTTACATATTTGTTAAAATCATTTTCACATTGGTACATGGTATGATAGCTTCGAACTGTGTCAATGCCCTTTTGATACAATACGTAGAAATACACATCAAGTAGTCCTCGTAGACTCAAGCATTTATGGGACCTACAGCTTCATTACATTGAGCCTTTTGTTAAATCTTTGCTGTGGCAAAGCTTTGTCGTTGTCCACACTATCCAATGGTATTGGACACAAAACTCCAGCGAATTGTTGGGACACAAGCACTGCTATTTCTAGTCAAAAGGAGTTGCAAAATGGATGCAATTCAATAAAACAATTTCAACTTTAGCTAGTTTGAGTCATTTACGATAAACTGCACGAACTCTAAAAAACTCAAATTAAAATCATTTAATGAAAAGAAATTCCAATTTCTGCACACAGTACAACAACAAACATAAATCCACAATAACATATGAGAACTACCACCTAGTGTAGCTGTCATTAAAGAAGTAAAACGAGATTGGGATCCACCGGCAAGCATGATACTTCATTAACAAATCTCTCCACTTACCAAGAACCTTTATTTCTTGAACAGCTATATATCTTTGATACCAAATGGCAGTTGCCTAACATGAAGAATTATAAACACTGTTGCTGATAAAATGTTTATTAACTATGATGTTGGCCAATTCCTTCATGTCAGTTGGGTACATGGCCCGTGTACAAGTTGTACCAAACTCCACCAGTTACAAACTGTCCAAATATTTGTGCCTTATACTTAAGCATTTACTGTAATAGGCAGCATGTGAAGTTCTCAAGTAGAACTAGGATCATGTAAAGCCGACAGTAAGCATAAAATTTTGTCTTTTCAGAACTTTCATGGGCCATCAACATGCTTGCACAACACATTTATCAACGTACATTCTCTTTTATGACCAGAAAGAAGTAAAACGATTTTTCACTCGTAGCAATTAAAACGGCTGGTAATGATAAAAGTTGTGCAGCGCAGAATTCCAGTGCTCCTCTAATGCACACAGTTTACAACAGTCACTTGGTTGATTTCTGTCCTGGCATCAGAATGGAGCTGCGCTAGAAAAGCTCAACCACGTATCATACCACGTAACAGTTTTACAGATCGTAGTAAAACTTCATCCTATGACGGCTGGATCGTACAACCTAGTACGGACGTCCGCGCCTGTCCATTCGATCCCTGGGAAAAATTAAAGAACAATCACAATTTAACATCAAATTACAAGGGTTTCATGTAAATGGATTAATAACATTCGAGTTCATACGTTAAATTACTGTCTAGACTGTAGAGCAGTAATTATGAGCCGAGTCAACTTTCCTTGGAAACCTTTAATAGACCACTTTTCACCGGATCAGCTACATACTCCTACATCAGTTCATATTAGAATTCATGGACTATATATATATACGATACTGCCTTTTAGCCCACAGAAGAGAACAACCACTTGCCCAATATTATGGTATCTGAGCTCCATTAAGTAGGAACTCTGGGTTTCAGCATCTAAACGGTACTAAACCTCGAGTGTGACATGGGCAAGAAGGCAAAATAAAGGGTAATATTCACTGATAACAAGAAATTGACTTAAGAACACTTAGTTGTTTGCATCCTTCCAGCAAAAAAATTAAGCCTCAATATCTTTTGAAATCAATTTCTGACCTGATTTCAGAGGAGTTCACACACTCCTCTGGAACAGGCAGATAACAATAAAATGGCCTGAAAACCATACCAATTTTAGAAGAGTTCTCTTCTGAAAATGATGGATCCCAAAAGATAAACTTATAATTCTGGAGAACAGTGGCCGTACTCTGCTTTTAAGCTCACAGAAGAAAACAACCTACTGATCACTACATCATTTTCAACATTTGGACTTGGCACATGCACCTGAAGTCTTCTGAGGGACATCTGGAGTGGTTCAAGAAACGGACATGTGAATTGGTTTTTTAACATGTGCAATGTACACTTATGGTCACACAAAAAATGTTTGAAATGAATGAATGAATGAGGGCCCCTATTGAAATTTTGCTTACAAGAACATCACTTAACGCACTTCTCGAATACAAATCCTTCTTTCCAAAATATATGTATTTTTAAACTGGCTTTCTCTAACAGCTCTTAAATTTGTTACTTTGGTTTTGTTTGAAGTTACCATCGACTAATGCCATGTGATAACAGTAACAGTATTATAGAAGTCATCACATTCGATTGTATACACATAAATCTACAATAACATGAGTATACTTCTAAATAATAAATACAACGCTAATTAATATCACATCTGTGTCAAAACATGCACAAGTCATCCACCAATAACCAAAATCAAGTTGAAAATCTAGTCAATCCCAGGTCAGTTTGCAGACACAATGAGCTACATAATCCTACTGAAAGATTTTACTCTTAACACTTTAACGACGAGCTGCATTGTTTCCCAGTCGCCTTTAGTACACTCTCGTCGTTAAAAGGTTAAGCTGAGATAAAAATGAGATCTCACACTGACCATGAATCACGGTCAACAGAGAGTCCAAGAGATTAGGTCAAACAATTAATCACATACACCAGAAACTGAATATAATGCTGCCTTTGGAACCATAATGTGACCCAAGGGATCAAAAGAAGGCTTTTGTCCAAAAAATTAGTTTTGAGTATTTTGTGCTGACTTGATAGGTAATAATTTCTGCTTTAAAATGTTGAAAAAATTATTATTCTATCTGGATTTTTTCCAGAGATATGAATTTTTATGTGTTTTTTTTTGGAAAGTACAATTTAATATATAATCACAAAAAAGTATTATCTTAATACAAACCCTAGATAGATCACAAAGTTTATGTGAATTTCATCAAATAGGTGAAATCATTATTAAAAAATAATGTTTCACCCATTTTTCCTATTATTAAAATGCTGAAAATAAGAAAAAGTTACACCTGATTTGTGTTTTGCTAATTTCCTAGGAATGTAAATTGCCGACATCAGCCTCATTTTGATCCCTTGGGTCACATGTGAAGAACTGCATTACAACAAGATCACATTAAAACGACCTAATTCAGCCATATTATATAGCTAATTTTTAATCTGTATGCCTGTGCACATTACATCAGATTCTTTTTATAAAAACATGCTATGAGTCTCTGTTATCTATGAAATTCCCATAATTGTATATAAAAAGAACATCTGAACCAGTAGCTACCAACCTGCCTCTCATCGGTCCTCCTCGACCTCCTCTGAATCCCATTGGACCACCTGCATTCATATTCATGCCACCACGAAATCCTCCTCTTCCTGGGTTGCCACCAGGACCTCCATGGTCTCCCTCAGACATAGATGGGCCTCCGCGGTTTCCTCCACGGCCTCCTCGTGGCCCGCCTCCTGGGCCACCACGAAATCCTCCTCGCATTCCAGGCTGTTGCCCTGGAAAACACAGACTTGTATGTAAGTGTTTGCAACTTCATTTCTTAGCCTAAAACACAGTAAGAAGACTAGATGAAGTATAGAGCAAACACAGTAAGAAGACTGTCATTCTGTATTTGAATTAATTGTGGAGAGTCATGTCTTTGCCATGTTGTATACAAATTCCTTTCAAAATGCAGCAAATTAACAAGTCCTTTGAGTACCTAATTTTCAAGTACTTTACAATACTTTACAAGTCAAGCATTTACAAAAGCATATTATTATATATATAAATTAGTGAGACTAGTTTGATAGCAACTACCTTCATCTTGTCCATTCTCAGAATTAGGAGGTCCATCTCTCGGTGCCTTACACCTGTTGCATTCCTGGCGCCAACCAAAATTCTGATTTATGCAGTCACTAGATTGAAACGAGAAAACAACACAAGTTCAACAAATTACTACAACACTTTAAGCTTGTTGGTGGCAAACATAAAAAAGAATCTATAGTATAGCAGAACAGAAATGTCATGTCATGAAGTGTTACGCTAAAGATTCAATTCGTTTTGCTAGGTGGTACTACTAAAATCCTATACACTATGAAGGTTGTAATAAACTGGACTCATTTCATTTTGGTAGGTGGCAATTCTATAGCACTATATGCGTTAAGGACATGTTGACTCATTTCATTTCAGTAGGTGGTGCTGCTATAGCAAATGTTTTTAAACTGTTGTCTAGATTAAAATTTCCGTGTAGTGAAAGTTGGGGTGCGTGATGAGTCTATTGCCACGCTGTCCAGAATGCAGCCCACATGATGAGTTTTCAAATTGTTTTCAACCGTCTTAGGACGGGCAAACATCTAGTCAGTATAATAATTGCAATAGTTATATCTAGGTATGACAGAAGCACGGCTTTACAATTATTACGTCACAACACGTAACAGTCAAGTTACATCATGTAATATAGTTTAGAAGATATGAAACTGATGTGACTGCAAAAAATTAACATTTAACCTCAATAAAAAATCAACTAAAACTTCATTACATTATTAACACTTGAAAATGTTAGAACACTTACGGATTTCGACATGTCCAGTCAGGCTGACCACCTGTTGAAAAATAAAAAGGAAAACCTGATAAAAACCTGTGCCTAAAGAGCACCTTTGACTTAAAGCAAATCTCAAATGGATGCAAATCTCAAATATTAATGTAACCATTTCTACAGATTAGTTACAAGTGGGGATACAGTGTGGGTAATGCATTATTTGTTGTGTCAATTTCTTCACACTACCCGTTACTTCAAACCACAAGTAAATATTTGGGCATCACACTGTTTGCATTACGGAGTCAACAGAAAAGCTTGAAACTCCCACACTAAATGCTCCCAAAAATCACATATAAGAACATTTTTTAACCTCCCGATTCAGTATCCCTGAAAGTCATATCAAGCACTACATCATAAAAGGGCTTTATTCTAATGAGTTTGCCTTCTAAAGTGGAATTAAACAGCTTGGGGTTCATATCAATGACCAACTACACATACAGGCTACCAGTTCACATGTAAAGGCTCGGCAGTCAATGTACGCGCTGCGGGTCCTGGGTGCCCACGGGCTGAAAGGAACAATGATGGACGATTTCACCAAGGCAACAACGTTAAGCGAGAATGCTATATGCGGCTTGTGTAGGGGTTTTGTCGGGCAGGGGGAACGAGAATGGCTCCAAACAACGATAGTCGACTAGTTCGAGCTGGCTTTAAGACCCTGCAGAGGGCAGTACAGTTACAGAGTAGGCAAACTTAAAATAACTGCATACATTTCCACTAAAAACAGCCACACAGAACTGTTGTTAACTGTTAGTTAATCAGCATCAGGACTCACCTGACCCAGGTCCAGATCCTCCTCCGCCTCTTCCTCTACCACCCATTCCACGCTCTGTCAACAACAAGTACATCATGGAGAACTATGTACATTATGGAGAACAAAAAAGGGTCATTCCACGTCAAATCAACCAGGGGTGTACACTACACCCCTTTGGATTTTTCTGAAAACTTTTTATACACAAACTACATGCAAAATTAGGAACGAACAGTTACATCATGGTTCCTATTTAACATGTGAACACATTAAGAGAGAACCTTGTTGTGTAGCAGTCTGTATCAGCCAAGTACAACTGAACGAACATACAGCAATAGTCATTAGCTTCAGCTGGCTTTAAGCCGTGCAGAGGGCAGTACAGTTACAGAGTAGGCAAACTTAAAATAACTGCATGCGTTTCCACTAAAAACAGCCAAACAGAACTGTTGACATTAGTTAATCAGCATCAGGACTCACCTGACCCAGGTCCAGATCCTCCTCCTCCTCTTCCTCTACCACCCATTCCACGCTCTGTCAACAACAAGTACATCATGGAGAACTATGTACATCATGGAGAACATAAAGACCACTCACTTGGCAATGGCATTCTGCTAACTTTTGGTCAATCAGCAGCATCAAAACTTTACCAAAAACTGACAAAATTATAAAATTTAGCTTGAACACCAAAGGATCAACACTGACAACTAATGAACAAGCTAATCACAAAATGGTCTTATTAAAGATTATTATTAATGTCTTTAATTATTAATGGTCTTATTAAGTTAAGTGTTGTTAGTTAAGCCAGTAATTCTCATTTTTTGACAATGCTATTTGTGTAGACTATACTCAACTGTCATCCCTCTGCAACATGGTACACGGGTATCTGCTAACTTAGCGGGACTTCAGTCCCATCTGGGAACCCGATTGTTTCCCTCAAACGTTAATAAGATAATAATGTGATCTGTCTGTTTAAACACCAAACTTATGATCGTTGTTTATGATTATTCTGGATCACTACTTATAAACATTCTACGGAAACAATAAGAGGATTGATTGATCGATTAAACAGGCCTATATGAGAGTGCAATTAATGATTCCATATTGTTGTAATTATGTAACAAACAGAACAAACAAAAATTGAACTGTGATGAATTCATAGCATTGAGGCAGAGCACATGAATGCATAGGGCTGTAAAACTAAGTCTGAGAACTAATGCCACTGCCACTTAACAGACAGTCCAAAACTATGCCAAATAAATAAAAGTACCCATTCCAAGCGCATGCGGAGGAGCCCCCGCAGGAACCTTTCTAGAAGCGACCTGAACACGAATTTTTCTTCCTTGAAATTCTTTGTCTACAATACAAAGCATGCAAATTAGATTTATTGTTTCTCAGAAACATGTAAAATTAATAACATGAAACTACAGTATATAAAATTTCACAAACATAGTGCAGATTATTACAGAAGTTTATCTATGAAGAGATGATATGAGGGAGCAAAGGGCACACCCGAAGGGACAAGTCCCGTTGAATAGGGGTCTAATTGCATTAACTGTATAGCAAAACTTGCAAGTTATTTACAATACAAAGCATGCAAATTAGAAAAACGTTCCTCTAGAAAATGCACAAAAAAAGCCGAGATACAGCAGAGAAGCAGGTCATTCTGAATGTGTATCTTAGCTCATTCATATAATTTCAGACTGTATTGGTAGGACTCTTGTGGGTTGTCCTTGAGACAACAAGGATTCAATTAGTGGCACGGACACACATTTTATATACTTTGATCACGCTGTTGCAGCAGCATGTCTCTTAGTTTCATTGGAGTAATATGTGGATTTTAAACAAGTCTATCAAACCCACAAAGTTTATAATCACAAAAGCTGCTTTACTTTAAAAAGAGTTAATATTTGATGCTTAATATATCATGAAGAAAACAGTGCTAGTGAAATCATTGGGAGTTTTGTTGTAATTTTGTCTTGCTAATTATCTTTTAGCAAGAGCAGTTTAGTATGCTAGAATCAAAGCAAGTCAAGCGAATCAAACATTAGATTGTTTTGATATTCTTAGCAATAACGGCAAAGATTTACCCTAGTTCATGCCTAATGTAATTCTCAGAGTAAGCAAAAGACTTACTGTTGAACATATCAATAGCAGTCGTGACGGTATTCACATCGTCATACCCAATTGTCGCCTCTCCTCTTGGCCGACCAGTAATCTTGTCACGCACCAACCACACTCGAGGTTTTCCTGTTTTGTTGTCCGTCTGTTGCAAATTTTAAACCCAGATTTCTCAACTGCAATATCCTAACCACTTAAAAAATTACAAATAAAAATAACAACTGATATTTTAAAATATTTCTGTATTCAAACTGCAGAAGAGACAGGATAGGATGGATCCAAGTAAAAAATCAAACAGGAAAATAAAATAAATAAAACAGGAAACGATATGGTGAGATCCTGTCACAGAAAAAGCATGTTACAGAGACAGCCAGAAAGGCTGTCTCATTGACATTACTGTACATTAAGGGCATCACAAATAGTAACAACAGAATTTCACAGCACCATAGACCGAACACATATGCATCATATGAGATAGAATAACAAAGTTACTCTTAATAAATGCTTAAATTAGATGATTGACTAGTTCAGCGTTTCCCAAAGTGTGTTACGCGGAACCCTAGAGTTCCGCGAGGGGCAGACAAGGGTTCAATGAGAAATTGGATAAAAGTGTTGTTTGAATATACATGTGTTATTACATTATAAATCAAACTCAGAGGTGAAGACAAAGGACTCCATTGGAAAATATCATTTAAAATAATTTGTAACCTATAAAAGAAAATTCAGTTATTCATTACTATGTCATTAATTAAACCAATATTGGTCTGCATCTCAGACACTACGTTAATACCAGAATATGTTTTGTTTAGGTTGGGGTTCCGTCAAAAACATTTAAGATCAAAAGGGTTCTGTAGGCAAACAGATTGTAAAGCACTGGTCTAGTTTAAATGAAATCCAAGACCTTTAGCTTGCCAATAGCACCAAAGTGCTGAGCCAGTGACTCTTCTGAGACATCATCAGCCAATCCCTGAATGAAAATCGTGTCTGGAAACTGCTGGACCTCTGCCTCCCCAGCTGCCATCAAGTTCGAGTTGTTTGCACGGTCCCCACCAGCGCCTCTGTCACCCCCTAAGATAAAACAACAGATAATTACATATGCAACAGAACTGCATTGTATGAGTGCTCACCATGTAACATGGGCTCAATCCTACACCACTGTGCAGAGGCTTTACGCAAATTCTTCATGTAACATAGCTATATGCACTCTGCCGATACCTTGTCAGTATGAAATAGCACCATTTAAATAAACCTGCCTGTTAGCAGTGTCTTCAAAAACCCGATCACTGAATCTGAGACAACAAAACAGCAAGCAATGCTCATAATCTCACACTTTTCTAAGCTCAAACAGATTCCACAAAATAATCAAAAAACACAGATATCAATACGTGTATAAACCCACAAGCACAGCTTCATTTTTCAAGGTTATAATATATAAAATCTCTCTTCAGGTAGTGTTATTCAACACACAATAAGTACACAAGTTCGATAAGTTGTTTCTACAATACTGTGATACCACGCTGTCCTACTCAGCCCGACGAGCCCGTTCTTCCATGCAACACTCATTCTAAAGCCACAACTTCAGGAATATAATTGGTTTGTATTAACGGCCAAGAAATTCGGGAGAATCTCTGAATCATTGAGTGGCGCTTTATAAATGTTCAATTACACTTACAAAATGGTGGTCAGGCAATTGCCCACACAAACACTGCTGGTATTCAAATCAACACTTGTTTCATAACGCAAGCTCAGCTGAACACAAGGACACGTTTAATATATACCACTTTTATAGTTTCAGTATGACCTGATCACCTGATCTCCCAAAATAATTAATTTACCCTCCTCTAATACCACTGTATTTTACTAACTTCAAACAGCCATTATGAATGCAATGTCCATACATCTGAATCTGATGGGCAAACATGCAGCAGATCGCAATTTTTTAAAGTTCTCCAAGACAAGGAATGATCTTAAACAATGACAACAATGGGAAAGATAGCCTCTATTAACCATTCACTTCCCAGTTCATCCTTAGGTATCTAGTCCTCTTGTATCACAGCAGCTTTATGCAGTCACGAAAAAGAAATCAGAATTCCAAGACAGTGATTAAGAAAGCAATATTAACAGATACCAGTAGCTAAAGCAAATTACCAGGTGTATATTGAAATTTCATTCTTCACGACCATCATTCTTTTACACTACACTGAAGAATGTCACCATAATATTTTCCCTTCTTATCATTATTATTTTAAATTAATTAAACTCATAAGTGCCAGCATCTAAGGTACAAGGCATCAACTATTGGCAAACCAAAACAATACCCTGATTAGGTTAATACCCATACAGTCGGTCCATACAGACAGCAGATACCTTCTGGAGTGACATGCAGACCTAGAAACTTCAAATCATAACTCATACACAATCTAAAGACTTTTGACTCTGCTTCTATTGTGTGAATGGTCACTGTCGGACAGTGGTTTTACACTCCCTTGCTTGGAGTGCAGCTCCTACAACTTGCCCTGTGGTTTACGAGACACAACATAAGTGGACGATTACTTTAACAACGGGTCCTTATGATGAAACTACAACCTTATGATAACTAGTTTCTTCATTCATAGTCACAATCTGAATTATTTTAACTTGCTATCACAAGCCAGATGTATTACACAAAGATACACAAAAATATATTAACCCCAATTTAAATTCATCTATCCCCATTGAACAAATAAATGACAGAAACTGAAAATCCATAAGCTTTTCAACTTCATGAAAGTCCTGGACAATATAGACTTTTAACAAAGTTCTGTATTCTGTTCTAACTAGCAATTATAACTGTATACTAGACATTGGTTGATGCAAGTCTGATAATCTGCCACCAATAATTCATATACGTGCACGGTGTCCAGGCACTGACTTCTACAAAAAGATATAATCTCAAGATTTTGACTTCTTAAACACTAGGTGCATCCTGGTATAGCCAATCAGTTATAGCATTTAAAAACAGTAGGTAAATCCACAAACATGGATAACGTCGGGCAAAGCAAGCTCAAACACTACCTTTAAAATATTGGTGCCAGTGGTTCAGCTACCTCCAAACTGCTCACTAATTCTACACTGTAGCCTTTGAATTTAATCTACCAAATGTAAGCATTCAACAGCAAAGTCCACTGACTTCTACAGCAAGACATAATCCCATTCGTCCATTGACTCTCAAACACAAGCTGCAGCCGATTACATGATATAGTCACAACACTCATCTGTCCTACTGTGGATAACAGTTGTCCCTAGCACAATCTAAACAAGCAAAATCTGGGCATACAGATTTCTCAAGGGAGTCATCGCATGCCATATGTTACCATTCAACCATCTTCCCGCCCATTATACAAATGGCATAAGCTTAGTGGATTACTTCAATGTACATAATGTAAGCCACTATCTGATGACTATTATACTGATTCTGTACATCTGTAATGAACATTTGCCACATCCCAATACAGGCAAGAAATTTCTTGTATTACCTTTAAGTCTTATTGACTCTGTATCATATATGACTTTGTATCTCCATAATGACCATTCTTCCATATCTCACTAGAATACCTTATGTACCTAAATTTCTCATTTCTTTTCAAAAGAACTATGTATACTTTATCTACCAATAGATAATATACCACTGTTACATCAGTTATATCACTGCTCTACATAAAGTCATGATAATAAATCAAGAGCCTCCTCTCACTGTAGTGTTTGAAGTTCAAATTCTGACCATAAATTGGTAAAAAGTCACACCAGGAATCCACACAAGGAAAGCTACAGTATGTACGTCACAATTGTAACAAGGCATACATCTTCACAACTAGTAAGTTTTAATAAGTTTCCATTCTAACAAATATCCCACTTCAAGCCAGGTTTAGTTATACTGGACCAGAAACCATTCACCTTGACTTTCCAAAGTCTTCTTTCTTGTAGCAACCTTTCGTAGTACAAGAAAAGAACTAGCTAATGTCACAACCATACAATTAGACAATTGTTTTGTGATGACAATTTATGTGTCTTGATAAAATTTTGTTCAACCTGTTTCCTCGTGTAGATTTTGAAGTGGCTAAGGAAATAATTTCAAACTGCTCAAATGCACCTTAGCGATAGGGATGTTAAACGAAATTCAAATCCGAATTTCGGTTTTGAAAACGAAATTCGGTTTTATTATTGACAAAACGAAATTCGAATTTTTTTAAATAATTTTTTGTAGAGAAAATTTCAAGAAATGCCAGAAAGAATTAATTCATGCATGTCTTTAGTGTTTACAATTATTTTCATCGATTATAGCCGGCAGATAAGAAGGTGTTATTTAACATACGTTACGGTACCTAATGTATAAAATAACTCGTGTTATATAATAATATATTAAATTTTCTATGACGGCCAATAAAAAACGAAATTCGGTTTAAAATCGGATTTCTAAAACCGACATTCGGATTGCCAAAAAAAACGATTTTAACAACCCTACTTAGCGATAAATGTTTTTGCAAAAGAAAGAACTAGCAAATGCCACAACCATTCAATTAGACAGTGTTTTGTGATGGAAAAAGTGTCTTGATAAAATTCTGCTCAGTTTGTTTCCTCTATAGATTTTGCAGTGTATGTATGTATGTATGTATGAGCACTTGTTATAGCGCCCCCTCAAGATTTCTACTCAGAGGCGCTCCCGACTACAGCGCGGACACTGAATCGGAGTTTCACGCCGAGCATGAGCAATTGTGAGTGAAGGACTTGCCCAAGGTCGGGTGGCTTGAGGTGGATTCGAACCCGCAACCCTCCGGCTGCAATGCACCGAGTCATACCCCTACACCACCGCGCCCCACAATGACACAGTGACGAAGGACATCAACTCAAATGCACTTTAGCAATAAAAGTGTGCAAAAGTAAGCAGCTATGTTTGCCAAAGGGTGTTAGATCGATCACTAGCATCCCTAACATGACAAAACAACTGTACTGGTAAATGTACTTGGCATCTTCCACAGAAAGAACTACTCAGAAGTGTCACCAGTTGGTTGTGTTACGACACAGCACATCTGAACAATGTTATGTCACTGTTCTACATAAAGTCATCGACTCATCGTCATAAATCTCTCAAACTTCATTGGTATAATATACTGATTTCATTAATGAATGTGATATGGGCAAAAATTCTATTGATATCATTAACTTTGTGAACTGGCATTATGTTTTGAATTGATCTGATGAACTTTGTAAAATGGAAAAGAAAATTGTATTGATTTCATTAACTGTAATGAAATGACCAAGAAAACCGCAATTTAGTGAATAAAGCATTCACGAAAATGCACTCACTGCCTGAATCTGTTGATTCCCATTCCACATATTTCCTCTAAAAATTCTTCCTATTGTTCTACACATGCAAAACTTTTTTCATAGCTTCACTCTCTCTGGCCTACATCCAGCAGAGAATTACCAGCCTGTTCATGTTCAATACAGCACTGATGCCAAGTTTTATTAAACCAGATGGGGCATAGTGCATTTGGGGATACAAGAAAATGCTCAGTCAAACTCACCCAAGATACTGTAAAATGAAAGACGCCTTGCTAAATAAACTAGCAAACTCACACACCAGTTGAAATAGTACAAGATCAATTGTTAATTTCATACACGACTTGCAAACCCCAAAGAGGTGATGAAAAATGGTTAGAAAGCAACGGATCGTGAATCTGGTTGGAGAATAAGGTTTGCAAACAAATTCTTTATGGTCTAAGGACATCACAAACAATACATCAAAAACGGGAGCCCTCAAACTTAAAATACAAACTATACATTATATATAGAATGCTGTGGTCAGTCACTCTTGGAAACTGTCATCTATCCATATATAAAAGACTTATTTGTTCTCCGCAATCAGTTGTACCACATGGTGGCTTATTGGTTGACTGTTAGCCTCCTAACACAGAATGTACAAGTTTGACCCTCGCCAACACCATGGTATAAAATAAAACCACTGTTACCTTAACATACAATTTTATAGCAACATTGCTCTATCATTAGAAAGTGCAGCTAAGAAAGAATTATTCAAGATGGCTGGCGATAACTGTGCATAAATATTGGTTCTTAGTTCCCAAACACTACAAACCTGTCTCCTACCATTTCCTCTAAAGATCCCATTTACTGTTCTGGACTTACAGACATTTTTAAAAGTCATTGCCTATGAAAATAGTGCAAAAAACAAACAAAGAGTTAAGCTCAGCAACAAAACAAAACATTGCCTCTCAACTTAAGCTGCCTAGGAATACTGCAGCGCACACTGCACATACTTGAAGCAGACAGAATCAAACTGAAACACATTTTTGCTCTTTCACAGCATACAAAAGCAAACAATGCCTGGAACTTTCTTTTATCAAACCCCAAAACTATCTGCAGTAAAAACACAGCAAATATAGAACCACGGAACAAAGACAAAGACCAGAGAAAATTCCAAAGAGAAACTTGATCAAACTTGTCAGGAACAGGAGTCCAACTGATGACTGGTAAGACCAAAGTTTAAACGAACAAGCCTATCAAATCAAAAAGACAACTATATTACACATAACACAATAGCACCTTATACTACTAAGCTACTCGCAGGTGCTTGTGCAATGACAGCTCTGTAGGCATAACATAATGCAACTGGAGATATTACAGTCCTGTGGTGTACCGATGATCATGAAACCAGTAATTGCATTTACGCAAAAAGCACAACCTATAAGACTCGATAAAGTTTCAGTATTTAAAACCAACGAAAAAAGACAGACTGGCTGAACAGAACAACGTAAAGTGCAGAAACACCCCTGTTCATGGAAAAGTAATTTTAAAAATCTTAAAAGTTTTGGATTAAAACTGAAAGACAGCAAAACAAAAGAGATGAAAAGAAACTGACCATGGAAGGACATACACAAAAGGACAACTCCAACAAAACATTTGTACGACTACATCAACATCAACAAAGACACAACAAATCCTGAACCATTATATCACAGTACTCTTAACTTTGTGACAAACATATCCAAAGTATTCCACTTATAAGACTTTGTCATATCTACAAAAGGATGTACATTTAATAGGGTCCTACCCGGTGAGCCATGACATCCGTGGTGATTCACTGATGAAATTCCTAACATCAAGTACAAAATTCCTAATATTAAATACCACCTGAGGCACTAATTGAGGTTGACAGGCAAAATGCCAGAAATCTTGCCCTTGGAATCACAAACCATATATACACACCCTGTATCAAAATGTTAGTCTCAAGCCAAGATGAAGAGGATCGAATGATGGGTGAAGATGTTGTCGCCAGACAGAAACATGACAAACCCAATAAAGTATATAAAAAATTTAGGAAACTGTAGTGGTGGTCCTTTCCTGTTGCCCTATACCCTGTTGTGAAACTAAAAACCATCATTATCGTGTCAGAAGTTAATAATTGCACAACACATCTCCATCATAAGCAGGAAGTTAATAATTGCATGACATCTGCATCACAATACAAGTAGTTTGGACCTTTGTCACATACTTACAGCATCTGCTGAATAAAGTGTGTAGTTGTGAAATATCACCAAAATATTTCTTTCACGTAAGCATGCATAGTATGCAGCCCATGGATGTATTTATGGGGTTACGGGTGCAAATCCTCCAGAAAAACATTTAACCTTTCAAAACTGACCCCTTACTCCGCAACCATGTCAAATGGGAACCCCTGAAATTTCCTCTTTACACCCTTGATGCACATCACTGACCCCTCACTATTCACAGTATTATTTCAGTTTTAAGCAGAGATAACCTTTCAAGGCATGGTAAGTGATTTCAAAGCATGTTAAGCTGTGAACCCATTAGCTTCAGACACTGTGAACTAAGTGGCTTAAATTCAGTAATTGTGTTTTAAACACGTTTCAAGTTCTTAAAAGATGCTATCCAAATGTCTTGAAACAGGCATAAGTACAGTACATGTTGCAGAGCAACATTAGAACATTCCTCTTATATTCCAAATTTCCTTCACAACTGTAAGTAACTAAACTCTGTCACTAAAGCCAAGCATTGTCACTATGTATGTCTATCTGAAGTACAGTTTCATATTTTTAACAACATCTTAGAAGCCACCACGAAAGCAAGCTTGCATTATTACCTTAAAAGCTACATTTAAACTCAGACCACTCGATTGCAAGCTAAACATGTCATATTTTTTACTACTTGAGTTACGATATACATCTGAAATGAGCAATTTAGGTCTTCTGCACACATCAAACCTAAGTTACTAAATACATTGCTCAAGAGTAAGCTGTATTAAATGCAATGCTCAGGTGCAAGACTAAGTGCAACACTACAGAGTATGCTGCATGGCTCAAAAGCATCCCACAGTCAGTAAATTACTAAAGAATTGCATGTCTCAAGAGCAAGTGCATGATTATAGAGTGCATTACACATTAAGTGCAAGGCTCACGAGCAAAGCACATCAAGTGCATGGTCCCTGAGCATGGTACAAGTGCATGCTACATTCAGTGCACAAAACAAGAGCTTACTATAGTAAATGCATGGTTCATATCTAATTTCACTCAAAAGTACTTGTACTACATCTCAAAGGTTAACTACAATACATGTTATCTCTGATAGAAAGTAAGTGGTAGAATAAGAATCAACTTATGAATCATGACGGCAACCAGTTTACTGAAAACTGACCTAAACTGCTGTCCAAATAAGATTCTTGATATGATACACTTTTCTAGAATTTCAAAGACAGGACAACTTTCAAGGAAAGACTAAACAACTGTGGTATACTTTACTAGTTCATTCACCCAACAGTGCACAAATGCAGAAAATCTGCAATGATATGCTACTTACTACGAACTGCTCTTAGCACTGAAGTCTTCTAAGAGAGAAAAACAAAAGTGATGGGCAAAAGATGGTACATCAAACGGAGGCAAATGAGAAGCAGTACCTGTTGCTAATCGAAAAAGAGAACACTCCTGAAGGTAAACCTGATTTATGTTCAAACTAACTTTTCCTTTTGCCTAACCGTCCAAAGAAATCACTTCAATATGCACCTGTCTTATGTCTCCAAGACTTTTCTGAAGTCAGGTTATAAAAAGCCTTCCAACATGGCTTAAGTCTGTTGCTCTCACCTTCGTTTCAAAACTTAGGAAACATTGTATGTAAGCATGATAGTTTTGTCCTGTGGTGGCTTACTGCTTCTGAAGTCAATAATGTTTTTAATGCCTTGATTTTCTCTAAAACTTATGAAATGTGTTTTGATGGGTGGCATACACAAGGGCATGCTAAACTTCAAAATTTCCAGCAATCACATCGCTATCTATGACACATGCTTTAAAGGTGCTAATATCTTTTCGAATGTTGTTCAAATATTGCAGCAGTTACCTCAATAAAAGGCAGTGTCACAACATTGCCAGTGATATCCTAAAACCTTACTGTGTTTTCAATTCTTTAATGGCGACTCGATCTGCCTCTACCGTCATAAATAATTCAATTCTCATAGAGAACTAATAAACCTTTCCTGTAATGCTGCACAGGAGGCATTTGGAATTCTTTACAACTAGCAATTTAGGGAACATGACACGATCAAAATGATGCACATAATCTATTGTACATACATTTTTGCCCTACTTCTTACTGCATACAGCATGCAGTGACATTACAGAATCCTTCAAATGCTTTCAAAACTTCTCAACTCAACAAAGGCACAAAGCTTGTAGAATGTTCAATGCTGGACCACTTCAGCCCAAACATCAAATCTATGCCACAAATGATGTGGATGGAAAATGCATACGTCATCTAAAACACAACACCAGTCAAAACCGGTATTCGGCCAACCATAGGACATGACGGGCCAGCTAGACAAAGTGTTCTGCATCGTAAATCCAGGTTGTGAAATACGCTCAGATAGGAACACATGGAACCACCAACCAAACGAGAACCATCCACAAAACAACAAAAACCTATTGAGAACTACCGAACAATGGAATGCATAGCATCAAACCTCTGCATATGATTTCTCCTTCAAGTATAGACGCTAAGCTCCAACAACCCATCTTATCAACATGCCAGATATTTAGAATCTAGTTCACCAAGCACAGCAACAAACACAAACAGTGCCAAACATCATAAATGAAAGCACAATTCACAACAACATAGAAACTTATCCACATCACAATTCCATGACAGGAATACTGTAACAATACATATCCAAACCAATTCCTAAGCCAATATGACTCCCCTTATTCCTTTCATCTGTGCATTTAATTCATCTGTTTTCAATTTAATCATCTGTACTATTCACTTGAGGTCAACAGAAATATTTTTTTCTTCAATTTCCACCATAATAATAATTTTTGGCTGAAATCTATCAAACTGCATTAGCCTCACATCATAAAACTGATGGCAACTTTTTTTGTCATTGTGACAATCACTTTCATATTTGTGAAAGTTCTGGCTTGATAATCTCTATCATAGAATATATTTTGTAATGTTAACAATTGAAGCAATAATAATTATTAGTGAATCACAATGTCAGTTACTCATTACAAAACACCACTTTAAGCTCAACCATTTAATACTTCGTGATCAGCTTCTAAAAATGCTGAAAGCATGCATTATGTTAAGTTTTTTTACTCTTTGTCAGCTATGTTGTATGTTGTGTTTGGTAAATTCAACAATTGCTACCTCTTATGAATGCAAAACCTTAAAGCTGTAGAAATACAGACTTTGTCATGTATACATCATTTCGTTCATTTGTTATTCCAGAACAATGCTCTGTCATGAAAAACGTGATCAGTTCAGTGCTCACCTCAAAGTTGATAAGAACACAAAAGTTTTTAAAATAATAAAATAAGAATTATAAATGTTAAAATTCATGAAAAACTTCACGAACAAAATAAAATTACTAAATGCTGCCACTGCTTGGGCATTTTGCAGCAACTGGTGAAGAGCCAAAAACAAATTAGTTTAGCAAAAAATCAGTTCATGCTTATTCTAATCATGACACTTTCCCCATAACATTTGTCGCGATCAAAGAATTAGAATGCCAAAACCTACGCGTTAAGTATTTGTTTCAAAAGCCTTGTAGTCTAAATAGCTGTAAGCTGTTTATTCTTTTTGGACCTGGCTGATAAATAAAAAACAACTGACTAGAGAGAGAAGTGACCATAATAGCTGGATGCAAATGCTTACAACAAATATCATTCAAAGCTGCATTCATCAGTTTAAAACATATGCAAAACTCACTAAGGGGATTTTTCTGTATTTACAATGCTTCTGCTAGCTGATAGATATAAACAAATATCTAAATATAGTTAATCATATGCCATCAAAAGTTGTTTTTCATCATGCAGTCCAAAAAAAACCTCAATCCAATAGAGTTAATAAGACTGGTATTTAATATTTGTCTGTTAGAATTATTAAACTATTAAACTTCACCAGTACTTAGTTATCAGCATTATTTAATTTGCATTACAAAACTTAAACCTGATTTGTGTGTACAATTGACTCAAAATATCTAAATAAAACCTTTTTGAGTATATTTTACCAAATACATATTTCTGTGGCTAACTTGTTAAAGTTCAAAGATTTGCCCCAAACCACCATGCACACCAAATACTAGATTTTAAAATGTGCATGCCCCAAGACCAGCATTCAAAAACTGAAACAAAACTTTCCAACTTTTCAAAATTCAACAATTACAACACATAGCAGGTCAGCAACCCATGTTGCTGCATACCACAAACTGAGCAAGAAGTTATCCGTGAGCTCCTCTTCACACATTCTTAATAAATCATAGTTGAGAATTCAAAGAACAACTACTTGACACTTGGTATAGGTGAAATACCCCAGAGTGAACTTGGCCAACATTTACATATGAAATTGAAAAAATTCTGGGGCAAAACTGATCAAACTTACCAAAACCTCGATTGGGGCCTCCACCTCCTCCTCCTCCTCTACCACGGCTGAAACAGATAAAGACACTAGGATTTCAACGACACACATCAGGGACAGGCCTCTGATCAACGAATCATCCACTGTTGTTGGTCCTTCTGAAGGGTATGCCACTGACACTGTAGCATACTACTCAATAACCAAGACAATTTGAACAAAAATGCATGGCAAATGATGAAAACATGTATACCAAATCACATTTCCACATGACAATGCAGTACAATGTAGTTAGCAATGGTAAAACTTGACAAGCTTCAACCTGTAAATGATCAAGAACCTAAATCACTCTTCAGAAATAATTTTCACAGTTCACCACAAAATCCATTCCCTACACATTCATATAAAACATCATCTAAAGTAACCTAGTGACATTTTAAAGCATTGGAAATGCAATACCTACAGTTTAAATATATAAAGACCTGCTGTTTTAAACAAATGCTAAGTTAAACAACCTTGCCTGTAAAGTTAAAAAATGCACAACTACAAAGAAATTTACTCTTGTTCTAAGACCAGATTTGCAAGAAGCAGATAAAACCACGTTGAAATGCCTATCCAGAAACGGTTGACTTTACATGAACTACTTAACTGTCCAAAGAATTAAAATTTTGCAACAAGAATTTAAGCAAAACATCATTCTATCATTTAAACCCAATAATAAATATTTCCTGATAATAGCTGTGAAGACATACAAAATGCAGTCTGAGAACTAACCTTGAGTAAAATCTAACATCATCATTTGTCTATTTCAATAAAGCCATTTTGCTACCTGCCCATGAAATCCAATCTGTCAATGTAAATCTTGCAGGAAAGACAGACTAGTGAGACTACGCATCTCATCATTCAATAAAGACAGTCTCCAAGACAGTGATATACCACAGACATAAAATTACACTGTACCATCGTACAATATCAATTACTTCCCCGTGGGATGACTGGAACTAGACTGGGAAATACATCGAAAAAAGAAATACAGAACACAGCGAACGAGTAGATTTTCATTTGGCCCTTAATTAAATATACGTTAAAGCCTAAATTTTTCAAAGTCAAAACCACAGTGGACTCTGTACCTTGACATCTAGGTACAGCGCATGTAACAAAAGCAGAATTTGTGAAAGCTTCAGCAGTAATTCAGCTAAAATTTTATGCCTTGACTGAAAAACAGTTTGAATTTACATTTCAAACATGACATGAAAAGTATCAAAACTGAACAATACTTTCTACACTCTGCAGTTTCCCACAAAGCTGGAATTAGTAATAAGTTGGAAAATACATACCGCTGACACATGAACTCAGGTCAGCGTGCCCGTGCTCCCAATAATAGCCCAAGTCTTTTCTCAACTAAATAACTGAATTTGACTTAATACTGGGTAAACTGTATCAAGAAAGTACATTTGCAAGTGACGAAGTGCATTAAAACCACCGGATTCAAGCGTAATGTAAAACCACACTTCAGGCAAGCACGCATGTAATACACACAAGAATCTGCATATAGGGCATGCAATGTTGACCCAGTCATGAAGTGCACTTCATACTGAAATAATCATGCTACGAACACCTATTTACGGAAGAAAACGTGTTCAGCTAACACAATTAAACTGTGTGATGACCGAAACAAAAGCACCCCGTTTTCGGAAAGTATAAACAACTCGACTTGGAATGTGAAATAAAGCCTCTTAGACTAAAATACACAAAAGAAACTGCTCTCAAAAGTATCTAACTAAACTAACTACATTCCCACCTCTATGAAGATACTTTTATTAATCTCAACTTGCATAAACATACTTAAGAAATAATACACAGTTCAAAACCTCAGCTAGAACTAATAATAAAATAGTAATCCCTACAATTTAAGTAATAAGAACCTTAGATTTCTTTCTGCAGGACAACATCCCTCACTTCAAATGGCAGTCATGCATTGGAAGTATGCATTCTTTTAGTTTAAAGGGCTCACCGAAAGGGCAGACACATAAATAGACTGACGGCCAAGCGTGAAAAGGTAGAGTTCAAAGCAAATGTACTTTCCTGACACTGTATCTGAAAATTTCGATTTTAAACTGGTCATCTGATGACCACGAGATCCGTAACTTTCAGAACCACGTAAACCATGAAAACACCATTTCTGTTACCTTTTTTCAAACAACTACTCAAATTTTTAAGAAAGGATGTTCACAGAATACTTTTTGAAAGCCAATATAGAATTTCTTTTAACTGAAAATTCACGCAAAATTACAACCAAACCATCAAGTAAAGCCAACACAACTTCACATCTAGAGATTTCAAACAATGTGAAAAATCTCTTGAGAAACTTTTATCAAATAAATAAAACAGAGCTCCATAATTTACTCCCAACTTCAAAAATACAACATCAGCTCATAAATTGAAATTTTCAAAAGTCCATCCAAACGTCTAATTGGATATTTGTGAAAACGTGGTATTGCTGTAAAATCGCTTAATTTGACCAATCTTATGTCTGTAGCTTTCCAAATTATTTTCTTCTGGAAGATGTTTAGTCACTCCATGAGCGGAATTTAAGCTGCATGCATTTTACCCGCATATATGTGTCACAAAACAGAAAAAGGTAATTTTACAACTGTGGTCCAACCTCAAGTGGAAAATACAAAATATTCATGGCTGATCCAAAATGAAACACGAAATAGCAATTCTTCTCTCTCTGTTTCCCACTTCCTCTCTCAAAACCAGTCAAAAGCCAAAATGGAAGTGCAAATAGCAAACACTTATGGTCTGGCATTATAACTAGAAATAAATCATACAATTAACTCATTTAAACCTAAAGCATGCATAAAATTAATTTAATTTAAACCTGCTTCTGGGACGAACTGCATATAGGTAGAAAAGTTCATTTAAAGTAACTCACCCGAAGATACCGACAGATCCTCCACCTAGATGTCCAATATTTCCTACAGAAATTCATACATTTCTAGTTAGTAACATGCAAACATATTTTGACACATTCTCTTTCTTGGAACCATTCCCTCATGCACTGCATGAGGAAAACTGAACGGTATTATTGTCATACTGAGGTCTCATTAATAACTGAATATCATTCAAATCAAGCTAATTCTCTAATTATTTGCAACAATAATAGAAAGAGAACAATCTCGGAGCTGATGTAGCAAATTCCATAAATATAGACCAGCATGTGAGAAGGCATTGAAAACACAATTCTCTTTGGAAGGAAGTATTAAAATGGCAGAAGAAAGCTGATCGTTTCATCCAGAGTTTAGGTCCGAGTTTCCTTGAAGCGGTTACCGTGCAGGGACCTTGAGCAAGTCCTTCACTTACAATTGCTCAGCATCATCGATTGATGCTTGGACATTAGATAGTGGCACTTAATAAAAGCATTGAAATCATAACAAGTCAGAAAAGTAGCTCAGTCATGGCCCATGAAGATATCTATTGGAGAAATTAATCAACAACATATTTCGTAAATACTTTTCTTCTTACCTGGAGCAGACAGTGTCTGTATTGATGGCACCTGTGAGGCTCCAGGCGGGCCACCAGGAGCAGCAATGAAGACAGGTGGTTGTGCCATCTGCACAGGCGACTGTGGAATGTATCCGCCGGGTGCTTGATTAAAACCGGTAGGCTGCGAAGGAGGCTGGCCATAAACAGGTGGCTGATTTGCAGGTTGGCCGTATGGTGGAGGCTGTTGGCTAGCAGGCTGGCCATAGTTGGGAGGTTGTTGGGCCGAGGCTGGAACATAGCTAGGTGGGTGCTGAGCCACAGGGGGCTGTCCAAGGGGAGCTGCTTGAACCAGCGGCTGGCCATAGCTTGATGGTTGAGGAGTGGTAGGTGCTTGACCAGCATAAGCAAATGTCTGCTGGACAGCAGGCTGACCATATGCTGAGGGAGGCTGCTGGGCAGGTGGCTGTCCATAGACTTGAGTCTGTTGACCCTGCTGGACATATGTTGTTGGCTGCTGGATTCCTGGTTGACCAATGGCAACTTGCTGCTGTGAAGGCAGCTGTCCATAAACAACGGCCTGTTGGGCCGGTGGTTGGCCATAGACAGATGGTGGTTGGGCCACTGGTTGACTGTAACCTACAACTACAAAGTAAACAAATCCGATAAGAACATCATGTCAACTTCATCACGTCTGAGTTGTCAGACTTTCCCTCAAATCTCATCTGGAAACCAGGGTTGCCTCAAGGTTAATAAAACAAAAATCCATGACTTTCCATGACATTTTTCTATGACTTTAAGACTTATTTTAGACAAAAAGGACCTACTTTCTAAATGTTTAATTGAAGCAACATTTATTAAAATTTTAAAACATGATAAGAACTGTGTCTATTAATGATTTTTCCATTGTCCATGACTTTCCATGACCTAGCTATTTTCAATCCATGACTTTCCAGGAGTTTTTTAAAACACCTGTTTTTCCAGGTTATCCAGTCCTCAAATTTTTTAAGTCCAATTTCATGACTTCCCAGGTTTCCAGGATCCGTGACAACCCTGGGAACTTCTGTAGCTCCTTTACTGTTAAGTAAAACACACAAGTCAGTGATGACTTCAGCAGGATCTTTGGTTTATGGCTTACGCTACTATAACTCTACCACCTGCTACCCTCAGTTGCCCCATCATTAAGGCTTCCTGCTAAGTCTACTGCTTTTTCTCTTCATGAAACTCCTGCTTTTGTCTATCAAGTTTCTGTGACACTCTGGCTTCTGCCACTATTCAGCTTTGTCACTTCCTGGCTTCTATCACTCTCTGGCACCTATCACTCTCCCGTCAGTCTGTCACTTCTCTGAACTTCTGTTTTCTGTCACACTCATGTGACAGGTAGACAGACTCACTTCTTTTCACTCTCCGTTTAACTCCTCTGTACAAATTCAAGTCGGAGTCATATAGGATCAAATCTGAACACCAGTTTAGCTCAACTTATAGCTAAGCATTTGCAAGTAAAAACAAGTCTCACCTGGCTGTCCATACGAAGGCTGGCCATAGCTAGGTGGCTGTTCAGTAGGAGCCGCATAGCCACTGGATACCACTCCATATGGTGACGCAGACACATAAGTTGTCACGGCCGCTCCATAAGCAGCTGGTTGACTGTATGTAGACTGACCTAAGCACATACATACATCAAGCAGCTACTGGTGTGCCTCTTATTATTAGCCATGAAGTTAAAACACGAAAAACAGAGCGCATAATCTGTCTGCTGGGAATCAATAAAATTCAACAACTGGCATGTCAACTTAACATGGTAACAGTTGTAAAATCATGCATATAGCACTTTTTGGGCCTAACATATGCATTGTTTATGCAGTTATATTATAATTGTCTTACATCACACCACCAAAAACCCAACAGTACTTTCTCAACAGTACTTCACTCCAATGTTTCACAATGACTCACTGACCGGATATATTAATACTTAATCCTAACAGCAGAATTTGTAACTTGCCGAGTTGGTAGCAAGCGTGAATGAATAAGCGAATATACCATACCATATATTACACTTTCTTCCTAGAAAAGCCCTGCCTAAAATAAATTTTGAAATAGGATATCTTACGAGTTGGCATTTGAATACTCCAATTATTAAACTCCTCTCAGTTAGTTCTTTTGACAAAAACATCCAACTTCTAAAGCTCTAGTGTAAAAACTACAATGTGAGCATATCAAGAAGAGCCACTATCCTTCCCTGCATGCTAAATGGCTTGACAAGAGATTGCCAGTTACATACCACATACTGATAATCAACTGCTGGGCATGGTTACAAACGGCTATGAATTGAAACGTATACCAGGGAAGAATGAAATGCCTACCAGGTGAAGTGTAGGAAGATTGACTGTACTCTGGTTGACCATATGAACTATGTGGTACAACAGCCTGTGCAAACTGACCCTGATCATAGCTGTAAGCTGTAACTGGCTGTAGACAACACAAACGGAAACCACACTCTATCAACAATGCTTACAGTACAATGGCTGTATGACAGATTTTGCCACTTAACAACCACCTGCCAGACTCAACCTACAGCACCACAAGCTATTTGCAATATGCCAAACAATAAGGACAGTTTATCAAATTTATGATTCAACCAAATATCTTGTAAACTAATGACTAAGTTTTGAAGAACTACAGCTATAAAGCTATATAACAAACAAGCAACTAATAACTGTCCCTTGCTTAAATCTATAGCTTTTCACCAAATCTTCAAAGACTAGGATGCTCTTCAATAATGAATAAAAAATGCTTCAATCTGAAGATTCAGCCTGCGGTTGCTAGGTAAACTCGGACATCACTTATCACAAATGAGAAAATAATAATGTTTGGGTAACAACTGTGCCAGCCAAAGGTACACCTTCTTTCATCTACGAAGGAGCAGTAACTGCGTGCTGTGCACTTCACTGTCTGTTACTTTTCCTCATCCCTGAGGCACTACGGTCCAGGGACTCTGAATGTGGCGTCGGCTGACAACTCTAGTAGATATCTCTTTGACCTCACGCCTTTAGTCAGATTGAGAGTTAAATCTTGACATCCCGAATGGTCAACCCAAAGATATCTTTTTTGGGCAGTCATATTCATGAGGCCTAGGGCGCAGAGCATATGGCCTACGTACTCTGGCTGGGAAAGTGTTGTTTGGGCTCTGCATATCTGCATATGAGCAAGAGCTCACTATTTATCTGAGTACCGTGTATTCATTGATGAACATTTTTTCAGTAAACTTTCAGTACATGCCATTTACGCTAGCATGGGCAGCACTTTTGAAAAGTATTTAAAAGATGCAATAGAGGCCTATATTCATGATCGTGACAACTAAGATATTGAAGCAAAATAAGCATAGCACAATCTCACCGCTGGTGTATAGCTAGGCTGAACATAACTGGCTTCAGGAGGCTGGCTATAGTTGTAACTGTAACTAAAACACAAAGTTCAGTAATTTTAAGCTAACAGTGACTTAGCATATCAGTAAGAAAAAGCCATAGCACTCTACATTAAACACACCAGTAACAAAGTCACTGCCATTAGGCAGGTTTCACAATCTCAGCATTCTCTTTTGCTACAAAAAATTGTGATTATCAGCCTGCTGTATCCAAATACTAAAACTGGAAGACAAATGAAATATATTAACAAGTAAAGCAAAAAACAGTTCGATATCTGAGCCAGTTCAATAAATTATCTATCAAAAAGCTTCTGTCATGTTAGAATCTTACATGAATGTCACATTTTATTGTAGTTATTTACACTACTTAGTGTTCACGCAATAGATACACAGCATGCATGTGTATAATATAAAATCCCATTTTTAAAATGGTAAGCAGATGTATAAGACTAATATCAAGAAAAACTGAAAAGAAATTATATAGAATAGTCATCAAGAACAAAATATAGACTACCAATCTGCTCCTAATCTGATCAAAACATCTCATTCGAAAATGGCAAAAAACGACTTGTTATAAAGCCTACCTTCCAGGCGCTACAACAGCTGGTGCAGCAGCAATGTAGATATATTCTGAAAATGAAAATCCATTTAAGTAGATCAGTTTACTTCCCTTTTCAGTAATGTCCATTCCCAGTTTCCCACTGAACATTTTAAATTCTCATAGTTTGTCTACCAGCGTTACACTTAAAACATGACAACTGAAACTGCTGTGAACATCAAATTTTTAAGCCATCAAAGTCATAACTACTACAGGTAATATACATAAGCTAAAATAAATAACCCATATTCATATTGTGCCTTGATACATATTGTGCCTTGAAAGAATTACGTATGGCACAATATAAAATCTGAATCTATATTCATGCAAATCATGATTATGATGCAGTTGGTAAATTGTCAGGAAAGGACTACTGTAAGTTAAATGTCTTGGCGTCCAGCCTCTTCCAGTTATTTTTTTTGTAATTTTAGTCGTTTCCTTCTGTCATGCAGCCTTGTTCATGGAGAAATTCTGAAAGCATGACTCCCAGAAGTTGTTTCTCAGACAACATTATTTGCATCCGTCATTTGACAAAAAGAACTTAAACTCGTAAAAATGCGTTTACTTCTGTTAATAAATTGTAGCTGATTGTAATCTGAACCGTTTAATTTCGTACTTAAATATTAATCACGAAAATTGAAAGAATGCTGCAACTAAAAGCCGCCATTTCGCTCAAGCGGTTGACCGCTGATGAACAAGGATCTAAAATTTTCAACAGTATTTGGCCATATGCATTTAAAATTATAAACTTTCGAATTGCCTTAAATAGCGATGCACATAAACGACAGATATTGAGAACTATTGTCCAAATTTATGCATTAATTCGAATAACATAAGTTTAAAATGAAAAAGAACTTACGCTGATCCGCCATCTTCCTTCACACGCTTGCAGGCGAAGGTAGCTAAAAACGAACCTCGGTAAATTTTCACTCCATGCTAACTTCCGCTTAGCTGCCGTTTATATAAATAATTATTACGCCTAATCACATCAAATATTATTGCAATTGATTAGTGTGTTGAGATGCAAATTTAAGCAACACGTAAACTCTTCAGTTGTTTAAACTGCGTTGATTAAAGTTAAACTTAAAATAAATACTACAGCGCACAATTCAACTGGTTCTAGAAAGGAATGTGTATCTGGCATCTTGATTTATTATGACACGCGTAATTATAGTAATTGAACGAAACTGCGTGAGTATAATAATTATAATACATCATCTGCATTGCATTAATATGTATGAATGCTTTGCCTGTCATAACGGTTGAATGCTTTGACCAGCGCAATACAAATTCATCAAAATGTGAGGGGGTGAAATTTGACTGGAAAGCCCAGGTGTGATAGACAGCTCTGAGGTGGATGATGGAAGGCGAGTGGCAATGATGATGATGGATAAACCGAGAATTTGTGGAATTCAGGAGGGAGATTGTTCCAGAGTTGTGGTGGAGTGTTGGAAATGGCTCAGTTGGAAAACTTAAGATGAGTTGTGACTGGGAGTTGAGAAAGACTGATATAGGATGATCGGGTTGGTTGGATTGTGAAGAGTTCGCGGAGATACTTGGGTGGGAATATTGTACTGAGTTGTAGGTTACCGATATTGATAGGACATTGAAATGGATTCATTCTGGGATTTGTAGCCAATAGAGTAATTTGAGGACGGGAGTGATATGATGTTTGGGCGTTCTAGTGACAGCTCGGAATAGTGAGTTTTGGACAATTTGCAGACGATTAAATAGGATGAAAAGGAGTGGACCCAGGACAGAGCCTTGAGAGTGATAGACAGAGTCCCCATGTAAACGAGACACCATAAGAGAGTTGTCCTACCGTTTAAAGCCTCTCAGCCTTTGACCAGTTAGCCAGTGCCGTAATTATATAAGGGAATCTGCAGAAGTCAGATATGGCAAGATCTCTGTGGCACGGATGTCTACGCATGCTGGCAACACCATGTGTAAGCTCTGCAATTGCTCCAGTCTCGCATCATCGTTATAATGTATGTCGTGAGGAGATCGACTTAGCCAAAACCACGCAAAATCAAAATCATAGCCCTTCTTTTGTTTATTTAAAATCCATACATCTATAAAAAAAATTGTGCAATTTAAAAAGTAAAATCAAAATCATAGCCCTTCTGTCGTTTATTTAAAATCCATACATCTATAAAAAAAATTGTGCAATTTAAAAAGTAAAGATGTAAATATATAACACAAAATACAGCCACAAAAAACGTTCAGCAAATTACATGCTCTAATATTTATGTGCAGCGTGGAAATCAATAAACTAAATGCAATGCACATGTACTGGTGCTCTCAAAGCAGTAATGCCAGGTTAACTGCCAAGTAAAATGACCCAATCCACCATTACTCGCTGATCTAAAAAGGAGCTATATGTACTGACATTAGTCAAAGTTATCTTTTTAGCCAAAACCACGCAAAATGAAAATACATGTAATTTTATGATAACCCTGACCATTGTGAGCAACTTTAGGGCACTAATGATATGGCCAGTTCATCTCAGTTCCCCAACAAAGTCTTACAAATATGGTACTCTCTCACTAAAGGTGACATCTGTTAACTCTGGACGGAATCCATTTGCTGGGTTGTGTGTACGACTGCTACCAGTGACTTTCTGGTCTTAATGACGTTAACCATTGTTTATGCCAGTGTAAGTATACACGTTTTTCTACAGCAACTGCCTGCCAATTTTCAATGAATCAATTGTGTGAAATCCTTCAACACGCTGCCTGTTTGAATTGGTGCCATACAATTTAAAGTCCCCCATATAGGACCGTGCTAGCCGGAGATTTAAATCTCTGAAAAAAGCCATCATTGGTATGCGAACCAGCAGCCTCGTGCAAGGGGTGTATGATCTAACCACTGGAGGGAGTGTCTAGTTTCTCCTGAAGCAACGCTACATAATTTTACAACTGAATGCGTCATGGCAATAAGGGATTTCACCCACAGCAATCTTGGCTTTGGTACCTATTGCTCGAAGCATCAACTGGTGCCATGTAGCCAAGACAATGTGAAATGGTAAACAAAAATAGGGTAAACTGTTGAAAATGCTAACAACTAAATATCATGTGTCAATAAAACAAACAGCAGAGCCTTGGATATTTGTCATCTTGAGATTTCTACAGCGTCCAAAGAATTCAAAGGTGCTCAGTCAAAACAAACTTGATAGGCAGGTAAAGATTCGGTTTCTGGCCTATACCCAGAAGTGGTACAGTATCTTGGAACATGGATCAATTTTGTAAACATAAAGGCCCGAGGTGACAGGACATAGATACGAAAGAGGAACCAGCGGAGTGGCTGGATCATTATTATTATTATTATTATTATTAGACTGTTATTTATAGCGCGCCTAAACAAAATTGGAATCTTGCACAAAGGCGCGTAACAGAAAAATCAATCATAGTAAATCTTAAACAGATGTGTTTTAAGGTTAGTTTTAAAATCGATAAAGTTGGGGATTTGCGGATAAAGACAGGGAGTTTGTTCCATTCAGCCGGGCCGGCTAGCGCAAATGCTCTGTTGCCAAGTTTTTTGAGTGATCTTGTCACAACAAAATCACCTTGAGACGATGAACGTAGCCCTCGTCTGGATTGGAGAGAGGAACAGGGTGTAACAAGCGAAGAAAGGTATGCAGGAGAACAGTTTGTGTAGATTCTGTACATTAGAAGACAGATTTTGAAATTGATGCGAGCTTGTATGGGAAGCCAGTGTAGTTCACGGAGGGTCGGTGTGACATGATCCCGAGGATATTGGTTCTTGATAAGCTTAGCAGCGTAATGAAGAACAGCTGTAAGAGGTTGAAGGGTAGATGCAGGAAGACCACAAAGGACTGAGTTGCAGTAGTCAATTCTAGAAATGACAAGGGCCTGTACTAGGGTGCGAACACATTTCTCGTTAAGACTTTTCTTGACTTGCCGAATGCGTCTGAGATGGAAAAAACAGGATTTGGTTATATTGGAGATATGAGTTTTCAAAGACAGCGAGTTATCAAGAAGGACACCAAGGTCTCGGACAACATCAGCTGGTTTGATGGAGCAATCTGGGCTAAGATTGAGTACAGTGTGGAATAATTGTGAGTTAGGTAATGGGTTGCGGTAAAACCAGATGTTCTGTCTTGGAGGCATTCAGTTTAAGGCGCATGGATGCACACCATGATTGGATTTCAGTGAAACAAGTTATTAAGCGAAACATTGCATTATCAAAGTCTTTGGCAGCAAGTTTAATATAGAGCTGTGTGTCGTCAGCATAAAGGTGTATAAGGATGCCGTGTTTGAAGGCAATGTGAACAATGTTAGATGTATAGAGGATGAACAAGAGGGGCCAAGTATAGAACCTTGAGGTACACCAAAGAGGATATTGAAGTACCTAGAAGTGTTAGAACCAAGTCGCACAGAGTGTGATCGGTTTGCCAAGAAATTAGCAATCCAGAGAAGAGCAGAGGCCATGATGCCAAATTGAGATTCAAGCACTTGAATGAGAATGGAATGGTCAACACAATCAAAGGCAGAGCTGAAATCTAGTAACAGAAGGGCAGTTATGAAACCAGAGTCAAGTGCCATGATTATATCATTATAAACTTTAAGGACAGCAGTTTCAGTGGAGTGGAGGCGGCGGAAACCAGACTGAACAAAAGGTAGCAAGGAGTTGGATTCAACATAGTTAGAAAGCTGACGGTGGACGGCACGCTCAACAAGTTTGGAGATGAAAGATAGGTTAGAGATTGGGCGGTAATTACCAGGATCGGAAGGGTCAAGGCCTGATTTTTTAATGCGAGGACGGATAATGGCACGCTTGTGGGAAGCAGGTAAGGTAGCAGTGATAAGTGAGCAGTTTATGAGTAGGATCAAAATGGGGGCAAAAATATGTCGAAGGGATTTAATAATCCAGACTGGGCAGGAATCAAGCTCACATTGCTTGGAGGAGGAGTTACTGAGAAGCTTATCAACTTCCGGTAAAGTGATCTCATCAAAAGCACAAAGACCAGGAAAATTTAGGTGGTTAGGGTTCAAGTCAGGTAAGGGGGCGTCTTTGGTGGAATGGCGAATAGCTTCAGTTTTGTTTGCAAAGTGATCAAGAAGTTCATCAGGTGAGAGTGGGCATTCAATAGAGGATTGCGGGGATAAAATAGAGTTTAATGATTTCCAGAGAGCCTTGCCATCCTTCTCCGCTTCTTCAATGTTGTGTCGTAAGTAGATTGAGCGTTTGTGCTGAAAACATTTTCTTTGTTTCTGTGCTTGTACTTTCAGCAGATTGAGTAAACGAGTGTCTTTTGGCGAGCGTTTACACTTTCGTTCAATGCAGCGTGTTTTCCGTTTTAAAGTGGCACATTCCGAGTCGAACCAAGGACAGTCAGGCTTCTTACGGATGGTGATTTTACGAAGAGGAGCATGAGTGTTTAGAAGCTCTTCCATCGTACAGTCGTAGAGGGTGAACAGAGATTCTGCAGTCACTGGCGGCTTCGGTTGAAGTGTTATTTTGTAAAGTTCAGATTCATGAAGATCTTTTTCAAATGATGATAAATCAAAATTAGCAAATGATCTCCTTTCAGTTTTCTGGTAGACTCTAGGTGACTGTAGCTGGTGGCTGGATCATGGATAACTGTTGACGAAATGAGGGCTGAGACAATTGAAGTCGGCTAAGTAGAATGTTTTGTAGCAGAAATTTCGGTACGTATTATATAATTGACAAAGAAAACCACGGAGCCCAAAGATAACGTACCCGAGACTTCATTAAGCAGAGACGAGTGAACTGGCATAGAAAACTGTTGCTAATACGAACCGTATTCATTACCAGACCTTAGTTTACTGACTGCAACACATTGTATTTGTTCATAAAAAGTAGGCCTTGAATTCCACAACTTTACGTCTATCAAAGAAGTTCATATAGACAAAGGCTGCATGATTCAGTTGTCCTTAAATTCTTACAGGTGATAGAATCAACTTGGAAAGGGACACCAGCTACAGCCACTTTACATAACTTTATACAGAATGTTCACATAAGATGGAAAATTACTCAGTCAATTTTGTTAAAGAATTAACACGAAAAACAGCTTCTTCACTTTAGTTTTAACCAGTTTCAAATTATATGTGTGGGTCAGAGAACAGAGTGCCAAGTATGACAAAATCAGAAGATTGAGTTAAATTATAACTCATTAAGAACACAACAGAAGCACTCTGCGACAAGTGGACATATTTTGCTACCAACTATTATTATGATCAAACTGTTACAATATTTTCCGACTATACAATACGAAAGCCACAATTGCTGTAATCATCACTGGTAAGCAGTTGACTTAAGCTCTGGCCATGACTCCATGAGTAACCAACGTCATCATCACCAGTCCTGCCTGCAAACGTACATCTATTCATAGTCACGCACAACCCTGTACTTTGGCGACTGAAGATCAACTCTCGATGGATAGATGACTTTAAGTGCACCCAAGTGATCAACAGCCTTCACTTGCTCTACAACAAGCACTCGCTCCGTGTTCAGCGACAAATCACTCGTGCCATCGGCAATTTCTGCATCGGCAGCATCGTCCTCTTCTGTTTGTATTTCCAACACTGGTATGCGTGTATCAGCCGGAGGCAGTTCTGCGCATCCGATACCCATCTCAAGCAACTCTGCCAGAATCTGATCCATCACTTTCTTGCAAGTCTCCAGATTCTGTGAACTCGTCACTTCCACCAAAACGTGTCTCGTCCTATGACTAACCTGAAATGTAAGACAACAAGTTGAATCTGATCACCTATGCTAATAAAAAAAGTTGAAAGACTTGTGTTCCAATGTCTGCAGTTAATGTACATGTAAAAATGCCAATATTTCACATCACTGTACTCAAAGTAAAACAGATGTACCTTGGAATTTTTTTGATATTTAGACAAAGAAGTTAAATATTTATAAAAAAATATTGAAGTAGGCTAAGGTGTAGGCTTTGTTGTAGAAATTTTAGTAAGCAGGCATAATTGACTAAGAAAACCAGAGCCCAAATATATGGTATTTGAGACTGCATTAAGCACAGATGAGTGAATTGGTAAAGTGCACCAACCAAGATTCTTCACTTGCTCAACAAATTTAAATATTCAGACAAAAGTAAAAAAACAGATTCTCCTCAGACACATTTAGGTACCAGAACTGGTTTTTCTTTACTCAATTCAGCAATCAATTTCCTACAGTTTTTCTGTGAAGAATAAGTTGGGTAAATGTCTCTCGTCTTCAACCTGTATTTGGATCAATGGCTGGAAATGTGCTATTGGAAAAGTACTTTCATTAGCTTTCCACAATCACAACATATTGAAATTTAAACAAAGATGCAATACTTTTAATATAGTATCACAATTCTGCAACCTTATTTTAAACCATGATAAGTTGTTCCCAGACTGCTAACCTTTGACACATCACTGTTAGTGATTGGCGGAAATGAGATGACTGCATTTGAAGCATCAACCAAACAAGGATAATGAGTTTTGTCCTTCAACAGGTCCAGATACCTAGAAAAACACAAGCATCATTTCTGTCACAACCATTTCTGGTTTGCCAAATAATCCACGCAAAACCATTCTGCAGTATTTTCACAATGTAGATTCCTTACTGTTAACTAATTTCTCAAGCCCATTTGTAGCTTGCCAAATAATCAGGCAAAACATGGTGCAATATTTTCACAATTTAAATATACTAAATAAAAATGTACACTATAACATTATGCTTGTATGAGCTTCAGTGGCTAGTGGCCTCAGACTACATTGGCAAACTGTGCATAGCTGCCTCCCCCAAAGCCTAAGTCTGGCCATAATTTGTGATGCATGTTGATCATTCTGCTACCCTGTACAATTCAATGTGTTGGGCTACTCTTGCATTCGACCATCTTCAAGGAAAAAACTTCATACAGGCATTTGTTCCACTGAATATTATTAAACAAAATCTTTAATGCACTCAAGGTCACACAGAAATGTGATTATGAGGCACAGTTAGTCAGTACAGTTAGATATTTGAAAGGGAATGAGATATCATGAGTTTGAGGAATTTGATAAAGGAAGATAGACTCCAAGCATCAGAAAATATTGGTAGTCGGTTCCATTCCTTGGTGGGGCAGTAACATGTCATGCATGAGAGCCCATGGCGTTGCTCCATCGTGGCTCAACCAAACTCCCAATTCCCGAAGATCAGAGACTGCTTGGAGGGATGTATGGAGAACGTAGGGAAAGAAGGTAGGTAGCAGTGCTCAATATAAGCATTGCATACGTCAGACAAGCTACTTTAAATCCTATCCCGAATTCTACAGGAAGCTTTACCAAGCAAACTTATCACAGACATAAGCACAATCTGAAGACACAGTTCCTTACATCTAACCCAAGCACATATCATTTCAAAGCTCTAGAGTTGTAAATGGTGCTACAGCAACACTCTTAATTTTATCACCATTACACAGCAGCAGCTCACTCACTTATGAATGCCACTGACGGTGTTACGTTTCTTTTCCTTCCGCATTTCATCAGCTTCTTGTCTCAACTGCGTAACAAGTGAAGCAGCCGTCACCTCCTTTCGCTTACCCAAAGGCAAAATCTAAAACAACAAAACCATTTACTTAAATGGCTTTATATCCAGTAATTTGCATCAAGCCTCACAATGTAATGTAATTTAACCAGAGATACATACTGCACTCTTTCACATGTCTTCCAAATAAACCATAATATCCATTTAAGTTACTGTTGAGCAATGGCTGCATTCAAAAACTAGCATAACCAACCACAATTTTCTGACTGTTGAACACCTAATCAAGTTAAGCCAATGAAATCCAACTCATAGACAATCGGAGTACTAAAAATCTGTTTCTCCACGTTGTTGCCCAGTGAAATCATTCCCTTTCAAGAGCACCTCATCAACTTACCTACCTAGAAATGCTCCAACAGTAAAATAGTAATTGTAATCGAACATGTGTAAAGCACCACTCAAGCCAGTGCTATCATTACCAAATCAAATGGGCATCAGGCGTTTCAGAAGCACAGGAAGTGAAAGGATGAGGAGCTCAAGCTTTAGTGTTAATGAAAGATGCATAAAACATCGTTTGCCAGATTACGGAGAGACAGAGAAAGGTTGGTCCAAGTGGATAATCCCATCACTGGAAATGCAAGAAATTGACTAAATCAATTGCACATTTGCTTGATCTCTTCAATAAGAATTATCTCTGGCAGAAGAGTAATTCTCACATAACACGTGTGAACATTAGAAAATTCAACATTACATCATTACATTACATCAGATGAAGAAAATTATTCTCACCATAAGTTTACTAGGAACCTGAGCGTCATATGTGAGCGGTGCTTTCAACAAGTCAAGATCGTGCGTAGCTATCGTTGCAGCTTGTCTTTTGACACAGATTCCATCATGAAGTTTCGTCTGAAGATACAACGTAAACAAAAACCTATAAAGAACTTTACAAAGATGACATTGAAACTGTCATCAATCCATAAAGAAAGATCGAGTTTTTGTATATGTACATGTGTAGTTCAAAATTCTTAAATTACTAATAAATTGTAAACAGTTCATGCCCAGTCAGTTAAAAGCATCATCACCAATAGGGAATGCAAACCCGGGGTCTTTTTTCGAAACCCGGGTTTCGGGTTTGACCGCCGTGAAAACCCGGGTAACCCGGGTTTGGACGGGTTAACAAATTTTACATGATAAATATTATTACTGCACTATTTCTTGCGTAAGAACAACGTCGTCGTATGCAGCTACAAGTCCAACGCTCTCCAACAGTCAAGAATTTTGCATAAAAAGAAAACTTTAGGATAATCGCGATTTTTTTTATATAAGCAGTGTTTTTCAATAAAAAATGTTCCGGAACTGAACAATTCCAGAACAGTTATGGAAGACATTGCAAGGGTTCCGAAGGCCTAAACCTAAGCCTCTAATTGTATAGCATCTTGAATACCAATAAACACTGAAAACGCTGAAATTAAATTAAATTAACTAAATAATTTTTTATTAAAAATGTAAGTAAATAAAATAAGTTTTAGCAGCTTGAAAAAATTCACGGAATGCCGTTCCGGAGCGTGCTGTCTGAAAGAAACATTGCATAGGCCTATAAAAGTAATTGTCAAATGACAGCTTAATCGTCTACATATCAGCTTTAGGCCATTCCAGTGCCTGCCCATTTGCTTTCAGAAGATAATTTAGTCATCGTTACTCTGCAACCCAATTTGGCAGAGCCAGAACTTACTAAAGTAGATGCTGCTTTTGAGACATCGCTGCTTGTGATGGTGCTTGGACTAAGAGGCCTACCGTCATTGGCTTCGTCAGAGCGACAAGGGTCACCAACGTCCTTGTGTTTCAGCAGGTTTATCTTACGCTTGGACCCGAGATGAATAGCCTATGCATATTTCTTGTTGCACCGCTGGCAATTTTTGCTGCGAGTTACATAACTGACATTGAGCCGTCGATCTGACCCTCAGAATCGTGAACGAAATGATCCCAAACACCACCCTTTACATTTGCTGATTTAGACATTGTTTGGATTTGTGTCTGAAATCACTAAATTCAGATAAAAATAGTTTACTGCTATTATTTACGAATTCGAAGCTACGACGCCGACGTGTAAAAACACTCAACATTGTCACTGGTCGTGTGAAATGGGAATCCACACTCATACGAAGTCACCAATAAAGATATGGAATGAGCCGATAAATAAGTAGTTAGAAGTTGTATTACGTAAACCAGTTATCAACCACTATTATCGTTATATTTCCATTACTCTGCATTTGTGAGTTTCACACCGTGAAGGACGGTGAAAGTGACGATTTTCAAACCCGTCGAACCCGGGTTTCAATCGCGTTCAAACCCGGGTTTCGGGTTTGGAAAAAAGCCGGGTAACCCGGGTTCGGGTAACCCGGGTTTGCATTCCCTAATCACCAAATAAATGAAGCGCTAACAGTTCACCGCTGAAACATCTTTGGTCAGACGTCAACAATGTACACCAAATAAATAAATATAAAACAGAAATATATGATATAAATAAATGTATCCATGAGAAAATCATTTAAATTCATAAAAGCCGATTGGCTAAAAATCTACTTGCCTGTAAGAGAAGGAATCTTCTCATCATGCTCTTTGACTTGTTGAAATCAAGATTCCGAACAATACAACATACAATATACGGCCTCACAGGCTGGATAGTGGCCGTAACTTTGACAACAAATCCGGAATCCTCTGCACCAAAATGTAAAACCTTTATTTGATTCTGAGGTACTTCTTCCACAACGGTGTCTTTGCCTTTAGCTCCTTTTTTCTTTTTATCCTTCTTGTCATCGCCTTTGCCCTCTTTGCCTCCCGATGCCTTTCTCTCTTTCTCCAAGATGTTTCTGAGATACTCAAGAACAGACTTGGTCACACACTGCTCCAACATCTTAAACAGGCGCCTGTCCTTCACAGGATTCCCAATCACTTTAAGTTCTTTCAGCTTTCCACATTCTGAAAGTTCTGCTGGGAGAGACTCAAGACGGTTCTGCGACACATCAAGCAGCTTCAAGGCTAGCAGATCACTGAGTTCTGCAGGCAGTTCCGTAAGCTGGTTGTTGTCTGCCTTGATTGTGGACAACAGGGCTAACTCTGGACATGTTATACCCGGAGGCAGGGCAGACAACTGGTTATGTGAAACAACCAACTCATGCAATTGAACCATTTTACTCACGTTAGCAAAGCTTTCCAGCTTATTGCAGCTGGCATTTAGGGTCTGCAGCTCCTTCAACGACCCGATTTCATCTGGAACCGAACCCAGCTCATTGCCTGAAATATCAAGTAGCTTCAGCTTCTTCAGATGACCAATGGAACCCGGTAACAGTCGTAGTTTGTTCCCACGCAGTACAAGATGTTGCAAGTTTTCCAGCTTACCCACATGGTCAGACAGAACGTCTAGGCTCGTCTTACTTATCTCTAAGAAATTTAAATTCGCCAACGAGAAAATGTTCTCGTCCAGACCAGTTTCTTCTATCCGTGACGAAACCTCTTCGCCGGTCAGCACCAATTCGTGGCGATTTTCATCTTTGACTTTACGAACCTCCGACCAACACGCCTTGGCCGACATTTTTAATAGTAACGAAAACTCAAGGAATCTATATAACACATAGACTCTATGACATTACACAACACACACACAACATGTACGAAAGGGTACAAGAGAGCGCCATCTACCAATAGCCCAACACTTAGTAGGTAAGTACAGTTTATCAATCAATTTTCGTTTATTAAATATAAACTGACAAGTGCTCAACTTATGCAATTACAAACTAAGGTCAAACTGGATGTTTAAAGATTAGGTTAAGGCACTGTATAGATGAAATTAAAACTGTAGGAATGTTCTCCCACCCAAGGACAACTCTCAATTTATTCCCAGATCATTATATAAAATATTTACTAGTTTACTCTAAAATCTTCTAATGAACTTTAATTATCCATCATCACTCATGTTAGCATTTCTGCGTTTTTGTCAGATTGTTTTTCTCAATTAAACGAATATATATATATATACATATTGGAGCATTTTAATGTGCCTTTCTACAGCAGATAATCTTTAAGGTCCCCGACCAAAGTAGATGAAGATATACATTTGGATATACTACATATTTCTGTAGCCATAGAAGAATGCGCAGTGAGTCCATTTCTACTGCACACCAACGTCCAAGAAAGCAACCTAGGAACAAGGCAGCAAGAAGCAAGAACAGTCTCTGAACTTGCTTGCTAATAGGGCCTATAGCCGATGCAAACTCCTTTTCTCCATATTACACAATCCCAAGCATGTACTTCACCAACTCCTACCTCCACTCCGACCCCTCTCCTCTCAACTCTTCCACCCAAGGACAACTCTCAATTTATTCCCAGATCATTATATAAAAATATTTACTTGTTTATTCTAAAACTTTCTAATGAACTGTGACAAAACTGGGGTTTCGCCTCAGGATGCGAGTGTAAGGCGCGTGTCGCTCAGGATGGGAGCGTAAGTACGACCTCCGTGTTATTTCAGAGGGTTTCTGCGTCTGCCAGTCGACGGGCCCAGGCGATCAGTGTCACCCACCGAAGGATCAACGTCAAAGTTCTAAGACGATATTTATTCAACACCACCATCACAACAGGCCAAGCTAGCTGACTATCAGATCACCATACAACAAAGACCTCAGAACCTTATATACCCAGCAGGGGTGAGGGGTATCGACCGACTGAGGGTCGCCTGCAGTAACACCGTCGCCCGACAGAGGGTGTCTCAAAGAGACCGCCGCCGGCCGGGAGAGGGTGTCTCAAAGAGACCGCTGCCGGCCCGGAGAGGGTGTCTCAAAGGAACCGCCGCCGGGCGAGAGAGGGTGTTTCAAAGGGACCGCTGTTGGCCCGGAGAGGGTGTTTCAAAGAGACCGCTGCCGGCCCGGAGAGGGTGTCTCAAAGGAACCGCTGCCGGCCCGGAGAGGGTGTCTCAAAGGAACCGCTGCCGGCCCGGAGAGGGTGTCTCAAAGGATGCCGCCGGCGGGGGAGAGGGTCGCCCACAGAGCAGCAGTCGCCAAGTCCAAGACAGCGGTCGGCGGGGGAGAGATAAGCGCCCGACAGACCGTGTGAAAGAGAAGACCACCCAAGCGCTAATGTCCGTCGAGTCGGCAGTCGGCGGGGGGGAAGAGGCAATAAAGACTCGAGGCGTGGGAAAGCAACGGTCGGTGAAAGAGAGATGGACTCAAGGCACCAGACCACCCAAATCGCCACAGAACTTTAATTATTCACTCATATTAGCATTTCTGCGTTTTTGTCAGATTGTTTTTCTCAATAAACGAATAGATCAGCCTATCATTCGCGAGATGACGCGTTGGCAAAATGAGAAAATCTTGAAATCTGTTGATTCCGAAAGTTCAGTCTACGGTTGAAGACAACAAGCTGATTGAAGATGGCGGCTTCCGAAGGACCTGATGCTCTGTTTGCGTGTACGGTTTTTGCAATTTTATTATATTCAGTAACGCTACAATGAAAAATCTAAATTACTAGTTGATTGAGAGAAGTTTAACCGTAAACCTATTTGTTTGTTGTTCGGCAGGTCCTGTATAATAAATGTATAAGACCACTTTTGCCGAGGTTGAAGTGCCGAGCACATGTGACATACGGAGACTGAATATGTTTGTAATAATAATAATAATAATAATAATAATAATAATATTTTGTTTGTGAAATGTTCGTTTCAGTTCGTTCATCTAAATCAACAGCCATCGTTGGCAAGTCGCAACCATTGCCCGACAAAGCTGTGCATGATTTCAACTGTCGAAGTCATACCCTGACTTTTAGCCCAGATGGGTCACTTTTCGCTTTTTGCAGCAGCAAAGGGTAACCAAGTCTTTGAAAAATAATATAAAAATTAACTTGTTGCTGATGTTCTTGAAATGGAAATGTCCTTCAATTTTGTCAAAGCCTTCATATGAAAATTTATTGCACTTTTTATTTTTGTGTATTTGCCAAGCCCGGATGAAGCCTGTGATGTTAATTCGATTATCTATATCTATGAAATTTATATAGCGCTCCTTCAAGATAACTACTCAGACGCGCTTCAGACCCAGACCCAGTCAAAGAGGAAAGTCTTAAGTAGTTTATAAAAAGAGCCAGAGAGGTCTCGCAGGAGAGAATGAAGATCGGAGGGGAGGCTATTCCAAAGAGAAGGAGCCATGATTGAGAAAGCCTGACGCTGTCTAGTGGCAGAGCGAGCATGCGGAACCAATAGAGGAGACCCTACAATGGATTATGCCTGCAACGTTAACACTGACTGCTGAGTACTTGTCATTTAGGCCTCTTGTAGTGTCACTGAAGGCTTACATGATGTGGAAGAGATCTGTTTTTTCCACAGGTTTCAAAGTACTGAATCTTGTGTATGTTATCAGCTCTTTTGACCTGTCTGTTCAATTGACTGCTGTTTGGGAGCTGTTATGTTATACAGTTTTGTAAATAATTTGCCTGGATGCATATTTGATAGGCAGGTGAATATTATAAGCTAAGTATAGTCTATTAATGGCTTCCATTTAATTGTCTTTTTAACAGTATTCAATCTTTTGATACATATGGCAAGTTGATATAAATGAGATCAGGACAAACCCAGTAAGACTTATCAACTGGACCCAGCAAGATTTATTGATCTGGTTTCACTCTAACAGACACTCATAGCAGAATATGTAACTAGCTGCGTTATGACAGCTAGCTCTAATCAATAAACGAATAGACAATGCAATACAGGTAATATTCTGTAGCTCATTTTCTGCAGTCCTGATGCAATTTATTTATTGATCTAAGGCTTTAGCAAAATTTTAGATATTGCATGGATTCACACGAATCAAGAGTAAGTCTGTCCTGAGGTGCTTTCTTTACCAGTACAGTGTTAGGGGCCGTCCATAAATGACGTCACGCTATTTTGGCCGATTTTTAACCCCCCTCCCCCTCGTCACACTTCGTCACAAAAAGTCAGACCCCTCTGAAAATGACGTCACAAAGCTCTGACCCCCTAAAACCAATTTCCATGGCGAAGCAAAATGCTTCTTCATGGAACAAATAGCGAAAGCATGAATATTTTAAAATCTAATGGTGACCAAATATTGAAATAATTAGAAAATTATTAATAATGGTACCCGTATACATTAAAATAATAAAAAAATAATGAAAATTTAATCCTCAAAATTAGTGCTGTTATTATTAAAATTAAATTGTTGTTAATTGTTAAATTTAATAACATAGACCTGGTGTGACGTCACACTACTCAGACCCCCCACCCCCATGTCACACATCGTCACAAATTTCCGACCCCCTCCCCCTAGATGCGTGACGTCATTTATGGACGGCCCCTTATGTCATTTTCTTTGTAAATGTTTGTGTTTGTGTTTCAGGGTACAAGTTCATTCAACGGCAAATTCAGAAAATTTTGAGCTGCTGTTAGAAGTGGAAAAGCCGCGTGCAGCTGGACTTCAGTTCTCTCCTTGCGGCACAATCTTGGCTGTGTGGGAACCATGTCATGGTACGTTTGAAGAAGATTGTCCTTTAATGCATTGTACTGATAGGATTTTATGTTTTCAGATTTAAATTTATTCGCGAATGAACAGGTGGCCCAGAACTAAATGCTTTATTACTTACTTCTTGCAATGTTATGGGTTTTGATTAGGGATGTTAAACGAATTTCGTAAATCCGAATTTCGGTTTTAAAAACGAAATTCGGTTTTTATTATTGACAAAACGAAATTCGAATTTTTTTAAAATAATTTTTTGCAGTGAAAATTTCAAGAAATGCCAGAAAGAATATTATTAATTCATGCATTTCTTTAGTGTTTACGATTATTTTCATCGAATATAGCCGGCAGATAAGAAGGTGTTTATTTAACGTACATTACGGTACCTAATATATAAAATAACTTGCGTTATATAATAATATATTAAATTTTCTATGAAGGCCAATAAAAAACGAAATTCGGTTTAAAATCGGATTTCTAAAACCGAAATTCGGATTGCCAAAAAAACCGATTTTAACAACCCTAGTTTTGATTTGAAACCTTTTCTTTTTCTTAGGTACCCAGGCTGCCGCCACTGCCACTCCAGCTCCCGATCGAAACTTGCAACTGTGGAACTGTAAGACCAAGACTCTTCTTTGTGAACTGCTCCAGAAAAAGCAACTTGACTGGTAAGGAATGTTCAGTATAGTTATTCAGCATAATTAATATATTTATTCAGCATAATTAAGTGGTCTGACCTGAAGGTCAAGATTGATAATTAGATGTTGAAATTGTAAATTAATTAGTCATTCATGGAGGCACTGTGCATTTGTCATAGATTGATAATTTGTTAATTAATTAGTTATTCACAAAGGCACTGTGCATTTGTTGTAGGTGTCCGCAGTGGTCTGGAGACGAAGTAGTCTGTGCAAGAAACGTCAACAGTGAAATACTGTTCTACGAAAACAATGACTTCAGTGAGTTTCGTTGTACTCGTTCTTCAGAGCATTTATAAAGTGTCTCTTTTGGATATTAGATTCAAAGGTGCCCCAGCTAAGCCTTGGCAAAACATTGTGGAGAATTGCTAAATATTTTATTATGATTTCACTTGAAAAGAAACCATCGATTGAAGTCTCAAACATCATGATAACTATGCTATAGAAGTCGTGAGACTCGATAAGATTAGATATTAGTATTAGGTTAGATTAGCTATTTGATTAGGCTAGTTACTGCTGAATTCGGTTGAATCTTAACTTGTGTAGGATAGGTAATTAGGTATCGAGCCATACAACCATACAAGGAGAAAGGAGACAGGACAATGTGTTTCAGGACTAATAATGGACCATCATTACTTGTAAGTTAAATTAATTAATTTTAAGCTAATTTGAGAATTTCCTTAGCAGTGCTTTGATAATGCATTTGATGAATGGATTTTCACATCAAATGATGCATTTGATTCATAATCGTGATCCAGAGAAATCGAGGCTAAATCTGGGTCATCAGGGAGACCTGTGGTGCAGATATGGTAAGCAAGTTGAAAGAGGCAATTTTGTATATCGAGGAGACTTATGTGGCAGATATGATGGTAAGCAAGTTGGAAGAGGCAATTTTGCATATCGAGGAGACCTATGGGGCAGATATGATGGTAAGCAAGTTGGAAGAGGCCATTTTGGAAATTATATAGACCTGTGAAGCAGAAATTATGGTAAGCAATTAGGAAGAGGCAGTTTCGGTTATGTTGAAGAGTGAAATTGACGAACTGATAGATCAAACAGAAAGAACTGGGATTAATCTCCAGCAATAGAACTGAATAGTCTGAGTAAGCTCTTCTCATGTCTGCTGTTTTGTAGCATATAATTTTGACTTTTATTTGCTTTTCCTATATTTAGGTTCCTTCAAGCAGAAGCTGCATCTTCCAAAGGTGACGAATTTTAAACTGGCACAGACTGATTCTCCTCCGTACAGCGTGGCGGTTCTTGTTCCCGGCTCAAAGGTAACTACAGGATGGACTCGTTTACACACTCCAATTAACTCGAAGTAGTGCTATATCTCCCAAAGCTATTACGGTAACTTAACACGTCATTTTGGTTAACGTTTCATACTGATGTAATATATTCATTCGTAACGACATTTAACATCTAGGCTAAGCAGAGAGGGGCTGTGTAAATAAATGAAAACCATAAGGAAACAATATTTTCTGCTTGTTCTTGTGACAACCTAGCCTTCACTTAACATGTTATAAAACCAGTCAGTTCCACAGCTGTTACATTTGTATTCTTTTTAGGGCCAACCTTCGTTTGTTAGGCTATTTCAATATCCAAACTTCAGTGGACCTGCGGCTGCTATTGCCAACAAAAGTTTCTACAAAGCCGAAAAGGCTGATCTGATTTGGAACAAGAAAGGTAACTATTCTCATTAATATTAATTGTTGTCTCCAATGGTAATTTTTTTTAATGTTTGAGCTCTGTAGTGACTGAGTTGAACTTTGAGTTCTGTTGTGGCTGAGTTGAACTTTGAGTTCTGTTGTGGCTGAGTTGAACTTTGAGTTCTGTTGTGGCTGAGTTGAAATTTGAGTTTTGTAGTGGCTTAATTGAACTTTGAGTTATGTAGTGACTGAGTTGAATTTTGAGTTCTGCTGTGGCTAAGTTGAATTTTGAGTTCTGCTGTGGCTAAGTTGAACTTAGTTATGTTGTGGCTTAATGGAACTTTGAGCTTTGTAGTGGCTGAATTGAACTTGAGTTTTTTAGTGGCTGAGTTGAAATTTAAATCTCGACCATCTCTTAGGACCAGTCAGTCTCAAGAACCTGTATTGTGATTTGCTGTTTTTTGTGCATTATACAATACTTTGGGAACAGTCCTCCACTGGAAACCCACAGTGTTCTTACTGAAACCATTCTAAACAGAATGGTGCAGTTCAGAAGAAATGATGGGGCAAATGGTAGTTGGGTGCAAACGAATTTCCATGCACCACAGAGTACAGAATCCGTCAGCAATGCTTTAGTTTAGTTTGCAATGCTTTAGTTTGGGTATCATTATTCGCATTAATATTTTTGTTACTTAGTAAAATTGTCCAAGCAATAAGCTCGAGATCAGTGTCGTATCTGATCTTGATAGAACATCAGCAAGAATAAATTACTGACTGTAAACAAAAAGAAAGCTTTGTTGTTGCATCAAGTGACTTACTTGCGGTTCTTGGTTTTTTCTTCAAGGCACTGCATTGCTAATCCTCACCTCGACTGAGACTTCGGAATCGTCGTACTATGGAGAACAGGGACTGCATTACATCGACGTCAAAGGCGAAAGCTGCCTTGTTCCCAGAGGTCTAATGTCTTCTTTGAAACTAAAGCAGTTTGATTGTGCTAGCAATTTTATTTTATTTTTCTGCTTTTACACATTGTTTTTTGTTCTGCTTGTTACACAATGATTTTATGTTGACTTGAAACAGTTTGATTGCTATTGTGGGTCTCTGTGACCTAAATCCAAATGTAGAGCATCATGCAAAATTTAAATTATTTCTGAGGTCCATGTAACTGTTATGAAAATGTTGTTGGATGTTGCCATGTGTGCACTTAAGCCAGAATCTTCTTCAGTTCTAAAGACAATGCTTAATGCCGAAGGAGACTTGCAGAAATGAGGTCTTGCCATATACCACTTTACTTTAATATTTCTCTGTATTTTAATTTGATTGGTTTAACTGAATTAAGTGATTCATTGCATCAAGAGTTCATTAGAGGCTGACAATAATCTGGTTTATTAATTTTATTTCTTTTGGAAGAAGTGGAACATAATTTTTTATTAAATCACTTGTATTCCACCTTTTAGTGGACAGCTTTTTGATTCCTATTTCATGATTTTGAGACATGCTGGCTGATTGGTTAGGACATGGTAGCCAATTGGTTAAAGCACTCCCCTTGTAACGCAGAGAGTATGGGTTCGAGCCTCCCCTGAGAGAGTTGCGGTACTGTTTATTGACATTGAGTAAGTCCTTCACTCACAGTTGCTCAGTGCCACCAGTTCAGTTGATGTGTGGTCGTGAGATAATGGTGCTTAATGTATAATTGTTTTGTTGATTTAGCAAAAGGAGGACCTATCTACAGTGTTGCTTGGCATCCAGACTCAAAGTCCTTCTGCGTTGTCTATGGGTGTATCCTTGAATTTGAAAATGATGGCTTTCTGGTGCTGTCTAAAAAATATTTACTGAAACATACGCATAGACTGACCTGATCAAATATATATAAAGGTGAACAGCAAGTCAGTGTTAATGTTACTTTTTATCCATCTAGTTTAACTTACGGAAATCTTGCTTGCTTGCTTGCTTGCTTGTTTGAGCCACAGGCTAAAAAGTCAAATCTTGCGACGACTAATGCGATCACTTACAATCATTCAATCGTCCTGAAACTTGGCAGATAGACTCGCCCTCGCAGACACTTCATTCTATAAAAATTTCAGCTCCCCAAAAAAGGCTAGCTTATAGAATCGGGGACTCAACTTTTCGAATCGGGAATCAACTTTTCCCAAACGCAGCTTGTCATTGGCCGCAACAAAAACGGGCGCGCTGCCTCATTAAACGCACGCTATGACGTAAAATGAACGCGGACTATATATTTTGTAGAGGTAACTGCTTCGTAAGACGCATTATAGGATACTAGATGGATATAGTAAAAACTTTGTTTTTACGGGCTGTATTTTATTATAGTATTTTATTTAATGTGGTAATGTAAACTGTTATTACCATTTGATTGCACAGATTGATTCTTAACCACTAGTGTCACAGATATGCCTGCAAAAGCTACGATGTACAACATGAAGTGTGACCCAATATTTGATTATGGAACGGGGCCCAGGAACTCCGTCTACTTCAACCCACATGGAAACAATATCCTTGCCAATGAACAGTTTATTATACTGACTCTCTAATTTTTTTACATTTTAGCAATGAACTGCATTGGTTTCCCAGTCACTTTTAGTACACGCTCATTGTTAAAGTGTTAAGACTGGGTTTGCTTGAATAAGTTGTTTCATATGGAATGTTGGTATTAATGCCAACAGCGAATTCTAAGGTTTGTTACTATCATTCTAATGATAGTTAATGTGTTGACAAATGGATGTCTCAGTACATCATTTTTAATCATTTTTAATTAATTTTGAACCTTTAGTTTACAGCTGCCAGTGCAACATGCGAGAGCAGATGAAAACTTTTCATAAGTTAGTAGTGTTCTGATCTGCCATGCTCTAAAAAGTTACCAGTTTCATTTGTAAACAGTTTAAAAAGTCTGTAATTTACTGCTGTTAGTAATTCAATAAATTACTGAATCAGTCAGTCAGTCAGTTATCAACAGATACCTCATAATATGAGTGTTAAGATTTGTTTATGTATAACATGAATGCTACCTGGAACCATGTTTTTACTAGTTTCAGTTGATAAAGGTTTATGATTACAATGGTGCATTATTATATAACTCTGTTTTGTTGACATTGTCTTTATTATTATTATTATTATTAAATAAATTTATAACGCGCAAGGTCACACCGAAATGTGAATCTGAGGCGCGGATAGTCAGTCGCCAGGTGAAGATGTACTTTCAAATCCTTTTACCCAGTCTGTTTATAATTGCAGATCTTTACATGATATATTAACGAATTGACCCTGTTAATGCGGATCTTTAACGAATCTGTTTATAACTGCATTGCTTTGCCTGAAGTCGTTAACTATTTAACTCTGTTAATGCATTCCTTTATGCTGTCTGTGTATTAACTGCATTGCTGTACCTGAAGTGCGCTTGTCTGCCATATATCCTTAACGATCATTTAACTGCTGTGTTTGGCTGGATTCGGCAACCTTCGAGGTAACATAGAGTTCTGGGATGTGGCTGGACAGCGGAAGGTGAGCAACCCACAGGCCATCGACTCAACGTACTTTGAGTGGTGCCCTGACGGAGAACATTTCATCACGGCTACAACAACGCCGAGGTTAAGGGTTGGAAACTGGTACGTTGAATCATTGTCACATTGATCTGAATCATGTTGAACCGTTGTCACATTGATCTGAATCATGTTGAACCGTTGTCGCATTGATCTGAATCATGTTGAACTGTTGTCACATTGATCTGAATCATGTTGAACCATTGTCACATTGATCTGAATCATGTTGAACCGTTGTCACATTGATCTGAATCATGTTGAACCATTGTCACTTTGATCTGAATCATGTTGAACCGTTGTCACATTGATCTGAATCATGTTGAACCGTTGTCACATTGATCTGAATCATGTTGAACCATTGTCACTTTGATCTGAATCATGTTGAACCGTTGTCACATTGATCTGAATCATGTTGAACCGTTGTCACTTTGATCTGAATCATGTTGAACTGTTGTCACATTGATCTGAATCATGTTGAACCATTGTCACATTGATCTGAATCATGTTGAACCGTTGTCACATTGATCTGAATCATGTTGAACCATTGTCACATTGATCTGAATCATGTTGAACCGTTTTCACATTGATGTGAATCATGTTGAACCGTTGTCGCATTGATCTGAATCATGTTGAACTGTTGTCACATTGATCTGAATCATGTTGAACCATTGTCACATTGATCTGAATCATGTTGAACCGTTGTCATATTGATCTGAATCATGTTGAACCATTGTCACTTTGATCTGAATCATGTTGAACCGTTGTCACATTGATCTGAATCATGTTGAACCATTGTCACTTTGATCTGAATCATGTTGAACCGTTGTCACATTGATCTGAATCATGTTGAACGGTTGTCACATTGATCTGAATCATGTTGAACTGTTGTCACATTGATCTGAATCATGTTGAACCATTGTCACATTGATCTGAATCATGTTGAACCGTTGTCACATTGATCTGAATCATGTTGAACCATTGTCACTTTGATCTGAATCATGTTGAACCGTTGTCACATTGATCTGAATCATGTTGAACCGTTGTCACATTGATCTGAATCATGTTGAACCATTGTCACTTTGATCTGAATCATGTTGAACTGTTGTCACATTGATCTGAATCATGTTGAACCGTTGTCACATTGATCTGAATCATGTTGAACCGTTGTCACATTGATCTGAATCATGTTGAACCATTGTCACTTTGATCTGAATCATGTTGAACCGTTGTCACATTGATCTGAATCATGTTGAACCGTTGTCACATTGATCTGAATCATTTTGAACCGTTGTCACATTGATCTGAATCATGTTGAAATATTGTCACATTGATCTTAACCAGTGTCTTACCAATGCTGACTGCATCCACACTGTTCACTTTATATTTTTCAGAGAAGAACGTTCAGTGTGTTATCTCTCAGTCTTAGTCTTTCAAATATGTCTGTGCGATTGGAGCCTCAGTTCTCAGAGTAAATGCCTGGTTTTAGTTAATGGGTGGCCTTCAAGAGACATTCTATAGAACTGAGACATTTTTGTTGGCCTTCAAAAGAAAGTCACTGGGATTTAGGATAATTTATGGTCAGTGGTATTTAGGTAATGTTTGAATATTTCCTTATCAAATATGACCAGGTAAATATATGATCAACCATTAGTGGAGTGACATATGATTTCTACATACTGCATGTGATTAAATATGAGAAGGTAAAATATGAATGGTCATTGATTGATTGACATATGATTGAATTGATTATGTTACATATGATTGATGTTGCATATGATTGATGGATTGTTAAATGTTTCAGCTATAAGTTGTGGCATTACACCAAACTGGAACCATTGAGCACATGGCTGGCTGATGGAGAGCTTTACGAAGTCATCTGGCGACCGTCTCCACCCGGTGTTTACCCCGTCCCCGTCATCAGTGCCGCGTCTGCTTCCAAGAGTGCCCCCGCTATAGCTCCACGTATGGTTCTCAATTTCAAATTGCTTCAAATTGCATTTTGTAGTTTTCATGGGTACTGGTAAGCAGAATATGCCAAAGGATAGACTTTAGACTGAACACCGATGATCTGGATATATCCGCTATAGCTGGGATTCTTGGCCATGCACACAGATGAATATGCAGCCATGAATATGATTCAATGATCAAAATTACGAGTGCTCTGGACATGACAAATGACCTTGAACAATGGAGATTATTTGTTCGTACCCATCGCCGCGAAATGGCTGATGTCAGGCACGATGATAATGATGATAGTGTAAACCAGTGTCTCAGACCTTTTCAATAGTTACCTATGCAGAAATGCATTTCACTTAAGATCTTAATACTTAGCACAATTGTCTCCCTTACTGTGTGTCCGTTTGAATTCAGTAAACTATAGTTGCCATTGATATAGCACCTATTAAAAAAATTGCTGACGAGAGTGCATCGTAAATGGTCTGTGTCTTTATTTTAATTTTTATATTTTGAATTAATTTTTTCTAGAAACAGTATTGTATTTATAAAAATGTTTATTTTGTTTATCAGCTAAGCCTGCAGCCTATGTACCTCCTGCTTTGAGAAATCAGCCTCAACCAGCTGGACCAAATAAGACTAAATATCGTGAGGAGTATGAACTGCCGTCTAATCTCAAGCAGGATGAACTGAGTAAGAGAATTAATGCATTTAAAAAAAATAATTCTCTGTATGCGTGAAATCACTCAAGTTTAGGATCGCTCTATTTCATATGGGGGTTGCGGATATCGAACCCGCGCCCTTCTGATCTTCGTGCCAGCATTTTGCCATTCAACCATCTCCCCATCCAAGATCAGATATGTCCTTCTGTAGTTTCAAATCTAGTTGGCAATGTGTCTGTCTTAGATTGGGACATGACTGATTCTTCCTTCATTAGACTTGAGGACTGTGACAAAGTGTGACATTGTACATTTCATGAAAGTTGAAATTATATAGAGGTGTCCCTACTTAGCGGGATCTTTGATCCCTTCAGGGCCTTCCCTTGTGGCATTCAACAATCCATACTTAAAAGTGCAATCTGATTTGTAATATTATTGTTTATTGTTGTTTGGCTACAAATAAACGATTGATTGAAGTTACTGTTTATGGTCACTAACAATTCGTATATGTTTTGTCTGTCTGCCGTAAAACTTGAAAAAATTCAATTAAATTCTTCAGTTGTGAGTTGCATTCGGAATGAGAACAAGTAGAACTTTTAAGAGGGTCAGGAATTAATGGACATTTATTCAAAGTTCTCCGTTGAATTTGATGGTTTTTCAGTGATTGCCTATGATTTAAAATACTACCCACAGATAACTTGAAGGGTCACAGTTGATTACAAAGTCTGTGTTATACTGTTTTTAATCATTTAGAGCCTCCTTCAAAGTCTGCAATCAAAAACAAGAAGAAGAAGGAAGCCAAGGCGAGGAAGAAGCTGGAACAAGGACAGCAAGACGAAAATGGAAAAGAAGCAGATGATTAATTTAGGTGTTCTCGATTTGGTTAGGAACATCCGTAATCCTCCTACAGTTTCTGTTCTAATAATAACATCTTTAGTCGACAAGACTTACAACTGGTCTCGGCCTTTCAGACTTCGCTTTTATGTCAATGCTATTACTTATTTAAAAACGGGTCATGAATATCTGGGAAAGCACGGCTTAGTAACTAAATTGTTAGCAGAACTTTTGGGTTTGATACCATTCGCTATGAAAGGAATGTCTCTATTTTTATAGAACTATTAGGACAAATTATTGTTGCTCTAGTGTCCGTCCTACATCACTGGTTGACAAGTACGTAAATGTATATACATAATATAATAATATTTCATGCTAGACAAGTTGCTATAGGTTCAATATGGGTTGTACATGGGTCACTTTGCCCCCAAAGTGGACCAGGAGACCACGTGAATTAATGACCATGTTGTTAAGATTCGTCAGATGTCCATGAAGAATTGAATTCAGAATGAAGATCCAAGTAGTGGTTGGCTTATGTATTAAAACAGAGGTGGAAGTGTTTTTCTGTTTCTGTCTGCGATTATCGAATCTTTGGGTTGTATATGAGCATAGATGGCACCTGCAAGAGTGTGCCATTTTGTATCCTCGGTGATACTGCTTTCTGCATCATGTGCATTTTGTCTTCTAGTTATTAGGTGCGTTTGGGACACAGGTGTAGGGGAAAGTACCACAAGACGCACCCTATGCCCAAGACGCACCCCCCATATAATATCCAGACTGGCTGATACAGGAACGCAGCAGCCTACTTACATAATAAGTAGATCAAGTGTCCATATGTTATTATTAATCGGTGTCCTTTGTTCTGAGAGGAAAGCGGTTTCTGAATTAAAAGTAAGTTTTCGGCATTTTTGAACTTTTGCGAGTGATAATTCAACAAGGCTTTTTCACAACTATAAAGAGCAGTTTGGGAATAATCCTTACTTGTGTTTCTCAACCTCTTTATCAACTGCAAACGTGGTAGAGTATATTTTAGCAACATCTAAGGGGAACCAAAATAAATTGTCTTTAGAGGGTAGACCCATCGGAGCCCAAGAAGCACCACGTCCCGTATACCCAAAACGCACCCGGTGCGTTTTGGGTATGCAAGTATCGAATATCGGCAATTAACACGAATATTTTCACATTAAATATAATCAACTGGGTAATTACCAATATCTATAGTCTGAGATGACTTTTATTTGATTGGTTCTATTGGTTGTCAAATCATCGGAAAGGATTATACGCGAAAGACAAGCAGAGGATCGTATGGAGAGGGAACACTCAAGCAAGCATTAGCGGCCCTCAAGGATGGGCAGTCTTACCACTTGTTAAAAACATTTTGGAATTCCGAGAAGAACTTTACAGAGACATTTTTAAGGGGCATGTGCTTCAACTCGGTTGCCCAATTCTGGGTAGATATAGAGTTACTCTGAGCGAGAAATTTGAAATGACCTTTTAATCTGTAGTTGCTCGACATTTTACTGACATGGAATTTTGCTTAGGCCCAAACTGCTGCTTTAAACTTGTCGATTTTTTGTATCAATGTCAAAACTAACGTTTTAGTACTGTATGTCTACATGATTTTGCCCATATTGGACAATAGGGCTCAAATGGTGCTTGGCATGCTGGTACAGCAATAAACCATGTTGTTCCCAAGACGCACCCACGGGGTGCTTCTTGAGGTCACCCTGTTCCCAAGAGGCACCATCCTTGACATCAGATAAATTGAAGCATTTAGCTATTACAGCATAATATTAGTTTTATTTGACAGTGAACATGTTTTTAGCAATAAAAGTTCACACTAAGCGCATACTTTTTATTTTCATAATGGTATTAATTATGACGCTACAAGCTAGAAACGAAAAGGGGGTGCGTCTTGTGGCACTCTCCCCTAATTCCATTTTGTCTTGAGCTCAGTCCGGAACAATTAAGATAAATATACAAATGTCCCTGCTGGAGATTAACAAAAACATGCGAGTAGGTGTTTGTAAGACATGGGACACAGTAGCCGATTGTTTAAGAGTGCTCACTGCTCACCTTGTAACTCGGAGAGGACAGGTTCGAGCTTTCCTGAGACATTACTGTTGCTGCCCGCTAACAACCGGATTCGAACCTACCTTGGAAAATGTCTGCCCTAGCCTTAAGGATACAAGGACTGAACCTGTCTATCACTGGTGGATGTATTTTAAGTACATTTAACCTGGATGCCTATTTATATGCATGACATTGTATATATTTCTCAAGACTCTGCATTTTCAACAGTTTCTGTTCTATACACTTTGTACATACAAATATTTACAAAGTTTGCATCACTTTCAAGCATTATACATGTACATACATGTATACACTTAGGGGCCGTCCATAAAGTACGTCACGCTATTTTTGACCATTTTACCCCCCCTCCCCCTGTCACAAACTGTCACAAAACTCGGACCCCCCCTAAAGTACGTCACACTTTCAACATAGAAATAATAATACTTCCGAAAGCAAGGCTAATACATAAACAAGGCTTCGCAACAGCATTATTACTAGCGCTCCTAGCGAGAGGAATCGAGAGATATGCATTTCATGCTATTTTGACATAAAACTAATTAAAATGTTTCAGAAAATTTTAGAAAATTATTTTTAAAGCTATGAAATTCTACTAAAAAAATAAATTATAAATAAAATAAAAAATAAATAAATGTGTGACGTCACACATGGCCTGACCCCCTCCCCTGTCACAAACTGTCACACTTTCTTAAACCCCCTCCCCTGGAGCGTGACGTACTTTATGGACGGCCCCTTATGTCCAGGTCCCTATTCTAAGTGAATATTGCGTATAGAAACTAGACGATGACAACTGTGCCATCATTGATACGGACTACACTCACGAGTTGAAAGAATTCCCAAAACTAAGATAAAAACGCTAGAATAACCAAACATTTCTGCTTAGGACTATGCCCTTCTTTAAATGACCGGTTAGTATTGTAACAATACCGGGCAACTATTTTACCGGGTTGGCGAAGCATTGGCGAAGCAATGCAAATGAAGCATAGGCGAACCATGTGCTAATGAGGCTAGCAAGCAACCGGAGCATTAGCGAAGCAATGAGGCTAGTGAAGCTAACGAAGCATTAGCGAAACAATGCTAATTAATCTAGCAAAGCATTATGTAAATTAGCGTTATGTAAATTAGCATTATGTAAATTAGCGTTATGTAATTATGCAATGAGGCTAGCAAGCAACCGGAGCATTAGCGAAGCAATGAGGCTAGTGAAGCTAACGAAGCATTAGCGAAACAATGCTAATTAATCTAGCAAAGCATTATGTAATTAGCGTTATGTAAATTAGCATTATGTAAATTAGCGTGCAAATGTTCCCACGAAAATTATGCCAATTTGGTACCCTAGGAAATATTTTCCCATAGGATGCGAACGTGGAATCTCCATTCCATCTGTCCTATGTAGGCCTAATGTTTTCGCAGACTTCATATAGAGCGTGTAAATTATTGTGCTCCTGACTCCTAGGAGACAGTAGGAAGTGTAATCACTCCAGGCAGGTCCAAAACAGAGGGAGTCTTTGTGTGTTGCATAAGCTGACCTGAAGGACGCGTTCAACTCCGTAAATAGGGAAGCTCTCTGGCGTTTAATCCGTACTGTCACTTGGCTCTCAGTATTGACCTTTTCATCAGCCTATAATCCAGCATCGGCCTAGCATCTTCGGCTGAAGCATCAGTACATAGTGAGAGTCTCTGCAAATTTCGTGACACTTCTGAAATTTCGATCACAGACCGACACTAGTTTAAATCATCGTAAGCTAATGTCATCTGGTCACGCAAAGTCCAGTACATGTTAAGCATAATTTTGAGGTACGAGCCTACGAGGTTGTCCTTGTTGAAGACTGCGCATCAACAAATGCAACAAATCCGCTACACAAAAGGGCTCCACCATATTGGGTGCCTATGGGCCCACCACCCAAATATCCTATGAAGTTTGTAAACCGGATTGCAGCTATCCTGCAATCGGTTTAATAAAGAATATGCTTACTTACCGGTACTTACTTACTTACTTAATTATTGCCATTATTAATACATAACGTTTTATTAAAAGAGAGTCGAACTCTTTCGAACGATACGATGCGATATCTATTGACGTCATTTCCGCCCACCTCAGCCGTCTGATTGTTGATGACGTCATCCCATCATTCTTGTGGTAGTAGCTGAAGATGGCAGATTTGCGATTTCTTGACTGTAATTTGCGAATTTTGGTTACGTTTCTGCCTGATAAATGAGAGATCGTGTTTCGTCAGTTGCGACGCCCTTTCGTGAGGCCCTTTGTGGACACGTCGACGCTCGATACGGACCGTTCTTCTCGTCGAGTTCGACCGATGGAAGACGACTGAAGTCTGCAGCGCTGCCTTCGGAAGCTTAACTTCACGAGGAAAAGAGGTATACCTGACACGCTTATTTCGAGGCGGGTTTTCTGTGAGATGACTCTGACCCTGCTGATGTCAACGAGGTCGAAATGCCGATCCCTATTCATGCGGGCAGTCTGTCCGTTTATGAACATCGTGAACCAGTTTTAAGTAAGTAAGCATATTCTTTGTTTAACCAACTTCCTCTCCGCACTTTGGTGTGCATGCATTAGATAAAATATAGCATTCTCGTTATGAACAATATTCACGTTCGATTATAATTATCTACCTTTTGAAACAATTTGGAAACAGAATGTTTGAAGTAGCTTGTCCAGCTGAATCGAACTCTTTACCAGAACCAGTCCGGAGATCAACCTCAATTAATATTTTTAAATCTAAACTTAAAACTTATCTCTTCTCTAAGTAGGCCTACTGTCATTAGTAACTACATTGTAACGCGCCCTTTGAGTAAGACTCTGCTTTATTAAGGCGCGTTATAAATACAAGTTGTATTGTATTGTATTGTACCTGGGGATAATACGGTCGTGGGCACAAGGAGTAAGGAAGTAAAGACTGGGGAGGAGCCGATGCAACACATGGCCTGGCTTCCCCAGAACCGCAGTAAAGAGGCTTACATCGGCGGCAGCGTGTCACAGTTTCTGCAATGTGGGCTTAGGTCCTATTATCTGTCAAAAATAGTCTATCCATTGCTGATTGCACTCGGTTTCGCTTCTGCCGCCACGTAAACCCCCACCACGACGGGGCTGCATAGAGCTTTCGAGACACTGTTGTCGCCCGCACCACATGTAAAGCATTTGTCCTGTGAGCCCATGCATTACCATCTCCTGGGGCCGGGAGATAGTTGAATGGTAACACGCTGGCACGAAGATCAGAAGGACGCGGGTTCGATAACCGTTAGCCCTATAAGGTTGACTCAGCCTTCCATTTTCTAGGTGGCGTTGGTAACATGAGCAGGCTGCCATGCAGTTAAATTCGACTCCTATTAAACTTGCTATCATCTGTTACTACTATTTCATGTAATCTTACTGCGTACTTGGCGGTTTGAATTAATAAAGATTATTATTATTAACTTATTACTATTTTTTTATGCCCCGAGCGATGATGATGATGATAATGATGATGATGATGATGTGTGATGCTCAGTACGCAAGGGGACTGTCTTAACCTTACCACAGAATCTGTTTATGTGCGGCTAGATTCTCAGTCAGGATGACCCCAGGAAGACCATGCTTTGGACCCGCCGCAGATCCGGCATCTCTCCTGGGTACTCGCCCTTTCCCTTCCCAACTCCGTAGTCTTTTCTTGGTTCAGTCCTAAGTTGCATCTTGCAGACGATATACATAGCTAAATTCAGTATCAATCGTATCGCTGTTTGAATCTGGCATCCAAATATATGTATCGTCGGCATATTTGACCAATCTGTTGGCACGAAGCTGCCATATTCTTTTTAGCAGATTACTGGAATTTATTTGAGAGACCCTCCTGCAAGAGCACTCGAACTCTACGGATAGGTCCACGTCTATGATTCTGAATGATGGCAGATGGTTGAAAGAGGCGTTGTATGAAATCGTCTGTGAAGAGACGCTGAAAGATCTCGTCTGTGAAGAGGGGTTGAAAGATGTCTGTGAAGAGGCGCTGGGTGATGTCGCCTTTCTCAAGGTACTAACAGACCTCGACTGTGAAGAGGTTCTGACAGACCTCGCCTACGAAGAGGCGCTGAAAGATCTCGTCTGTGGAGAGGCGCAGAAAGATCTCGTCTGTGAAGAGGCGCTGGATGATGTCGCCTTTCTCAAGGCACGGACAGACCTCGACTGTGAAGAGGCGCTGAAAGACCTTGTCTGTGAAGAGGCGCTGAAAGATCTCGTCTGTGAAGAGGTGCTGAAAGATCTCGTCTATGAAGAGGCGCTGAAAGATGTCGTCTGTGAAGAGGTGCTGAAAGATCTCGTCCGTGAAGAGGCGCTGGATGATGTCGCCTTTCTCAAGGCACTGACAGACCTCGACTGTGAAGAGGTACTGAAAGACCTCGCCTACGAAGAGGCGCTGAAAGATCTCGTCTGTGAAGAGGCGCTGAAAGATCTCGTCTGTGAAGAGGCGCTGGATGATGTCGCCTTTCTCAAGGCACTGACAGACCTCGACTGTGAAGAGGCGCTGAAAGATCTCGCCTGTGAAGAGGCGCTGAAAGATCTCGTTTGTGAAGAGGCGCTGAAAGATCTCGTCTGTGAAGAGGCGCTGAAAGATCTCGTCTGTGAAGAGGCGCTGAAAGATCTCGTCTGTGAAGAGGCGCTGGATGATGTCGCCTTTCTCAAGGCACTGACCGACCTCGCCTGTGAAGAGGTACTGACAGACCTCGACTGTGAAGAGGCGCTGAAAGATCTCGTCTGTGAAGAGGTGCTGAAAGATATCGTCTGTGAAGAGGTGCTGAAAGATATCGTCTGTGAAGAGGCGCTAAAAGATCTCGTCTGTGAAGAGGCGCTGGATGATGTCGCCTTCTCAAGGCACTGACCGACCTCGACTGTGAAGAGGTACTGACAGACCTCGACTGTGAAGAGGCGCTGAAAGATCTCGTCTGTGAAGAGGTGCTGAAAGATATCGTCTGTGAAGAGATGCTGAAAGATATCGTCTGTGAAGAGGCGCTGAAAGATCTCGTCTGTGAAGAGGCGCTGGATGATGTCGCCTTTCTCAAGGCACTTACAGACCTCGACTGTGAAGAGGTAGTGAGGGACCTCGACTGTGAAGAGGCGCTGAAAGATCTCGTCTGTGAAGAGGCGCTGAAAGATCTCGTATGTGAAGAGGTGCTGAAAGATCTCGGTTGTGAAGAGGCGCTGGATGATGTCGCCTTTCTCAAGGCATTGACAGCCCACGACTGTGAAGAGGTACTGACAGACCTCGTCTACGAAGAGGCGCTGAAAGATCTCGTCTGTGAAGAGGCGCTGGATGATGTCGCCTTTCTCAAGGCACTGACAGACCTCGACTGTGAAGAGGTACTGACAGACCTCGACTGTGAATAGGCGCTGAAAGATCTCGTTTGTGAAGAGGCGCTGAAAGATCTCGTCTGTGAAGAGGCGCTGAAAGATCTCGTCTGTGAAGAGGCGCCGAAAGATCTCGTCTGTGAAGAGGCGCTGGATGATGTCGCCTTTCTCAAGGCACTGACAGACCTCGACTGTGAAGAGGTACTGACAGACCTCGACTGTGGGAGGTGCCGAAAGATCTCGTCTGTGAAGAGGCGCTGAAAGATCTCGTCTGTGAAGAGGCGCTGAAAGATCTCGCCTTTTAAGAGGCAGTGAAAGATCTCGTCTTTGAAGGGGCGCTGAAATATCTCGTCTGTGAAGAGGCGCTGAAAGATCTCGTCTGTGAAGAGGTGCTGAAAGATGTCGTCTGTGAAGAGGCGCTGAACTATCTCGTCTGTGAAGAGGTGCTGAAAGATCTCGTCTGTGAAGAGGCGCTGGATGATGTCGCCTTTCTCAAGGCACTGACAGACCTCGACTGTGAAGAGGCACTGACAGACCTCGACTGTGGGAGGTGCCGAAAGATCTCGTCTGTGAAGAGGCGCTGAAAGATCTCGTCTGTGAAGAGGCGCTGAAAGATCTCGCCTTTTAAGAGGCAGTGAAAGATCTCGTCTTTGAAGGGGCGCTGAAATATCTCGTCTGTGAAGAGGCGCTGAAAGATCTCGTCTGTGAAGAGGTGCTGAAAGATGTCGTCTGTGAAGAGGCGCTGAACTATCTCGTCTGTGAAGAGGTGCTGAAAGATCTCGTCTGTGAAGAGGCGCTGGATGATGTCGCCTTTCTCAAGGCACTGACAGACCTCGACTGTGAAGAGGCACTGACAGACCTCGACTGTGAAGAGGCGCTGAAAGATCTCGTCTGTGAAGAGGTGCTGTAAGATCTCGTCTGTGAAGAGGCGCTGAAAGATCTCGTCTGTGAAGTGGCGCTGGATGATGTCGCCTTTCTCAAGGCACTGGCAGACCTCGACTGTGAAGAGGCGGTGAAAGATCTCGTCTGTGAAGGGGCGCTGAAAGATCTCGTTTGTGAAGAGGCGCTGAAAGACCTCGTCTGTGAAGAGGCGCTGAAAGATTTCGCATCAACTTCAGCCCAATGTTAGCAACTTACTAGCATTGGGATGAGGCTGAAGCCTTTCCCCCATTATAAATCAAGCACCCTCAAAGCGTCACTAGGGTTGGTGTCACCCAATGCGAAACTCGTGGTTTCACCCTATGGACCTTCTCCCTTACAAGACCTCCTCCTTTACAAGACAATACAGAATCTTTAGTCAATTTTTGTACTTATGTTACTCGTATATCGTGATTCCTAACCTGATCACATTAGAAGATTAATAGGCTAAATATAATTAGCACAGAATCTCAACTTTAGGTAAACCGACAGAAAATGGTTTACGAGAAATGTCTTTGTTGTTATAATTATGTTATGGTTAATTTAAAGATAATAAATTTCTGCTGAAACTCTGGGCAAAATTTTGTTAGTAATTTTGGCCCCATCCCGTTTGAAGGTGTCACCCGGTGCTACCCGTACCCCTCGCAACCCTATTGACGCCACTGAGAGATGTGAGAAAAATGTTACATTATTATACCTGGCAGCAGAGTTGGAAACGGACGAGGAAGAAGAATGGAAAAGAGAAAAAACAGGCAGACGAGGAAGAAACATAGAAGGCTAGAAAGAGAAGGAAGGGGGAAGAAAGGAGAGAGGGAGGGAAGAGAGGGCAGAGGGCAAGAAAGGAGAGAGGGAGCTAGGAAGGAGAGAAGAAAGGAGAGACAGACAGACAGACAGACACAGAGACAGAGAGAGACACACAGAGAGACACAGAGACAGAGACAGAGACGGGACGGAAGTAAGGGGAGACGGGGACGAATGGAGGGACGAAGGGACGAAAGGGAGGAGGGAGGGAGGTAGGAGCGGAGAGAGAGATGGATGAAGGGCGGAGCAACTGAATGCATCGGTAGGAGGCGCCGACTCATGGTGAGCGTTTCATTAAAGAGTCTCCGATGAGCGTTTCGTTAAGAGCGGTTCCAGCGACTGCGCTCCAGGCAGATCCATTCTGACACCTGAAGCAGAAAAACAAGAGGAAGAAGAAGGAGCGGAGGAAGAAGAAAAAGACTAGGAGGAATATTAAAAGGAGCACTCATTCATCCAGATACAGAATCGTCGCCTCTTCTGTACTTACACGTATTGCCTTTCGTCTGTTGCACAGGTTGGTAGGCCTTACTACTAAACAGGCCGAGAAAAACCAGGTTTCGTTGGTATTGTATTGTATCGTATCTATATATTTATATAGCGCCTCACTCAAAATAACTATTCAGAAGCGCTCTCAGCACGAAAACCCCGGGGAAAAGAACCGTCTTTAAAGAACGAGAGACCAAAGAGGAAAAACTAGTAATTAGTTTAGCCCTTAGTGAGCGGCGAAGGTCATTCCAAGTAGAGGGACCAACCACAGCAAATGCCCGGCGTTGAGCCAAGTCAGTCCTAGTCCTTGGAACAAAATATATGGTAGGCCTATATAATTATATCACTCATATTTGTGAATTCATTAAACATGTCCGCTGTTAAATTTCACATCTGCAGAAGGCAAGATCCGAAATTGGTGGCGCCAACGATTTTAGACCTTGTCTTTTAGATATTTCCTTTTCCCCGTTTGATCGCAATCGCAATCGTATACATCTCGAAATTTCTACAGCGCCCAAAAAGCGAAGTCGCGGGAACCAGCTTATTCACAGAGGTTTATGAAAACAGAATCGATAGACAGAGGCTCAAGATCCAAAGGGTCAGGCAGGCAGGCAGACAGTCAGACGGCTAAAGTGGATGGTGTTTGAAACGGAGAAGGAGGTGAGGGGAAGATGAGGAACTTGACCCGGGGTTATAGGCGTACACATGATTGTATTTGATATAGCCTTCCTTTCTAAGTTCGGAAGTGTACGCGACCGTATAACACAGAACATCGATGGCGTAAGTGAACAACTTGCTCAACGTTGCTACACAGTAACTACCTTGGGTGAGGCTCGAACGCGTACTATAATGTACCCGCGTTACGGGCCGAGCGCTCTAACCAGTCGGCCACCGTGCCCCACAAAGTTCTTCTATAGGCTAGGCTACTCAACTTTGGTATAGGTACGTGTTCGATGTTGCCAGAGAAATAAAACTGAATTCCGTAATGTACATTTTGCTGAAGACTGGGATGGTTGACTTTTGATCTAGATAGTGGCTGACTGGCCATTAGGCCCGTGCCCGTGTGCTCTGGCCCCTCTGATTCAACTCGCTGGGCCCCTCTGACAGAAAGGAATTTACACGTCAATGCACACAATCTAAATATGCAAACTCCCAAAGCGATCATTAAACTACCATTGACAATGATGTCGCCACCATCGATCTAGTCAATATTTCTAAGGTTGTGTCTGAAATCCCTTGCATGATTGCAATGGCAGGGCCCCTAAACGGTTGCAGATCGATTATGGGTCTACAGTCATGTAGACTTAGTTACTTTAATTGCAACTCCCCACCAAAATTGTACGAATAAAATCCTGCTTAAATCCAATAAAGGCTACACCTCTCGACTCGTATACATACATATGACTTTCAGGGTGTATATACTCTAAAGGGGCGAAGAGCCGAAGACGTGTTCGGCGACATTAAGTACTTGTAAGTCCCAGTGGCGCACCCAGAAAAGTACAAAGTATAGTGAGTATGCAAGAATTTATCAAGGCTGTAAATGCCGCTGTATTTACATCGCGTAAATATTTTTGCGACTGTTTTAGTTAGGGTAGGACCGAACCTTGAATCGGAAATCGGTTCGGGCCGGATTTTGCCATGGACCGATTAATCGGAATCGGTGCATCCCAGGACTATAGCGATCCAAATACCAAAAAAGTAATTTTTTGTACTAAAACAATTTGTTCTTTCATTAATAAAAAATAATAACCTGTTTTGTCGAGCTCCTGTGGTAATCTTTAATCTTTATCATTGAAAGTCCGTGTAAAATAACGAAATTATGACTCGACGCATCAGCAAAATGGCGGACATTCGGGGATTTGAGTAACAAACAGTGCCTAGAACCAAATAAAAATAAACATTGCCGATTAATCGGATCGAATCCGGATTCTGCCGAAAACGCAGGCCAAATATCCGGTCACTATCCGGATTCAGAAATCGGCAAAATGCCACTCGGCCACGATCTCGTATCATGACGAATGCTGACAAACACTTGAATTAATTCGGCTTTCGTAGGCAAAATTTCTGACGACACTGTTTGTTGATAAGAATTTTGACGATGTTTATCTTGGGCATTGCAATTTTCGATTCACTTGTCTTAAAATCCTGGCTTTTTGTGATTTTCCAGAAATTGCGAAAACTGTTCGTGCCCAAGATTTCTATGAAATTTTCAGTTTATTAGGAATCTGATGCTATTTTTGTTGGTGATCATTCATTTAAAGTTTCTTGGTTTATCATAATCTGTTTTCTTTTACTAGCTTACCAGGCGATCATTGCCCTAACTATTTGGGGACACTCAAACTAGCTTTCCAGGCGATCATTGCCCTATCTATTTGGGGACACTCAGTGATTGAGTGCCTCAGATAGTCAAATGGGAGATGGGTAGTATTGGCAGTCTGAATCCGAATCAAATTAACCATATTGATGTCGCTCCAGGCCAGTAATGCACACATGATCGTGACGTAATGGTTGTTGACAGTTTGCGTTCCTATAGGGTTAAGTGCTTCTAATATTGGGGTCGCTATCCATGAATCAATTGCAGTTCTCACGATCCAGGTCATCCAGTCTGCCGTAAAGCTTCAACGTCTGCACAGCCACTCCTCAATAGGCTACGTGCCAATGACTTCCGGTTTGTGCTTAACGTTTAAATGCTGATCTTGAAAGCTGCTTTAAGATCTTCCTCCTCGGGGCGGAAATGTCGCTTCTTTGCTGGTTCCCGTTGGGAGGCGATGTATAATATAGCCTATAATACAATAGAATATATTAAAGATGCTTCTGTTAGGCTCTCGCGATGAATATTATGGAAAACGGTACGTGGATGGCCATTGATATCGTGTCCTTAAGTGAATTCATCTCTGGTAAGATTATGTTACTTAAGGATGGACGGATGGAAGGAAGAAAGAAATGGATGGATGGATGATGGATGGATGGATGGATGGATGGATGGATGGATGGATGGATGGATGGATGGATGGATGGATGGATGGATGGATGGATGGATGGATGGATGGATGGATGGATGGATGGATGGATGGATGGATGGATGGATGGATGGATGGATGGATGGATGGATGGATGGATGGATGGATGGATGGATGGATGGATGGATGGATGGATGAATGGTTGAATGGATGGATGGATGGATGGATGGATGGATGGATGGATGGATGGACGGACGGACGGACGGACGGACGGACGGACAGGACGGACGGACGGACGGACGGACGGACGGATGGATGGATGGAAGGAAGAACGATAGGATAGGAAGAAGGATGGGTGGATAGATGGATGGAAGGAAAATGAAAGAATAAATGAAGAAAGGAAGGAAGGATGGATAGACGGAGGGACGGAAGGATGGGTCGTTGGATGATGAGCGGATGGTCATGAAATGGTAATATTTTTAGGCATTTCGGGGATTTTTTCATAGCGACTCTTTCATGGGCTCGGTAATCTAACTTTGATAACCAAAGACATATACTGTCATTCATTCCTCACATAAGCATTATTTAATATCGACGGTTGCCTTGCGTTCAAGCAGTAATAGTCGAGCGGATTTATTGTCGGATTCCTTTACAAGGGTCTCGGTATAATTGGACGAATTTGGACAATCGGCGAAAGGCAGAGGTCGCTACAGATGACCCTAAGTCATTCTAATAATGACAGATGCAATAAATTATATCAGGCGTTGTTCTGTATATAGAACTACGTCATAAGCACCTGTGTCAAAAGACATTGCAGAAAGGAATTCAATCTTTCTGTCAGTGGCGATATTGAAAGCGCATAAAAGATGATGATTACGTCAGCGCATCGGGTGCGATAATAATAATAATAATAATAGTAGTAGTAGTAGCAGCAGCAGCAGCAGCAGTGGTTGTATAGTGCCATGCCTAATAAATTTTATAACAATAATAATAATGGCAATGATGATGCATGGTGAGCATAGTGATGACGATGATAGTTTTGAGTCTTGAGGGCTCAAACGAAGGTCCTTCCTCCAAGAAAATAACAGTGGACAATATTTATTTCCGGTATAAAAAGTAGGAGTGCGGGTACCCCTCGTAGGCTTCCTCCCAAAATTACGTCTTTGGTAGCGTATTTGATCTTTTACCAACGCTTATGAGTTGGAGCCAGGTGAGCGGACTCTGTATATTACGACCATGTAGGCCTATACAAGTTGTTCGCTCTGTCACCAAACAGTAGGGCCTATCTGAGGGTATACATGTACGTCTATGTTTTCGTACGGTGAATGCTCCTAATATGTTTGTTACGAAACTGGTATTCTCTAAGGACTTTCCATGCTGTGATATAGTGAAACAGCAGTTATTAGGCATACTCTAAAGGGGAAATGGTAATCGTAAACTCCAAATTTCTTAAGCACCATGTGAAAGCTAAGCTGCGTCGAGTCAGAGGGGTTGTCGATGGAGATCCAATTCTGATTGCCTGGAAAAGGGAAGGGAGCGGAATAAATTAGTAGGCCATCCCATTTTCTAAACCACAGTTACGCCTCTGCAAGTACAAAGGGATTCATTTCCGTAGTAGAAGATGAGCGACAAAATCCACAGGACCTGGTGTCCCTAGTATTATGATCGCCTCTTCAAAGCCACGTGTTGTCTCGCTCACGTATATCATACTCTTAGCGCAACGGAACGTGTACAACGCTTTCTGCAGTCACTGCATACAAGTGTATACATAGGCTACACGCTGCAAATGCCTACATATATACATACACGTATATATGTCTATATGGTTATATATCTTGGCTAGACCATCAAGCGTCGTTACTCTGAAATTTCATTAAAATTGATGATGACCTGTTTTTGCCTTGAGTAGAGACATGGGCGTATTTAAGGGGTGGTTTACGGGTTCAACCCCCGCCCCCAAATAAGTTTCCGAGAATTTGTTTATATGCTTTTACATGCGAAATAACCAAAAACCTGAACTTTTGCAACCATTTCCAATGGAAACACCCCCCGAAATCTTAAGACCCCCTCCGAAATTTTTTTTCTGGTTATGCCCATGAGTGGAGACCTTGAAGGTGCGCTATATAAATCCCGATTGATTGATTGACTTCAGATATCGACGTTGTCTGCTTCAACGAGGAGGAAGATGATGGCTGTGCCAACGGGAGCAATGCTTCTGATCTTCGCTCTCATGTCCTTGCTCCACTCAGGAGTGAGTTTCAGGCAAACACCCTCTAACAGGTATGAGGTAGCGTTGTTCATAATTATATATATACATATATATATTATATATATATGTATATATATATTATATATATACTATATACATCTATGATATATAGGCATATATGAAACAATGGACTTCAGTAAAAGTCAAAATAAACGTTACTCTCAGCACTTAAGTTACAGTTGGCCTACTCGTCAATGTTTTACTCGGCATATTTGAGGGTGGGTGGTCAGTCATATCTCTTGCCGCCTGATCTTCCCAACGACAGTGTACGGCCAGTGTACCGCATTACAGATGAACTGGCGTGGAAAGGCAAGTGGAGCAGAAATCAAAAAGAAATTTCTGCTCTGGTGGGTATTTGAACCCCGACCGAAGTATGTATGTATGTATGTATGTATGTATGTATGTATGTATGCATGCATGCATGCATGCATGCATGCATGCATGCAATTATGTATATGGCCATTTATACAGCGCCTTGCAAGAACGTCATGAAGGCGCTTAAAGTACATGTACCCAACAGATCTAAACAGATGCGAAAATGTTTCATGAGCTGCAAACAGTGTAATGTTACGAATTGTTAATGGAAGACTGACTGCTCCATTATAAAAGCATAATACATGAGAAGGCACGGTGCGCCCTCATCGATGTACGGGAGCGTGGGACCATCAAGTCCCCACGAGCTGTAGAGCGTAAGGATCGACGACCTGGCTGGAGACGGGAACACAGCGCTCCCTGATGTACTCTGGGGCCACCATCGATGTTCGTCCCATGAGAATGATTTTGAATGCAATCCTGTCCTCAACCGGGAGCCAGTGCAACGTGTCTCGCATATAAATCAAAATACGCAAGAATTTTGGCAGCTTAGCGACGTAATAGTTTACCCATAGTTTTCAGTAGGCTACTTTTAATGCGTAACATATTTAAATTAGGACTACTTGTGTTCCTTACAATGTTACTTCTCAACAGTGATAATACAGTCCTATACAGCTGACTGACAGCTGCTCTGGCGATAGCCTCACACATGGACACCTGTTTTACTCGAGCAGTAACTGGGTGGTCTAGTGGTTATATAGCGTGCTGGACATGTCAGGCGAGAGGACGAGGTTCAAATACCTGCCAGGGGAGAATAATATCATGACCTTTAGGTTGCGTGTCATTCTTGTTAAAGCAATTCGATTATGAAACACTTAGCTTAGATTTCAGACATGGAGGCGCAGATTTTGGTAATCGTCATCAAGTGCAGAAGAATCTATGCCATCTTCAGCTGTCGACGGGAATCCATTGGTTGGCTCCACCTGTGCGCGTGTAAGGGTGCGCCACTGGTGACGCTTTCTAGTTTACTGTGCATTATTTTGCTACATGACGTATAGAGTACAATCCAAACCTATAGAGTACATGCCAAACCGATAGAGTACACCCCAAACCGATAGAGTACACGCCAAACCGATAGAATGCAGACCAAACCGATAGAGTACAAGCCAAACCGATAGAGTACTAGCCAAACCGATAGAGTACAGACCAAACCGATCGAGTACAGGCCAAACCGATAGAGTACAGGCCAAACCGATAAAGTACAAGCCAAACCGATAGAGCACAGGCCAAAACCGATAGAGTACAGGCCAAACCGATAGAGTACAGGCCAAACCGATAGAGTACAGGCCAAACCGATAGAGTACAGGCCAAACCGATAGAGTACAGGCCGTAGAGTACAGGCCAAACCGATAGAGTACAGGCCAAACCGATAGAGTATACAAGCCAAACCGATAGAGTACAGGCCAAACCCATAGAGTACAGGCCAAACCGAGAGAGTTATACAAGCCAAACCGATAGAGTACAGGCCAAACCGATAGAGTATAGGCCAAACCGATAGAGTACACGCCATACCGATAGAGTACAGGCCAAACCGATAGAGTACAGGCCAAACCGATAGAGTACAGGTTGAAACCGATAGAGTACAGGACAAACCGATAGAGTACAGGCCAAACCGATACAGTACAAGCCAAACCGATAGAGTACAGGCCAAACCGATAGAGTATACAAGCCAAACCGATAGAGTACAGGCCAAACCGATAGAGTACAGACCAAACCGATAGAGTACAAGCCAAACAAGCCGAGAGAGTACAATCTAAACTGATAGAGTACCAGGCAAACCGATAGAGTTCAGGCCAAACCGATAGAGTACAGGCCAAACCAATAGAGTACAGGCCAGTCCCGTAGAGTACAGGTCAAACCGATAGTGTACAGGCCAAACCGATAGAGTACAGGCCAAACCGATAAAGTACAGGCCAAACCGATAGAGTACAGGCCAAACCGATAGAGTACACGCCAAAGCCGATAGAGTACAGGCCAAACCGATAGAGTACAGGCCAAACCGATAGAGTACAGGCCAAACCGATAGAGTACAGGCCAAACCGATAGAGTACAGGCCAAACCGATAGAGTACAGGCCAATCCGATAGAGTACAAGCCAAACAAGCCGAGAGAGTACAATCCAAACCGATAGAGTACAGGCAAACCGATAGAGTACAGGCCAAACCGATAGAGTACAGGCCAAACCGATAGAGTACAGGCCAAACCCGATAGAGTACAGGCCAAACCGATAGAGTACAGGCCAAACCGATAGAGTAAAGGCCAAACCGATAGAGTACAGGCCAAACCGATAGAGTACAGGCCAAACCGATAGAGTACAGGCCAAACCGATAGAGTACAAACCGACAGAGTACGGGCCAACCGATAGAGTACAGGCCAAACCGATAGAGTACAGGACAAACCGATAGAGTACAGGCCAAACCGATAGATAGAGTACAGGCCAAACCGATAGAGTACAAGCCAAACCGATAGAGTACAGGCCAAACCGATAGAGTACAGGCCAAACCGATAGAGTACAGGCCAAACCGATAGAGTACAGGCCAAACCGATAGAGTACAGGCCAAACCGATAGAGTACAGGCCAAACCGATAGAGTACAGGCCAAACCGATAGAGTACAGGCCAAACCGATAGAGTACAGGCCAAACCGATAGAGTACAGGCCAAACCGATAGAGTACAGGCCAAACCGATAGAGTACAGGCCAAACCGATAGAGTACAGGCCAAACCGATAGAGTACAGGCCAAACCGATAGAGTACAGGCCAAACCGATAGAGTACAGGCCAAACCGATAGAGTACAGGCCAAACCGATAGAGTACAGGCCAAACCGATAGAGTACAGGCCAAACCGATAGAGTACAGGCCAAACCGATAGAGTACAGGCCAAACCGATAGAGTACAGGCCAAACCGATAGAGTACAGGCCAAACCGATAGAGTACAGGCCAAACCGATAGAGTACAGGCCAAACCGATAGAGTACAGGCCAAACCGATAGAGTACAGGCCAAACCGATAGAGTACAGGCCAAACCGATAGAGTACAGGCCAAACCGATAGAGTACAGGCCAAACCGATAGAGTACAGGCCAAACCGATAGAGTACAGGCCAAACCGATAGAGTACAGGCCAAACCGATAGAGTACAGGCCAAACCGATAGAGTACAGGCCAAACCGATAGAGTACAGGCCAAACCGATAGAGTACAGGCCAAACCGATAGAGTATAGGCCAAACCGATAGAGTACAGGCCAAACCGATAGAGTACAGGCCAAACCGATAGAGTACAGGCCAAACCGATAGAGTACAGGCCAAACCGATAGAGTACAGGCCAAACCGATAGAGTACAGGCCAAACCGATAGAGTACAGGCCAAACCGATAGAGTACAGGCCAAACCGATAGAGTAAACCGAGAGTACAAAACCGATAGAGTACAGGCCAAACCGATAAAGTACAGGCCAAACCGATAGAGTACAGGCCAAACCGATAGAGTACAGGCCAAACCGATAGAGTACAGGCCAAACCGATAGAGTACAGGCCAAACCGATAGAGTACAGGCCAAACCGATAGAGTACAGGCCAAACCGATAGAGTACAGGCCAAACCGATAGAGTACAAGGCCAAACCGATAGAGTACAGGCCAAACCGATAGAGTACAGGCCAAACCGATAGAGTACAGGCCAAACCGATAGAGTACAGGCCAAACCGATAGAGTACAGGCCAAACCGATAGAGTACAGGCCAAACCGATAGAGTACAGGCCAAACCGATAGAGTACAAGGCAAAACCGATAGAGTACAAGCCAAACCGATAGAGTACAGGCCAAACCGATAGAGTACAGGCCAAACCGATAGAGTACAGGCCAAACCGAAACCGATAGAGTACAGGCCAAACCGATAGAGTACAGGCCAAACCGATAGAGTACAGGCCAAACCGATAGAGTACAGGCCAAACCGATAGAGTACAGGCCAAACCGATAGAGTACAGGCCAAACCGATAGAGTACAGGCCAAACCGATAGAGTACAGGCCAAACCGATAGAGTACAGGCCAAACCGATAGAGTACAGGCCAAACCGATAGAGTACAGGCCAAACCGATAGAGTACAGGCCAAACCGATAGAGTACAGGCCAAACCGATAGAGTACAGGCCAAACCGATAGAGTACAGGCCAAACCGATAGAGTACAGGCCAAACCGATAGAGTACAGGCCAAACCGATAGAGTACAGGCCAAACCGATAGAGTACAGGCCAAACCGATAGAGTACAGGCCAAACCGATAGAGTACAGGCCAAACCGATAGAGTACAGGCCAAACCGATAGAGTACAGGCCAAACCGATAGAGTACAGGCCAAACCGATAGAGTACAGGCCAAACCGATAGAGTACAGGCCAAACCGATAGAGGCCAAACCGATAGAGTACAGGCCAAACCGATAGAGTACAGGCCAAACCGATAGAGTACAGGCCAAACCGATAGAGTACAGGCCAAACCGATAGAGTACAGGCCAAACCGATAGAGTACAGGCCAAACCGATAGAGTACAGGCCAAACCGATAGAGTACAGGCCAGTCCAAACCGATAGAGTACAGGCCAAACCGATAGAGTACAGGCCAAACCGATAGAGTACAGGCCAAACCGATAGAGTACAGGCCAAACCGATAGAGTACAGGCCAAACCGATAGAGTACAGGCCAAACCGATAGAGTACAGGCCAAACTGATAGAGTACAGGCCAAACCGATAGAGTACAGGCCAAAACCGATAGAGTACAGGCCAAACCGATAGAGTACAGGCCAAACCGATAGAGTACAGGCCAAACCGATAGAGTACAGGCCAAACCGATAGAGGAGTACAGGCCAAACCGATAGAGTACAGGCCAAACCGATAGAGTACAGGCCAAACCGATAGAGTACAGGCCAAACCGATAGAGTACAGGCCAAACCGATAGAGTACAGGCCAAACCGATAGAGTACAGGCCAAACCGATAGAGTACAGGCCAAACCGATAGAGTACAGGCCAAACCGATAGAGTACAGGCCAAACCGATAGAGTACAGGCCAAACCGATAGAGTACAGGCCAAACCCGATAGAGTACAGGCCAAACCGATAGAGTACAGGCCAAACCGATAGAGTACAGGCCAAACCGATAGAGTACAGGCCAAACCGATAGAGTACAGGCCAAACCGATAGAGTACAGGCCAAACCGATAGAGTACAGGCCAAACCGATAGAGTACAGGCCAAACCGATAGAGTGCAGGCCAAACCGATAGAGTACAGGCCAAACCGATAGAGTACAGGCCAAACCGATAGAGTACAGGCCAAACCGATAGAGTACAGGCCAAACCGATAGAGTACAGGCCAAACCGATAGAGTACAGGTTAAACCGATAGAGTACAGGCCAAACCGATAGAGTACAGGCCAAACCGATAGAGTACAGGCCAAACCGATAGAGTACAGGCCAAACCGATAGAGTACAGGCCAAACCGATAGAGTACAGGCCAAACCGATAGAGTACAGGCCAAACCGATAGAGTACAGGCCAAACCGATAGAGTACAGGCCAAACCGATAGAGTACAGGCCAAACCGATAGAGTACAGGCCAAACCGATAGAGTACAGGCCGTACCGATAGAGTACAGGCCAAACCGATAGAGTACAGGCCAAACCGATAGAGTACAGGTTAAACCGATAGAGTACAGGCCAAACCGATAGAGTACAGGCCAAACCGATAGAGTACAGGCCAAACCGATAGAGTACAGGCCAAACCGATAGTGTACAGGCCAAACCGATAGAGTACACGCCAAACCGATAGAGTACAGGCCAAACCGATAGAGTACAGGCCAAACCGATAGAGTACAGACCAAACCGATAGAGTACAGGCCAAACCGATAGAGTACAGGCCGTAGAGTACAGGCCAAACCGATAGAGTACAGGCCAAACCGATAGAGTACAGGTTAAACCGATAGAGTACAGGCCATAGAGTACAGGCCAAACCGATAGAGTACAGGCCAAACCGATAGAGTACAGGCCAAACCGATAGAGTACAGGCCAAACCGATAGAGTACAGGCCAAACCGATAGAGTACAGGCCATAGAGTACAGGCCAAACCGATAGAGTACAGGCCAAACCGATAGAGTACAGGCCAAACTGATAGAGTACAGGCCAAACCGATAGAGTACAGGGCAAACGGATATGGTCAGGTCGCAAATGACAGTTAACATCATGTAGGTTAGTGCAGAGAAAGCGCACTTCCTAGATAGAGAAATGCGCTACATACAATGTCATACATACATACATACATACATACATACATACATACATACATACATACATACATACACATACATAGTGATTACATACATATATACATACATACATACTGTGAACTAATGTTTTGCATATATTAATGAGCACAGGTGTTCTTTAGGTTGATATATATATATAATGTGTATTCGATTGTTAAGCGTTTTAGTCTTAGGCCTTAGTTGCGCTGTCGGCTCGTGGGCGCTTGGCCTAAAGTAGCCTAAACATTGGCTGACGGTAGATTCTTTTACACCTGCAGTTAGCGCGCCAAACTTAGAAACTGCTGATGACAGTGAATTTGAACAATACAGTGTAGTAGATGTTTTAATGCAGTAGAGAGCTGTATGTTAGAAGTTACAGTTGAGCTGTATTGATAAGAACTTTGATTGTACGTTTGAAATAACTGTGTTTGAAGAAAGGAGAAACATTCAAAGAACTGTGTCAATTTAATTCTTAAACAGTTAGAAGACGTTGAGCAATTTATATGTAGAGATAAGGAAAGTTCTTGAGGTAGGTCACAACTAAGAAAGAAAAGAGTTGGTGACACATACATACATACATACATACATACATACATACATACATACATACATACATACATACATACATATATACATACATACATACATATATACATACATACATACATGGATACATACATACATACATACATACATACATACATACATACATACATACATACATACATACATACATACATGCATACATACGCTCTCTCCGCTCTACTGAGCGGGGCGTGCTCATGGTCCCTTTGCCCGCACAGCTACTAAGCAGAATCGCGCCTTCTCAGTGGTTGGCCACTCGCTCTGGAACGGGCTCCCTTTGGTGCTGCGATTGCATCCCAGAATCGACGCTGAATCTTCCTATTCTTGCCTCAAAACTGTCCTTTTCAGCCGTGCTGGGGTCGGGAGCGCTTCTGAGTAGTAACCTTGAAGGGCGCTATATAAATCTTCGTAATGAATGAATGAATGAATGCATATAATTATAGACTACAGTATGTATGAATGTATGTATGAGCACTTGTTATAGCGCCCCTTCGAGATTTCTACTCAGAGGCGCTCCCGACTACAGCGTGGACACTGAATCGGAGTTTCACGCCGAAGCGCATGAGCAATTGCGAGTGAAGGACTTGCCCAGGATCCCTACGCGGCGGCTTGAGGTGGATTCGAACCCGCAACCCTCCGGCTGCAAGGCACCGAACATACCCCTACAGCACCGCGCCATAGTCACACCGCTGTGCGTATCTGAACCAAATCATGCAGCCACTCTCTTTATCCAGGGACTGACTTGGATATCACAATTAAGGCCAAGTCGCCGCCAACTGTTTTCGGGGATCCTGCAACACGAGAAAGACGAATGAAACGATATTCATGAGATATATTCACACACAAAAACTGTGCTCCTCTAGTCTACAGGGTCGGTCGATGACCGAGCTCAATAACAACGCATCAGCGGGTTTGCTGTTGACAACGTGAAGCAACATTGGGTGTCACATTCTACAGGCTTATTAGCGCTTTCGAGATAGTTGCGCTAAGAAAAGGATCCAATTAAATTAGCGTCCGGTTACAGCAGGCTATACTGAACCACACCCGCGAATTTAATGAGAGTCAGTTTTAAGCTACTGACGAGAAATAATTGCTCTAAGTTCCGCTGCCAATAATAAGGCTTTGTCTGGCAACGTAGGAAGGAAGTTCGTGTATAGCCGCCAAGCCATTTATGAGTCTGTCATCATCGGGAGATGACGTTGCCTTCCGGTTGCATGACTTTCACAAAACATGCTCGACAAAACAGCCATTATTACCTGGTAGACATGTGTGTAACCCACAGAGTTGCTATAGTCGGAACCGCCGTAGGTGGTGAATGCTGAAAAATGGCATATGAAAGATTGGTATTATTAGGGGCCGTCCATAAATGACGTCACGCAATTTTGGCCGATTTTTAACCCCCCCCCCCTCGTCACACTTCGTCACAAAAAGTAACACCCCCCTCTGAAAATGACGTCACAAAGCTCTGACCCCCGCCCCTAAAACCAAATTTCCATGGCGAAGCAAAATGCTCCTTCATGGAACAAATAGGGAAAGCATGAATATTTTAAAATCTAACGGTGACCAAATATTGAAATAATTAGAAAATTATTAATAATGGTACCCGTATACATTAAAATAATAAAAAAAATAATGAAAATTTTATCCTCAAAATTAGTGTTGCTATTATTAAAATTAAATTGTTGTTAATTGTTAAATTTAATAACACAGACCTGGTGTGACGTCACACTTCTCAGACCCCACCCCATGTCACACATCGTCACAAATTTCCGACCCCCGACCCCCCCCTAGGTGCGTGACGTCATTTATGGACGGCCCCATATATATTATTTATATACTAACTGATGGACTTTAGATAGTCTATAAATCTGTATGTTATAAATTATTTTAAGACGTCATTGTATTCATAGAGCTTGCAGTCGCTAAAGCGTAGTTTTAGCCTACTGCTATTAAAAATAATAATAAAATATATTTTTGGGTCCTGAAGAGGGCAGAGTTTATTGGTTAATTCAGCTAGGAACATTTATTTTCCTCTATCTAAATTAACTTAATTTAAATTTAATTAAGCTCAATTTAATCCAACAGCCACATGAACCTGATGTGTCATGTATTGCATAACTCTTAGCGAATTGCCTATTTCGTTATACAACAATAGCAAACATACTTCCACAAAGCAGCAGGGCAGCTTTGCAGTGCACCATAGTCGGTCCCTCATTCTGGAACAGGCTTTCAGGCAATCTATGACATGAGCTTCTTCTACTTTCCAATAGGGATGAGCCGAATGGCTTTTTAAAACCAATTTCCGTATAGTTGGCCTGCTATTTTCGCCGATTCCGGATCCGAACCGAATATTTGGCGGTAATCATTTTTCTTTGCATATATATACATAGATTAGATTAGATTAGATTAGATTAGATTAGATTAGACCGAGAAGAAGATGGATGGATGAGATACATGAGACGATGAAAATGAAGCTTCCGGAGCTGAGAGAGGCGACGAGAGATTGGAACACGTGGAGAAGGTTGACTATGACGGTCGCTAGGATTCAACGAATTGACGGCACAAGGTGATACATATATATAAATTATATATATCCATATAGCCTATATATAATTAAAGATAAACCTGTCCGCCATTTTGTTGAAACGTCGAGTAACAATTTTGTTATTAACACGGACTTTCAATTATAATAATTATAGATTAAAGATTACCGCAGAAGGTCGCCAAAAACAGGTCACTATTTCTTTATTAATGAAAGAAGAAATTGTTTTTGGTCAAAAATATTACTTATTTTGTTATTCGGATATAAGGCCTGGGATCACCGAATCCGGATAATACCGAATAGTGCAAAATCCGGCCGGAACCGAATATCGAACGGATATTCGGCTCATCCCTACTTTCCATGCCTCTATTTTGCAAGCGATTGACGACCATGTTATTTGATCGCGGTCTTGTGTAGTCGAGTCGGAAGCACCGCTGATGAGTTTCCAGTACAGGCGCTATATAATCAAGCACTTATAATTACTATTACAATGCGGCAATAAGCTACTTCAGCATTACCAGTGCGCATGCGCAGCCAGTTTACTTTTACTTCCGGTCATAGGTCACCGTTCATAAAGAAACCGAATGGTGCCGGAAGCGATGTTGCTATGATCTACTTTGACGCAAATATTGGAAGATATTTGATTGCCACGAGTTCATGTTTAACTCGATGAAGTTGTCTTGTGGCATCTTTCTGTTATAAATTTCTTCAAATCATCTACATTCCATCGATTAAAGTCGTCCACTTTGAACGATTCGTCTAAGCTATCCGCCATGTTTCGCTTTGTTTATGGACGAGGAACTATCACTTTTCCCTTGCGGGAAAAATAATGCTGAAGTAGCTTATTGTCTGTTTCGCAGGCACGTGGCTGATGAGCAACTGGGAAAGATTGACTACATTCGTTTGAGAAAGGGAGTCAGAGACAGAAACGTCCTGGGGCGTGTTCTTCAGGTGGTCGCAGAGATCGAAGGCATTCAGGCGATGGTCAAATTGGATCACGATATAGACATCAAAGAGAACTCCAAACGATCCGCCAAATCAAGGCCAATTAAAACATCATACCTGTCTCGTCTGCCTAGCAAGCGTAACGGTGACCTCCGTGAAAATGAATTAACAGGTAAATCCATACTATAATAAATAATAATTTATTTAATTCATTAGAGAAATTTATACAGCACCCCTTTAACGCTACTACTCAGAGGTGCTCCCGACCCCAGCACGGCTCAAAAAGGACAATTTTTAGCTTACAATAGAACACGTCGGAGTGGACCATGGAAAACAAGCGCAGAGCGAAGGGAAGCCCGTTCCAGAGCGTTGGACCAACGACTGAAAAGGCGCGGTTCTGCTTAGTGGATGTACGGGCAAAAGGAACGAGGAGCACACTCTGCTCGGTAGAGCGGACGGAAGTAGGACAGCAGACGAGCTCGCGAAGATTGGCTAGGGCAAGGCCCAACAGGCACCGCCATACCATTAAAGCAACAATCCCGTGTGTGATATGCTGCTGGAGGGGGAGCCAGTAATAAGATGCGTATGCAGGTTAGTTACTCTTCAACGACGCTCTCCCATAACAATGATGATTGGCGTCGCCCTCCTCCTTAGTCCAGGCTTGGGACTGGCACTACCAGAATACGGGCAGCGGCGGAGTTAGATTCGCATGTGCAGTAGTGGTTCCCAGTGTTTAACGATATCTTGTGGCTGCTTGCATAGTGAGTAGGCTACAATACGAGAGCAAAATAAAGTTGTTAGAAAAGGCGAGCAATAGGGTCTTTTCGCAGGTATCTGTCTATTACAGCGCGCACAAAACCTCGCCGTTAATTACCTCGTGCTGTTCATTATAGCGACGATCATAACCGCGACATTCATTGTGGAAATGTTATGATAGCTCTCGTCTAGACTATTGCTCTTCTCTTTACACTGGTCTTCCTCAAGTCCGCTTGTCCTCCCTTGAGAGGGTCTTTCGGTCTGCGGCGCGCCTTGTTGGTTCCATTCCTCGCTGTGGTAGCGTATCCTCCTACATGCATCATACTCTACACTGGCTTCCCCATCGGCAGCGTATCCTATATCGGCTCTGCTCTCTCGTTTGGCAAAGTGTCTTGGGTTCAGCTCCTCGCTACTTGTGCGCCATATTCACTCTCTTCTTCTCTTAAGGGTCGCTCAGCCCTCTGTTCCTCTTCTCGGGGTGACTTCTTGGTTCCACATGCCCGCACTGCTACTATGCAGCGCCGAGCATTCTCTGTTGTTGGTCCAACAGCGTGGAATGTCTTGCCATCTTTCCTTCGGTTATCTCCTCGCATTCACTCGGCTTCCTTCTACGCCCAATTGAAGACTTTTCTGTAGGCCTATGATCAGGCCTGGCTTGGGAGCGCCTCTGAGTAGAGCCCTTGAAGAGGCGCTATATAAATTCTATGATTGATTGATTGATTGATTGATTGATTGATTGATTGATTGATTGATTGATTGATTGATTGATTGATTGATTGATTGATTGATTGATTGATTGATTGATTGATTGATTGATTGATTGATTGATTGATTGATTGATTGATTGATTGATTGATTGATTGATTGATTGATTGATTGATTGATTGATTGATTGATTGATTGATTGATTGATTGATTGATTGATTGATTGATTGATTGATTGATGCTGTCCTCCATGATCTACCAAAGACCAACAATGCAACCGAAGGATGGCACCGAGGTTTCAGTGGTATTTAACGGCGCGGTTTTGATAGTAAACCCTTTTCCACAGATGAGACATTTCGCTGAACAAACGCTCTGCGCAGAAAGACTATAAATGCGTAATCTTACCCGATAAGATAAGTTAGTAATAAGCATTTTATAAAGTGACTTCACATAAGGTAATGCTAAATGTGTGTATATGCTATATATATAAGCTATAATTATTTGTATATAGTTATACATTAATTTATATGTAAGATTAAGTATTGTATGTATGTATGCATGAATGTATGTATGTATATATATATATAAATAAGACGACAGGATTGCTGAGGAGTGAGTGTCGATTCCACTTAAATGAGATCCGCAATAAGATTAGCCAAAATTGCGCTGGTGTATGGGAGGGGATCAGCCCCTTGCCCGCTCCCGTGTCAGTCATCGTTAAATTGAATCGTCCAGTCCATCCATATGCCTACGTATAGTCTGATCCGTCTTTGCTTTGACTGGACAGGCGGCGGCGCTGACCAGTGGCCGGAGGAGGAGGAGCGGAGGAAGTCGAGGAGGGAGGGACGGAGCATTCTGGACGGTCAGATCGAGTGGCTGTTCTCGAGGGTCTACCCGTGGAGGGTGAGCGACAACGACGACGACAGCGAAAGCTACTTCGGTAACCATGTCGACCTGATCGGCAGCAGCATCATCGGATGACACTCACCGTCTCCCATTTGCAACTCGTTCTACATCAAGAATCGATCTAGAAGGTTCCTAACGGGCGGCGTCAAATGTGCATTTTTACATTACATGTAACCAGTCTTACGTTTGGACTCCGATCGGTTCCAGTCGGAGGCTGGAAAAGTCTCTCCATTGGCGAATCCAGTTGAGAAGAAGTGGAGGGGTAAATTTACCGTGACTGCAACGACTTCAGAACTTCTTTTCATTTTATCCTTAGAGCTTTTCATGGCAGTTTTTAAAGTTGCACACAGTTTTCTTCTGTACTTTTCCGGTTTCTCAACGTGTTTTACGTTTCCCTGTGTTTTCTTTAGACCGCTAAATTCTCTGGGCAGTGGGCAGTGGGCGCCCCAAGTTCAAAGCAGATTGGGGCAGCATGCAGTGGTGATCCCTAAATCAGACGGGTGATATTCTCGTAGTGTCTTCTGGGTCCGCCTAAACATTGTTACAGTCTTTGTGAGTAGGCCTAATTATAATTAATTATAATTATTTTCTACGGTACATTAATTTTCCAGTTAAGCCCTGTTTCCACATGACGTCTAGGGGAGAATGTCCTGCATTGGAACGATATATACCAGTGAGGAAAATACTAAATTTTTATGGTTTATTCTTGCAATAATGTTGCAGTATTACATTCGATTCACTAAACTGTTTCTGATAATAATAAAAAAATATATGTACTACAACTAACACCAATTATATGCAGTTTGAGTGGAAAATGAAGAGATCATTTTGCCTTTAAGGTAGGCTAAATGCTGATGGAAAAGTTTAATATGGCGACAAAATTAACTGTAGGCCTATAAGCTTATTCATTGCAATAAGCAGTTCGTTTATTTTGGTTCAAACACATCCCTGACGTATCACCTTGAGCATATGGATTGATTGAAGTTTCTTGTAGACAGAAAGTAGTATACCGGTAACTGACTGAGTGACTACACTTTTAACAGTTTTTCACGCTTTACGTAACATAGGCCTATACCAAATTAATCAAATTTAATCGAATACTTGAAGTTAAAATTTAGGAGATTTAGGAGATTAATCGATTAAAATTTAGATTAATCGATTAAAATTTAGGAGATTAATCGATTACGATTTTTTAATCAGTATCAACCCTATAATAAAGCTATAGTGGATGTGTGCCACTAGGCTATAAATATATGCCTATGTATATATGCAGATATATCTATGCATGTATCTAATTATATATATAATACCGGTATATATGTGTATATATATAATTATACATATATATATATAATACCGGTATATATATTGACCCACATTATTTACCATTTATGAGGATCGTGTTCTAATTAGCGTTGACAATCACGTATACGTTGTAAGAAGGAGGCGCTGTCATTAGCCTACAGCTGTCTACAATGACAACTAATTATCTGGCAACATAATAGGCCTAATACAGAAAGAGTGTTGTTTTCAGTTTATAATTGAATTTAACAGGTGCCAGAAGTAAAGGTAGGCTATGCACCTGCTCAAGTTGAATTGAAGTTTCGCGGGCAATCGCAGCTAATTTCCCACAAAAGAGACGTGTAGGTCTACTCTTTTTATATTCGTGCTAAATATGCAAAAATTATTTAGTAATAATTAATTAAATATAATTAGGCCCTAAGTAATCCTGAGTTCCTCAGTCATCCACTGAAGATGTGAAGCTAATTTGATTCTTTATCCCATTCATTTCTTCCAATTACGAGCGCGTCAATGGACGGGACAATCTGGTCAGTACGTAGGCCTAATCTATCTAATCTAGTCAAATTAAATCCAATCTAGTTTAAATAAATCTAATCTAATCCAAACCAATCTAATCCCATCGAATCCATTCTAATCTAATCTAATCATCGTTGTCAACCATTGCTGTTATTATTGCGCATCTATTATATGCACCAATGTCTAACGACTAAGCATCAATCGATGGCGCTGAGCGATTGTGATTTACGGAGTCACTCAAGGTCCCTACACAGTAACCATCTCATAGGGGAAGGAGGAGGAGGCTCGAACCCATACTCTCTGCGTTACAAGGCGAGCGCTTAACCTATCGGCAACCGTGTCCCACCATCCGCGCAAACCTTTTGGGTACCGGGTATTATAGATGTACAGCACATAATAATTTACTGCAAAAACAAACTAAAAATATTTATAGAAAACCATGTAAAAAAACGTTCTAGATTAAATTTCCAATGGACATTATATTAATCCTTGTGATATTTAAGCAAGACAAAGAAGGGGAGCAAACTCGGCAAACCCGACACCGATGCGTGGGCACAGGAAAAAGCGTATACCGCCATGCAGTCACACCATTGAGGTCTTCGGGTTGGGTAGCCGGTGTCACGAAATAGAGTATCCCCCATACATGTGTATCCCCCTTAGCGAAATGGAGTTTTCTGTTTAATTATCATTTTTGGCGGTTTCTAAGTGTATTCAGTCGTACTGTTTGGATTTATTGTAAACATAACATTTTTAAATTGCGTATCTTTAGTTTGTAAGTCGACCTGAAATCAATTTACTTCGTTTTTGGTGATTTTTGACTGGATTTTCTTTCGTCTTGGCTATCGTGATGCATCCCCCTTAGCGAAATGGAGACGAAAAACTCCATCGTGCCTCCTATCTTCCGCCACTCAAGGTTCGCTTTTATTATTACTCGCTGATATATCCCTACCTTGGTTATTGTAACTTAATCTGGGCCTCTACGTACAAGTCAAACCTGCAAAGGCTGACCATCCTCCAAAAGCGAGCTGTCCGATTCATTGCTGGCACTCCCCACGGATCTCATACCAATAAGTCATTTCTTGAATTCAAACTGTTAACTGTTGAACAAATTAGGATAGCGCAGGTAGGCGAATTCATGTATCTGTACGAGCGCAATCTATTGCCAGCTATATACCATGAACTCTTCCTCCTTACCTCTGAAGTTCATTCCTATCCTACTATAATTATAAGCTCCAAGTTGTATCGACAGCCCTTTGCCCACACAAATACTCGACTGTTTTCCATTAGATTCACTGGGGCTAAGGTTTGGAACAATATTCCCCTATGGATCCGACAATTGACTGCTTTACAAATTAAGAATAAATTACGCCACTATCTGATACATCTAGACATTTGAATGAATGCTATTTACTGTTGTGGGTGTTTAGTTAAGTTCTATTAGTTAAGTTATCCTAATTTTTTTAATTCCTGTCTCCGAAATTAAGCTTGCTGTCATGTGTTATCTGAACTTTTGATTTCATTACCTGGATGGCCCTATTTAGCGGGATCGTCAATCCCTTCAGGGTCCTCCACTTGGTAACCGGAACGTCATTGAATGTACACTGCCATAATTGTTAAATAGGCTATGTTGTCAACTTGTCGGTTACAGGAAAATAAATTGAATTGAATTGAATGCGTATACCGATGGGGGATAGAATGGTTTATCCCCCGGATACTCTAAACCGGTTTATTCCATCCGGGGGATAAATTCATACATCCCCGGATAGGATACTCTATTTCGTGATACCGGCCGTCGGCCAGAGGCGTAGCCAGGCAAAAATTTCGGAGGGGGTTTCAGTTTTCGGGGGTTTCCATTGGAAATGGTCGTATTTTTCTAAATTTTCAGTTTTCAATCACAGTAATGCATTTACTTGGGGAGGACTGAACAGGTAGCACCACCCTTAAATACGCCCATGCCGCTGGCACATCTGTCTTGGACCCCATATAGTTTAGCATTATTATTGTCTCTGTACAGTGTTTTGTAATCACGCCAATCATCTTTGACTTGGCGGCGTCGTTAAATAAACGTTATCAGACTATTTTACTGGTGCTGCATAATCCGCCGTACGGTCCTTCTCCTCATCGTCGTTCTACTCCCCCAGAGATGGGCACGATTAGTTAAATTGCTAATCGATTAGAATTAGAATTAGCAAAATCTTATAGCTAATCGATTAGAATTAGAATGAGCAAAATCTTATAGCTAATCGATTAGAATTAGAATTAACCAAGCTTAGGCCTAGACAAACAGCTAATATCGGCTATTTATTAAATCGTCAATCTATTAGAATTAGCTACAGAAATTTGCTAATCGATTAGAATTAGAATTAACAAAATCATGTAGCTAATCGATTAGATTAAAATTAGCAAATTCGATCAGAATTAGAATTAGCTATTTATCTAATCGATTAAGCTAATCGATTAGACAGGCCCGTCCGTAGGAATACGCTGAATACCCAACCGCGTAGGGTCCCGACGATTCCGCCGAAAGTTAGGCGCCCCCAAAATACCATTTATGACGGCGACGGCAGTGGAGGTGTGGTGGCGACGGCAGTGGAGGTGGGTGGCGACAGCGGTGGAGGTGGTGGCGACGGCAGTGGAGGTGGGTGGCGACGGCGGTAGAGGTGGTGGCGACGGTGGTAGAGGTGGTGGCGACGGCATTGGAGGTGTGGTGGCGACGGCGGTGGAGGTGTGGTGTCGACGGCAGTGGAGGTTTGGTGGCGACGGCGGTGGAGGTGTGGTGGCGACGGCGGTGGAGGTGTGGTGGCGACGGCGGTGGAGGTGTGGTGGCGACGTCGGCGGAGGAGTGGTGGCGACGGCGGTGGAGGTGGTGGCGACAGCGGTCAAGGTGGTGGCGACGGCGGTATAGAGGTGTGGTGGCGACGGCGGAGGAGGTGGCGGCGACTGGCGACAGCAGTAGATGTGGTGGCGACGGTAGTGGAGGTGGTGGCGACGGAGGTGGAGATTAGAATCTAATCGATTAGAATCTAACCGATTAGTTACCCATCCATCTCTGTATAACTCCCCATCGTCTAATTTCTACTCGGTGCAGACGATGTCGTCAAGCTTGGACTCGACGCGGTCGAGTGACGGAAGGTGGAGGCAGTCGTTACGCAGGTACTCGGTCGCCTTTCTCCTGCGCTTCAGCAGAGTCTGACGCCACAGACGACGCGACCTCTGACGGTGCCAGAAGCAGATGACCACGATACTGACCAGAATGGACACGAGGATGACCACTCCGACGACCATCAGAACGTAGTTGGCCGCATTGTAGACCAATGGACCATAGTAGAGATCGCCTGCTCAACGAAAATTCATTCAATCATTTCTAAACTTTAAAATTTTAATGTTGTAGCGCCATCGGTTAGCTATACACAGTGCCGCCGTTTCTTCCACAAACGGCACCCTACACATACCCAAAACAATACCCTAATACTACACTAAATGTAGGCTCGAACGTGTACCTGGTGCTTACGTAACTATGGCGCCAGTGGCGCGATATTGGCTTCGTACAGTGAGGACCATGCAACGATTTGGTGAGGGCCACAACAGAGAAAGAAAGAAATGTTAAAGAAAAATAATTCAACCGGGCTTGGTCAGAGGTCGTCCATTAATTATGTCAACAAAATATGGGGGAGAGGGTTTAGAAAAGTTTGACAGTTGTTGATAAGGGGAGGGTATAAGGGGCGAGGGTACAAGGGGGAGGGTATTGTTCGGTACAAGTTAACGTCAAGAAATTTTTCTCCAATAAATCAACACAGACCCTTCCAAATGGTAGCGAAAACATTAAGAAATGCTAAAATGTATAAAGTGCTTAATGTTAAATAGGCCTACTACTAAAAAGCTGGTAATAAACTAAACTCATATATTTTGAAATACGAGATTACATTTTTTAGTATAAACATTTTTAGAAAATGATTCTACATGTATTGAGCCATTTTGTTTCTTTTTTGTAGGGGAGGGGGTTCTGGGACTGTTGACATAATTTTTTAGGGGGTCCGTCAATGTTTGACAGTTGTTGACAAGGGGGCGGGGAGTGGGTCAAAAACTGCCTAAAATTTGTTGACATAATTAATGGACGACCCCTCAGATAGAGGGGACCGTGATCGAGTGTCTGTATATAGTACTCCGAAAGAATAGTTTCTGACGTCCTTTCTCGGGAGTTCGAACTTCGAAGCTGTGAGGGCGAGGACGCAGTGGCGGCACTACACCAGGGCAAATGCCCTAGTAAAAACTAAAAAGCCTTTGCCCTGGTCGTTGCCCTGCCAGAATTTTTGCCCTGCCGAGAATTTATTTGGGGCATAAATCGCCCCTGCACTGGTTACTTGTACAACTGCCCTGGGTATACTCTGGTTTAAAAAAAGTTTAGTTCCGCCTCTGCTCGGAGGACGCAGACTAGCCTATACGTGATTAACGGGACAGGTGGGAACAGGCTAAGCAGGACGTGAGAGTCAAGTCGCATCACAGTGCGCGGTAGCCGGCCTTCAATGTCTTCTACGAGCGCCTCAACACTCATCATGTCGGGCGGCAGAAAGCCCAAACCAAAGACAGGTCTTTGGCCCAAACGCTGCATCTTACTATGAAATCGCTCGAGGTTTTTACCGGTCCTCTGCTGTTGTTAGGCCCACCAAGCCAGAGGCCACTGTTAAAATCTTTGGGGCCACAGCCTTCTAAATATAGAAGGCCAGCTTCTAGATCATAATCTCTATGCTATGACGTGTCAAACGGAGGCCGATGCAACAAGTTTACTACGCTTACAAGATAAAACGCGCTAGTTTTAAATTTACCCATATTTAAAATACTTGTGGTGAGTACCTTTATAATAAATTTTCACTATTAGGCCTAGATCTATTATTGTCTGTTTTGTTGGCTCGCTTAAGATTATTGTTGAACACATTCGTATTATTTGAAATAACAAAAAGGTTCGATGTTACAAAAGTTGCACATGGGATTGTTCAGACCAGTGCAAACTTGTGGTCTAAAATTTTATTTAAAAGTTATAATTTGTGTGGGATTAGCGTGGAGTGGTCTGACTAAATTTCTCCAGCAGGAGGGACATTATTTTTGGAAGTGAATTAGTGGTAGATTAAGATATTGAGTTACGACGAGCAGCGGGCGATAACAGAAGAGGTTAGAATACTTGAAGTGAGACTGCTATTAAAGTTTACGTTTTGTGTATGTTAATAAATTTTTTATGATTATAATGTAAAACACCGTGTAATTTTGGGGGCAAACTTATAGTATCGTGGGCTGAAGGATTTATACAGTATCTTTGGGCATGCTGTGCGGACGCCGGACGGAGCTAGGTTTTGACGACCCTAACCCTGACCGGGTGACCCTAACCGACCCTCACGACGTATTAACCTGAAAACCAACACTCACGACGCCAGTAAACTTACGCACTATATCCTTCAGCCCCCGATACTATAACTTTGCCTTTTTGGCATATAATAGTATATACAGTTAACAAGACAGTGTACATAATCATTATCCCGTAGTTTATGTTCCCAACTTATTTTAATGTCCAATGCCGCATTGGAGTTGGTAAGTAAGCAGTCTACCAAATTGACAAGGACAAGGACAGAGATCTGAGAGATGTGGTATCTCTTGTTCCAGTTGTTAACATGACAGATGCATATTTGAAGGAAATTACATTGAAAGTGTTGCATGGTATATACATGATGCTGGTTGTGTATTATCTCTGACGATAATCGAATGTCCATTAAATCCAAAAAGTCATCAATCCAGCTTCCATTTTAAAGTGACAATATAAAATAATTTGGCAATGTAAACTGTGGTTTAATCATAAGCTGTATGAATGTTTATTTGTGTTATGTTTATTGTATATTTGTAATTTTGATGTGGCAGGAAATGCCTAGGAGGTGTTGCGTTCCAGAGTGCTCTTCAAATTACAGAGGAACGGAATATGTCACTGTGTTCAGATTTCCAAGTGATGAGAAGCAGCGGGCTAAATGGATCCGATCCATTCCACGGAAGGATTTCACTCCTACGAAAGATGCATCAAACATTTTTCTGCAGAGTTTATAGTGACTGAAAATTGTGTAAAGCGTCCAGACGGATCAATTTTATGCGTGAAGAGAACTATTCCTAAACTTGCGGAAGAGGCATATCCGTCTGTTTTTCCTATTTTGCCGTCCTACCTGTCGTGTGAGCCACCAAAAAAGTGTTGAACACCAGAAGACAGACATGCAGAACTGGATGTACGCGATCAGCAGGCATTTGTGGACTGGGAACAAATAGACACCATTGATTCTTTCAACACTCTGTGTTCTTGGATTAATGCTCATATTGGACATGATCCTGATTTGGTTGTTGTTCCATCAGTCGCACTTGTATGTATATGTATACTTGATGCAAGTGAATGTCCGAAAATCAAAGTTGCTGTTAATACTGAAAATAATTTAAAAGTGTCTGGTTTTTGTGATAATATTCGTATATCTGGTAATCGTTTGTGTTATGGATCTTGTGATCTGACGAATTACTTGACCGTTGGTCAAAACTGGATTTTCTGGTAAACCATTTTGTGACGGGTGATATTGAGTGTTGATCTGAGTCTAGAATGGAGCATGCTCTTTCTCTTCTTCAGCAGTTATGTGATGTAGTTGACAGCAACAGTCGGATAAAAGTTCATTCTCTTTAAACTTACAGTGCAAGAATGATGCTTTGGGCTTGTAAATTGTTTCTGTTTTCTCCTAAAGCATATGATTTCCTTAGGAAAAGTGTTTTAACATTGCCTCATGAGTCATACTTGCGACGTTTGACATCATGTTTGTCATCATCTCATGCAGATTCTGTAACTGATGTACATATTGCATACTTGAGAAACAAGACTCGGTATCTTGAGCCATATCGGAAAATTGTTTCGTTGATGTTAGATGAAATACACGTTGAGCCTACAGCAACCTTTAAAGGTGGAAATATTCAAGGCTTTGCCAGCAATAACTCGCAGCAGCAAGCAACAACAGTGCAGGCCTTCATGATTGCATTTGTTCTTGCTAAGGACAGAGATCTGAGAGATGTGGTATCTCTTGTTCCAGTTGTTAACATGACAGATGCATATTTGAAGGAAATTACATTGAAAGTGTTGCATGGTATATACATGATGCTGGTTGTGTATTATCTCTGACGATAATCGAATTAATCGAAACATGTTTACACTGTTGTGTGGTGGAAATGAGCTGAAGCCATTTATTGATAACCCATTTGACAGTGCTCACCATTAAATTATTTTTCTTGTTTGATTCTGTTCAATTACTAAAATGCATTAAGAACAACTGGATAAACCAAGCAGATAGTAGTCAAACATTTACATTTCCTGATCTTGATAAAAGCACTTTATTTCACAGAGCTTGTTTTGCAGATCTGAAAAAATTGCATAGCTTTGAAGAAACCCGGGTTGTTAAGCTGGCTCCTAATTTAACACGCACGGCTTTAAACCCATCTAGCACTGAACATCAAAAGGTTAGCTTGGTTTTGAAAGTGTTTCATGAAAAAACTATTGCAGCTCTTGGCTTCTTTCCTGCACTGAGTGATTCTGTTGATGACACTAAAACATTCCTTGACATAATTTTGAAATTATGGAAACTTTTCAATGTGAAAGATCCACTTAAAGGGTGACATTTGCATGACAGAGACAGTGACCCATTTCGATCTGTCAATGATAAACGGCTGAAATTTGTGGAAAGGGTTATTTTAGTGGCTTAACAACTGGGAAGCAATGAAATGTAAAGGCAGGCATGGCTGTTTGTCACAAGAGACTCATTTTGCTCGTCAACATACTGTCAAATCTATGCAGTTGCTGATAAATTTTTTGCTAGCTGAATTAAAGTTTAAAGTTTAGCTATGTACTTCCTGGAAAATTCCAGACTGATAATCTGGAATACCGACTTTCTCAGTACCGAGAGCTGTCTGGAGGAAATTATCATGTATTGGTAAGAGAGATTATAGAGTCTGAAAAAAAGTTGAAGCTCATCAGTGTTTTGCATTTGAAATCTGCCAAGTGTGGTAATTTTAATTTGATTAAATTTCTGTCTGATGTTGATGATCAGGAAAGTTTTACTGCAGATGCAATTATCCCTGAAGCATATGCTGATGTTGTCCGTGATTGTTGTGATGGTTGCATAGAGGACAGGGACTTGACTTGCATTGTATTTATTGCTCGCTATATTGTCCATAACGTTTGAAAAGTTGGAAAAAGTTTTAACTAAATATTTTTAGTTTTCTAGTTTAGTTAACTCATTTACAAAATATTGCCAACTTTTAGTTAAACTTTTCTATTTTAGTTGAAAAATAGTTATAGTTTAACTAAAACAAAATTAGTTTGAATTGCAACAGTTGACAGTTGAGTCAGTCAGTTGTACAGCAACATCCATTTCGCTAGGGGGGAAAACCTTTCCCCCTCTGGCTCAAATTGGAAGCAGTCTGCTTCCATCCCCCCCCCCAATATGTAGTAGGCCCTGTACTATTCTGTACACATCCATTAGTTAGTTTTGATTTTTTGTTTTCCCAGTGCACTGTTTGTTAGCTTTAAAGTCATCTAGATGTATTTATTGAAACATATCATCGATTAGTTGTTGTTTTCTATTTTCAGATTATTGATTTTTCATATGCATTTTCTATTAGCTATGCATTGTTTTAAATCATGGCCCAAGGATTCACAATCAGATAACGACTATTACTGAGCACTTCAACAACCTTCTCAAATCATGCTCAGCATCCATGTACCGTACGCAATAAGAACTCAAACTGCACATGGGGCAACACCAGCCTTCTATGTGGGGACATGGGACAACACCAGCACTCCACGTGGCTACACAAGATGCTGTTCAGCTCTCCTGCATGGTCCGATGTGTCGCCGGATCAGGACATCGTGCCTGACTGGAAAAGCTAATGGGGTTTCTGTCCAAGCAAACGAGTCACCCAGTACAACCTAGGGAACCAGCCGCACTCCCAGAAAAAGACTCGAGACTTTATATCAAGAATGCTATATAAAGATATTTACTAGAGGACAGAGCAGTAATGTCGTGGAAAACATTATAAACTTAATCAAACCTAATACATGTAAAGGAACAGCTTTCTGTGCTGATGTTTTTGGGAGGGTCTTTAGGGTAATGGTAACACTGGCATGAAGATCAGCACGGACGAGGTATCGCTTCCCGCTACCCTCCCAAAGGTTGACTCAGCCTTTCATTCGCCATATGGCGTTGGTAAAATGAGCAGTGTATACATAGACGTGATGACACGTTGCATGGCTGTCAAACAGTTAAATTCGACTCCTGTAATAACTTGTGATCATCCGTTCCTAGGCCCCGCTATGAATGTAATCATGCTGATGTGTGTCAGTAAAAGCACGAGAAATAATAAAAGACGATTAAAAAAATTGATTAAATAAACGAAAATACAATCCAATAAAATAAATGTCACTGTCAAGTATATTAAACTGTCTACACCGATAAAGAAATAAATAAAAATAATGTAAACCGCTATCTACCAAATAAACCCTGCAGCGAGTTGGGTCTCCGATTGATGTAGCTGGCCTGTTATATTTAGAAGGCCGTGACCTGCCTCCCCTGCCGTCGCCACCACACCTGCACCGCCGTCGCCACCAACCTCCTCCGTCGTCGCCTTTACCGTCCCCGCCGTCGCCTCCACCGTCCCCGCCGTCGCTTCCACCGTCCCCGCTGTCGCTACCACCGTCCCCGCCGTCGCTTCCACCGTCCCCGCTGTCGCTACCACCGTCCCCGCCGTCGCTTCCACCGTCCCCGCCGTCGCTACCACCGTCCCCGCCGTCGCTTCCACCGTCCCCGCCGTCGCTTCCACCGTCCCCGCCGTCGCCTCCACCGTCCCCGCCGTCGCTACCACCGTCCCCGCTGTCGCTACCACCGTCCCCGCCGTCGCTTCCACCGTCCCCGCCGTCGCCTCCACCGTCCCCGCCGTCGCTACCACCGTCCCCGCCGTCGCATCCACCGTCCCCGCTGTCGCATCCACCGTCCCCGCTGTCGCATCCACCGTCACCGCCGTCGCTTCCACCGTCCCCGCCGTCGCATCCACCGTCCCCGCTGTCGCATCCACCGTCCCCGCTGTCGCCTCCACCGTCACCGCCGTCGCCTCCACCGTCCCCGCCGTCGCCTCCACCGTCCCCGCTGTCGCTACCACCGTCCCCGCCGTCGCATCCACCGTCCCCGCCGTCGCCTCCACCGTCCCCGCCGTCGCTTCCACCGTCCCCGCTGTCGCTACCACCGTCCCCGCCGTCGCATCCACCGTCCCCGCTGTCGCATCCACCGTCCCCGCTGTCGCATCCACCGTCACCGCCGTCGCTTCCACCGTCCCCGCCGTCGCATCCACCGTCCCCGCTGTCGCATCCACCGTCCCCGCTGTCGCCTCCACCGTCACCGCCGTCGCCTTCACCGTCCCCGCCGTCGCCTCCACCGTCCCCGCCGTCGCCTCCACCGTCCCCGCTGTCGCTACCACCAAAGTTCGACCGTACGTTACAGCAGAAAATAGCGTACGCGTACGGTACGTAATTTACTAAAAATAATAGCGTACGCGTACGGTACGTTCGTATTCCGTACGTATGAGCAGCCTTTAATATTAGTTGCTTCTCGTGACGTCACATTTTGTCTCCTCATTTCTCGTCGTTTTTTTCTCGTCGTTATTACGTCACTTTACAGTTCTTATTTGTAGTTCCGTTTCAGCGAAGAGGTAAATTATTATTTTGTTTTTATTTTGTATAATTTGATTATTTTATCTACAGAAATAAAACAGGCTGACGAATTGTTTTAAAACGTTTTCCATTCTTTAATTTGTAATTTTGTTATTCCTTGTTAATTCTATAATAAAAAATATAAAAATTAGCGTACGCTATTTATTAATTTAGCCAAAAAATAGCGTACGCGTACGGTACGCATTTCAGCAGAAAAAAATAGCGTACGTTCCGTACGTACGGTCGAACTTTGGCTACCACCGTCCCCGCCGTCGCATCCACCGTCCCCGCCGTCGCCTCCACCGTCCCCGCCGTCGCTACCACCGTCCCCGCCGTCGCCTCCACCGTCCCCGCTGTCGCTACCACCGTCCCCGCCGTCGCATCCACCGTCCCCGCCGTCGCCTCCACCGTCCCCGCCGTCGCTACCACCGTCCCCGCCGTCGCCTCCACCGTCCCCGCCGTCGCTACCACCGTCCCCGCCGTCGCCTCCACCGTCCCCGTCACCGCCACCACCGTCGCCGCCGTCGCATCACCGTCACCGCCGTCGCCTCCACCGTCACCGCCGTCGCCTCCACCGTCACCGCCGTCCCCGCTGTCGCTACCACCGTCCCCGCCGTCGCATCCACCGTCACCGCCGTCGCCTCCACCGTCACCGCCGTCGCCTCCACCGTCCCCGCCGTCGTCTCTACCGTCCCCGCCGTCGTCTCTACCGTCCCCGCCGTCGCCTCCACCGTCACCGCCGTCGCCACCAACCTCCTCCGTCGTCGCTACCACCGTCCCCGCCGTCGCCACCAACTATACCGCCGTCGTCACCACACCTACTCTGCCGTCATAAATGGTATTTTGGGGCACCCTAACTTTCCGCGGAATCGCCGGGGCCCTACGCGGTTGCGTATTCAGCGTATTCCTAGGGACGAGCCTGCGGGGCGGTGTACAGGAGGCGCGCTGTAGCTTTGGCGACGCTGTGGAGGGCGCGTGGGTACAGTCCATAAGCTCTCAGGACGCTCATGGCGTAGAGGGAGAAAGAACACGATCCCAGGAAGCGACTAGTAGGTCACTACTGATTAAGTTTAGCAAAGATAAAGATTATTCTTACATGTATTCGTCTCATCACAAGCCATGAATGGCCGCAACGTCTCTTTGCCTCTTTTATCGTTTTCGCGTTGCAGCGGATTTTTAACTCCTTCACAGAAGACAGTAGCAGCAACTGCTGGAAGACACTAGCAATAACAACTACAAGCAACGGCCCAATATAATATTATGTCGTCTCCGCTGTACTTGACGTTTTCGATACAATGATTACAGTTATCGTTAATGCTGCTGAAACTATATCATCGGAAGGTTAATACAGGTGTATAGGCCTACACAGATCTGAAGAAGCTGGCCACTGCCCTATAGTCGATACTCGATTGCTTCCTCGAAATACCTGCCTATCGTCTTAGACTGTCCAACCTTTACTCCCGTCGACTGCTCTGATAAAGGCCACAAAGTCCCACTGCACTCGAACTCGTTTAACGGTGTCCTCAACACGGACCCTTATCGTGGCATATTTATCGAAGCACTTCCAATGGTACAGTCGTTATCTTGAGATTTCTACAGCGTCCAAACAAGGGATGTCGCGGGATTCAGCTTATTCATAGGAGCTCAGTCATATAAAATCGATAGGCAAGCAAGATCAAAATTGGTTCATGGTGAAGATCCAAAGGCAAACAATCAGCCGGTGTTTAGAATTGAAGCAGTGAGAGATGTAAGATGGGGTAGGATATATGGAGACCAAACTTCATAGCCCGACAGCTCCTCCTCCACAAGCCTTAACAATATGTAAAATGGAAATTGCTAAGAAGTTGGTGTCTTAATAGTTTACTAGGCAACCGAGATAACAAAGATCTAATGTTTTGCATTGTCTGGGCAATTCTATAGCCCCTGTTTCGTACCTCACAAAGCGCGTCTATAGCCAGCCCAACTGATGTAAGAAATGTTAAAGCCGTGGGAAGAGGGTGGAAACCTATGGACACAAGTGAAATATATGGGGTAATGTATCTTCAATAGGAGTGGGGTTTGGAAAGGTGGAGGGAATTTCCAACTTTCCAAAATCCACCCTGCATAAATCATACAGTCTTTGCACACTTTGAAGTTAAGAAGCACTGTTTTGCAATTGTCTTAACAGTTATTACTGAACCCTTACTTTCTAATTTGAATCAACAGCAATATTTGACATGTACTCATATCCTCCAATCAGACAAGGAATTATATACTACCAGTCAATTATGCATTGCACAGATGTTGTGACTGAATAGCAATGACGACTGTGAGACCTGCTTGAAACCTTGACAATCGATAACCTTCTCTGCAGAAATCACATTTTACAAATTAGACAGAGCAGACCCAAAAGTAACATTCAATACAGACGAACATGGTGAAAGTTACGGAAGCAACGAGATAAGATTCAGAAGGACAATGGTTCCAACTGCACACAAGACCAGATCACTACCTCTGCTAACTCTTCCGCATGGTCTCTATACGGGTCCCAAATTAGAATATGGATTCCATATGGGCTACATGTGGGAATGCTGGCAGCGACTGTTGTGCCCAACACTTTAAAATTCAAGCGTATGCTAGAAAACGTTATTCCACAGACTCACAAAAGCTTTAATTAAAAAGGCATTTTTAAAATTAATTACATGCACACACATAAACACATAATTATGTGAATGAAAGCACACAAATGAATTTATATCATCAATCCAGATACTCTTTAGTCTTATACTATTATACCATGTACTGCAATATAAATCTAGCATAACATATATTTACAACTTACGTTTGTGACCTGCTGTCCCCAAGCACTTATACACTACACAATTTAGCAGTGCCTCGTGCCATACGATAGAAGTCATTACATTAGATTGGGCTGTTAACCACAGCCCAATGACCAGCAGCGCGACCACTCTACATTTTCTGAAATCCCAAGATCTTGCCAGAAAAATCCCAAGATTGGCCAAAAGTGTACCAAAAACTCCCAAGTTACTGAAAAGGAAAAAGTTGTGATAAAATATGAAATGCATTTTAACAATCACAATTATTCACAAAAATGCCGAGCTAAGAACTGGCAAAGAAAAAAACCTGGAGCATAACATTGAATTAACAAATTACAATGTTTACAAGTAACAATAATAATAAATGTCTTTCAGACATACCCACTAAGCGAGTTTTTCTAATATGATTCGCTGCCACTGTTGCAGAGTAGGATAAAAACTAGTCTGTAGACCTTGGAAAAAATCCCAAGATTGCTATGCAAAATCCCCAGATCCCAAGTCGGACCCCCAAAATCACAAGATCTTGGGAAAATTCCCAAGGAGTGGTTGCACTGCCAATGACATATTTTCACTCTGGGTCCAACACTTAACACTTTAACGTCGAGCGTGTACTAAAAGTGACTGAGAAACGAAAGCAGCTCGTCGTTAAAGTGTTAAATGAATCCACTCTCAGATGGGTTCTTTTCCACAGCTTTTGGTCATTTCCTTCAGACATTCTGTGACATTTAACTCACACAGGAAAAAGCTAAACAGCAAACTAACCAGTGACTGCTCAGTTTGCAAACCTTTCATTTATTTATAATTAACACGTACAAACTGCATAGATGTTATGTATCTATATAGCTATACATGTATCTATCGATCTACAATTATACAGAGAGGCTTTTATATGACATTAGGAATGTGACGCAGACAGATCACAGCGAAAGCAAAGCACAAGCCTGTAGCATACATCAGCAATGTCACATTTTACCATTACACAAATTACGAGGTTACGAGAAGTGTTCTTTTAGGGGCGTTGCACACATCTTAATTACATAAAACACAGATGCACAGGGTCTTTAGAAATTGAATTTATTTCACTGCTTGTCAGCAGTTATTACCATCATCTTCGTCGCTCATGTTCTGTAGTTTCCCCACTGACTGAGAAATAGAGTTTAACATCAACTGCATTGACATACTGCTTACCAAATAATGTAATCATATGAACAAGCTCCTCAGTCCTACTCCATCAGCTGCACTGGCTTCCTGTCGAGTTCAGAATAAAATTTTAATCGGCCTGTTTGACCTATAAAGCCCTCAGCACCAGTACACCTACCTACCTTCTGTTACTACTAACTCCTTACATTCCTCCTTGTTGCCAGCAATCATCAAGTACATGTCTTTTTTTGGCTGAGCCCTGATGCAGAACAGTTATGGCTCTCATGCATTCCGCACCTCTGCACCCAAGGAATGGAATCTACTGCCACTCTATCTTCGTAGCTCAAATTCACTTCTTTCCTTCAAACAGCGGCTCAAAACTTAATATTTCTCTTTGGCTTTCAAGGATTTGGAAATCTACTTGCACCTTCTCCTGGTGACTGACTGACTATTCATGCCTCAGATTCACATTACAGTGTGACCGTTTGCACATTACAAATTTAATAAATAACAACAATAATAATAACAACACACTTGCTTATATTCTTCTGTACCAATTCCTAACAATTAGGGTACACGGTGAAAATTCTATTATCTGAGATGCATCACAATCATACCAACTGAACAACTGGGCGTGATATTACCAACATGCAGATCAAGCAAATGAATTTCAACTTTTGAACACTTGTCAAAACTAGCATTCTAAAAAGGCCAGCTGCACCAGAAATTTTACTTTCACTTGCTCAGATAAATCTCAAATTGTAAACAAACTCTTCAACAGATCACACTTCACAAAGACTCTATTAAGAACAGTATACCTCAACTACTCAAAAAGACCTAGAGCTGTGCCAGTTGTTTTGGGACTCTGTCCGTTACTATAGGTGCCGCAAACACCAGGATGGACTTGATCTGAATAAGCTTGATTGAAGAAGCATCAATGATCTCTGAATACCAAGATCAAGCAACAGAAGCACACACAACACATAGGAAAACAAAACATCAAGACACTTGACTGCAAGTAAAATAACTTCAAAACCCAGTTAGTGTTGATTTGTTAACATGGACCTGTCATCAACATGCCTCATGATTAGGGATGTTAAACGAAATTCGGAAATCCGAATTTCGGTTTTGAAAACGAAATTCGGTTTTTATTATTGACAAAACGAAATTCGAATTTAAAAAAAATCATTTCGTAGTGAAAATTTCAAGAAATGCCAGATAGAATTAATTCATGCATTTCTTTAGTGTTTACGATTGTTTTCATTGAATATAGCCGGCAGATAAGAAGGTGTTTATTAACGTATGTTACAGTACCTAAAATATAAAATAACTTGCGTTATATAATAATATATTAAATTTTCAATGAAGGCCAATAAAAAACGAAATTCGGTTTAAAATCGGATTTCTAAAACCGAAATTCGGATTGCCAAAAAAACCGATTTTAACAACCCTACTCATGATACAGATGTACACCAGGCTGTGCATTAGAAGGGATAATGTTTGAAAAGTAAAATACCGGTAGTCAGCTCTACAAGGCAGTTCTTGTGAACCCTGTTAACCGATATGACATGTTAAGTGAATACCCTTGGGAGACACAACATGTTAATCAGAATTGTGCATAAACTGGGAGCACGTAAGAGTTCACACAGTGCTTTCAAATCAATCGACTGTTTCTGCAAAGCCGCGAGATGTAAATGTAAACTTTTTCTATGGCGACCGTATATAACCTTGATCCTGCTCATTTTTCGTTGAATTTGATCGTGATATCCTTCACCAATGCTGCCTGTTTGAATGGGTGCCACGTCATTTATGGTCCCTGTGTCTGGACAGTACTAGCCCGAGATTTAAATCCCTGAAATGAGCCAGCATCGGGTAGAGAACTGCGATCCACACAGTCTCCTACACAGAGGTACATGGGACGCAGCCTAAGCTCCAACCAATGTAGCTAACTATGCCAATGATGAGTGTATCGTAAAGTAATCAAAGTTTCTGTTCAGTTCAGTCCAGCCAGATGAAATGGTATCCATTATTCAGACCCATGAAAATCATCGCCTATAAACTCAAAACAATCACACATGTAAAGCGCATCATCAAACAGGCCATGAAATCGATCACACATACAGCCATCTGGCAACATCCGATTACCATGCCATCTGCTTAATCACGAAGACTCTTGCCGGTCACGCAGTTGGGTCACACTGCCCTCACAGTGATCACACAGCACATCAATGTTGTTATCACACTTATTAAAATAACACAAACTTTAATCATAAACACAATCATTTTGATCACACAGGACAGATAAATCATGTTAAAATACATGATCCAATTTCTCATGCTGCATTGTTACGTGCTTTTACCACTGTGGCTTTGAAGTCCTAAACATGATCACTGCAATATCTGCAGGAGTATGGTGCTATATCATCTGGCAAAATTTCACCAGAGTACGCGATCGTCAGTGAGTTATCATAGTTCTAGTTCCTTGGTTGTTTTGGAACACCTCAGCACAAACCAGCATCTGCTCAGTTAGTCTTGAGAAACTTAAAACTAAAATTGAAATCAGCAAATCCCACAAAAACAGCACCTGAGAAAATTCCAAAATGTATACAAACAAACTGGATTCCTCACCATTATCACAATCCACTTTTATTAAAAAAAATTTATTTCCTTAATCAAATGAAAGCAAAACTCGATTCATCTTGCTAAGAAAGTTCAGTAATAATAAAATACAGCCCGTAAAAAAAAGTTTTTTACTATATCCATCTACTATCCTATAATGCGTCTTATGAAGCAGTTACCTCTACAAATATATAGTCCGCGTTCATTTTACGACTGCGGCCAATCACAACGCTGGCCAATCACAACGCTGCGTATCGGAAAAGGGGATTCCCCGATTCGAAAAGTTTAGTCCCCGATTCTATAAGCTAGCCTTTTTGGGGAGCTGAAATTTTGATAGAATGAAGTGTGTGCGAGGGCGAGTCTATATGCCAAGTTTCACGATGATTGAATGATTGTAAGTGATCGAACTAGTCGTCGCAAGATTTGACTTTTTAGCCTGTGGCTCAATCAAGCAAGCAAGCAAGCAAGCAAGCAAGCAAGATTCCCGCAAGTTAAAGTAGATGGATAAAAAAGTAATCTGATAACAAACTCACTAGTAGCCACAGACGTGAATGTGTATTTTTCTTATTATTCAGTTTTTATCTATGTATAAACAATTATAATAAAATAATTTGCATTAAATAATAATGATACTGATCGTTGAACACAATTTTTTTACGATCTTTCGTCCTTTCAAGCGCATCTCCTTACACATAAGAGTAGCAAAAAATAATTAGAAATTAATTACATCACACAGAAATATCGGAATAATCCATCTCACAACTGACCACACATGATGTAGTCTTAATCTGTTTTAAAAAATCATGAATAGAGTTGCCTCAGTTCAAAATTTATTTTCAATACAAACGACTCTGAATAAAAGAAGCATTTGGATTACAAGCACAACCAGAAATCACAAAAAAATGTTTGACAAGATTCTTAGGGCTTCTTAGTCTATGGAGGAACTGGAATCTGGCACAGGGACACGAGGACCTGGATAGTGGAGGCGGATCTCCACCAGCTGCTGGTCGGAAAAGGGTTGTGGAAATAGAAACGCTGCAGAGAGAGGAGTGCCACTAATGATGATGAACGTAAAATACTCTGCAAATGCACCAGCATGGACAAACCATACTTCAAACCATTTCTTCATTTGCTTTACAGTTCAACAGTCTGACCATGCCAGTATGCCATCAAACTAAAGGAACACATGTTCGAAATCCAAACATGACCCATGGCAGTGCTAAGCAGATTTTTTCATTACGATACATTATATCTAACCGCAGATATTCAGTAGTAACTTCCTCTTTCAAAATACATAAATTTACTGCTTACAAAATAGCATACGAATACTAATTCAAACAAATCAGTCAGACTTTTGAGCATCAGCGAGAAAGGCAGGCCACATTACAAGTCACCACAGCATCACGCTGGAACCACAGCACAAATACCGGCACATCACAAAGAGCGGTTTAAGTCTGTTACGATGGCAAGAACGTTGCAAGCGGCTCCTTCACTCGAGGCTTCATGTTCTCAAGATCAGTATTCAAAGTCTCAGAAGTCGTTACTATCTGTAACAGGTAACAGTAAAAAATACAAGTTATTATGAAAATTCTTCATGACAGAAGCTTTATGAATAGCTACAACTTGAGTCTCTGCAAGGATTTCCATTCCATACCACTTTTCTGATGATTTTGAATCAAAAGTCAAATACGTCAGCCAGTTTTCATAGTAACAGGAACCGGTATATGTCAATATTTTGGGAATATCACCCATATAATTCTTTGCCACATCCCATATTTTAAAAAGTAGCAAAGGCAGACCAAGACTATGCTGGACAGATAATATAAATGAGGACATAACATCACTTGGACTGACACTAAGGGGAGCAATGGACTTGACAAATGACTGAGGAAAATGGAGATCATGTATTCGAACCTATCGCCGCCAAATGGCTGGCATCAGGAACTGATGATGATGATGATATTTCAAACAATGAATAACCAGATTTGATTGCCTCCCATCTCTCGTTCCCTCTCATAACGAACTCAGCATAGCTGTGTCCATGATGCGACGTCACACTATTCTGTCCTCAGCCCAGCTTCATGTTGTATGAAGGCCAAAACAGTTCATTTGCTGCCACCTATATTAATGGCATTTCCAACATTCCTGAGCTGTTCCCCAGAGTAAAGTAAAAGCAGTAAAATAAAAACTAAAAACAAACATATTTACCATAACGCATTATCTTACATGCATATTGAAAAGGAATCCTTCACTCTTTTTTATCTGCCAAAAGTCACAATATGGAAGCAACCTATGACAGTACATTACACTGAGCATCCAAATCTAAGTTCTGCTCCAGTGTATTACAAATTACAATAACATTTCAGATAAAACGAAACCCACATCTTACCGTTTCTATTTCCGTCCTCGATATGATTGGTTCATTTAAAACGGACGCGTGAGACATGACTCCAAAGGGCAGAGAATGAGGAGTCTTCAGAGCCGAGTGAACTGACACCAACGAGTTCAGACGATCACTGGAAAAATAAGAATAAATTACAAAAGAACCAAATACATTGTATTGTATCTATAAATTTATTAAGCGCCTCTCACAGTAAACACCGATCAGAGGCGCTCCCAGTGCGAAAGACCTCAAGTGAAAAGCGTGGTCTTAAGACAGCGAAAGGAAGCACCTGGACCACCGGTTAATATTGAAGAACGAGTTGATGTAGGAAGTTGGTTCCACAGTGAAGGGCCAATGAAGGCAAAAGCTCGAGATTTAAATACATCTAAGTAAGATATTCATTTGTCTATTTTGTAATTTTAATCAGACAGTGCCACTTGACAAGAAACCAATCTGAGGCACCCTTAACACTAGCCTAAATAATGTTGGCTGGTTTGGCTGGCCTCTTCATCCTACATCTCAAGGTGGACCTGTTGTTCCTTTCGCGCACATCAAAGATCTATGCAACGTTGTGCCTTTTAAGCGGTTGGGTCAACCATGTGGAATAAAATTCCTCCAGATCTACATGTTCTTTTAACTAAACTAAGGACTCCGCATACACCTTTAACAAGCATTTGAAAGCTGTTTTTTATCTCCAGAGTTGGGTCAGGAGCGCCTCTGAGTAGGTATCGTAAAGTGCATGAATGAACAAATCAATGCTAAGGTTCATTTTAAGTTCACCAACAAGCAAACAGTGCTCAGATAACTAGAAATACACAAGTGGCAGGCACTTGCACACACATAGAACTCAGCAAATGGATTACCATCTAGAGTGAACACCATATTCTGAGTTTAGTCAGGTGTGTTCATTTTGATGTTGGAGTCTACCACACACACATCTGCAAATCTGCTTAATTGACCATGCAAGACTTCAGTTTAATAAGCTAAGTTCATTAATCATAAGTTGCCTACTCAAAAAAACTAATTACCACTCTGTTATTATATTATTAATGAATATGTTAAGTTATACAATAAATTAGTCAAAGTCACGCAAGTCTTTCCTATGAATAAGATTTGTTTACCCGTATTGCCTGGTTTTCGTTGATTGGCTGTGGCTACGCATTCGCCCGCTGTCCACTGCATTTACATCGATGTAGGCACTGCAAACAAAACACGAATCATTCTTACAGCAACAGTCAGCATTCACAGAATGAAAGACTGAAAAGAAACTCATGAAAATCAGATATGTTATCCAAAAACTTCCAAAACCACCTGAGTGAAACTCTGAACTGTCTGACTGCCTAACATTGTCCATAAGCCAGAATGCCACACAGCCAAACACTGGCAAACAGATATGTGTCCATAAGCCAGAATGCCACACAGCCAAACACTGGCAAACAGATATGTGTCCATAAGCCAGAATGCCACACAGCCAAACACTGGCAAACAGATATGTGTCCATAAGCCAGAATGCCACACAGCCAAACACTGGCAAACAGATATGTGTCCATAAGCCAGAATGCCACACAGCCAAACACTGGCAAACAGATATGTGTCCATAAGCCAGAATGCCACACAGCCAAACAGAATTGTGTCCATAAGCCAGAAAGCCACACAGCCAAACACTGGCAAACAGATATGTGTCCACAAGCCAGAATGCCACACAGCCAAACAGAATTGTGTCCATAAGCCAGACTGCCACACAGCCAAACATTGTCCATAAGCCAGAATGCCACACAGCAAAACAGAATTGTGTCCATAAGCCAGACTGCCACACAGCCAAACATTGTCCATAAGCCAGAATGCCACACAGCCAAACACTGGCAAACAGATATGTGTCCATAAGCCAAAATGCCACACAGTCAAACACTGGCAGATATGTGTCCACAAGCCAGAATGCCACAGCCAAACAGAATTGTGTCCATAAGCCAGAATGCCACACAGCAAAACAGAATAGTGTCCATAAGCCAGACTGCCACACAGCCAAACATTGTCCATAAGCCAGAATGCCACACAGCCAAACAGAATAGTGTCCATAAGCCAGAATGCCACACAGCCAAACAGAATAGTGTCCATAAGCCAGAATGCCACACAGCCAAACAGAATTGTGTCCATAAGCCAGACTGCCACACAGCCAAACAGAATTGTGTCCATAAGCCAGACTGCCACACAGCCAAACATTGTCCATAAGCCAGAATGCCACACAGCCAAACATTGTCCATAAGCCAGAATGCCACACAGCCAAACAGAATAGTGTCCATAAGCCAGAATGCCACACAGCCAAACATTGTCCATAAGCCAGACTGCCACACAGCCAAACATTGTCCATAAGCCAGAATGCCACACAGCCAAACAGAATAGTGTCCATAAGCCAGAATGCCACACAGCCAAACAGAATTGTGTCCATAAGCCAGACTGCCACACAGCCAAACAGAATTGTGTCCATAAGCCAGACTGCCACACAGCCAAACAGAATAGTGTCCATAAGCCAGACTGCCACACAGCCAAACATTGTCCATAAGCCAGAATGCCACACAGCCAAACAGAATAGTGTCCATAAGCCAGAATGCCACACAGCCAAACAGAATTGTGTCCATAAGCCAGACTGCCACACAGCCAAACAGAATAGTGTCCATAAGCCAGAATGCCACACAGCCAAACATTGTCCATAAGCCAGAATGCCACACAGCCAAACAGAATAGTGTCCATAAGCCAGACTGCCACACAGCCAAACATTGTCCATAAGCCAGACTGCCACACAGCCAAACATTGTCCATAAGCCAGACTGCCACACAGCCAAACATTGTCCATAAGCCAGAATGCCACACAGCCAAACAGAATAGTGTCCATAAGCCAGAATGCCACACAGCCAAACAGTCCATAAGCCAATAGTGTCCATAGTGTCCATAAGCCAGACTGCCACACAGCCAAACATTGTCCATAAGCCAGACTGCCACACAGCCAAACATTGTCCATAAGCCAGACTGCCACACAGCCAAACATTGTCCATAAGCCAGACTGCCACACAGCCAAACATTGTCCATAAGCCAGAATGCCACACAGCCAAACATTGTCCATAAGCCAGACTGCCACACAGCCAAACATGTCCATAAGCCAGAATGCCACACAGCCAAACATTGTCCATAAGCCAGACTGCCACACAGCCAAACATTGTCCATAAGCCAGAATGCCACACAGCCAAACAGAATAGTGTCCATAAGCCAGAATGCCACACAGCCAAACAGAATAGTGTCCATAAGCCAGACTGCCACACAGCCAAACATTGTCCATAAGCCAGACTGCCACACAGCCAAACATTGTCCATAAGCCAGACTGCCACACAGCCAAACATTGTCCATAAGCCAGAATGCCACACAGCCAAACATTGTCCATAAGCCAGAATGCCACACAGCCAAACATTGTCCATGCCAGACTGCCAAACAGAATAGTGTCCATAAGCCAGAATGCCACACAGCCAAACAGAATAGTGTCCATAAGCCAGACTGCCACACAGCCAAACATTGTCCATAAGCCAGACTGCCACACAGCCAAACATTGTCCATAAGCCAGAATGCCACACAGCCAAACAGAATAGTGTCCATAAGCCAGAATGCCACACAGCCAAACAGAATAGTGTCCATAAGCCAGAATGCCACACAGCCAAACATTGTCCATAAGCCAGACTGCCACACAGCCAAACATTGTCCATAAGCCAGACTGCCACACAGCCAAACATTGTCCATAAGCCAGAATGCCACACAGCCAAACAGAATAGTGTCCATAAGCCAGAATGCCACACAGCCAAACAGAATAGTGTCCATAAGCCAGACTGCCACACAGCCAAACATTGTCCATAAGCCAGACTGCCACACAGCCAAACATTGTCCATAAGCCAGACTGCCACACAGCCAAACATTGTCCATAAGCCAGAATGCCACACAGCCAAACAGAATAGTGTCCATAAGCCAGAATGCCACACAGCCAAACAGAATAGTGTCCATAAGCCAGACTGCCACACAGCCAAACATTGTCCATAAGCCAGAATGCCACACAGCCAAACAGAATAGTGTCCATAAGCCAGAATGCCACACAGCCAAACAGAATAGTGTCCATAAGCCAGAATGCCACACAGCCAAACATTGTCCATAAGCCAGAATGCCACACAGCCAAACATTGTCCATAAGCCAGAATGCCACACAGCCAAACAGAATAGTGTCCATAAGCCAGAATGCCACACAGCCAAACATTGTCCATAAGCCAGAATGCCACACAGCCAAACAGAATAGTGTCCATAAGCCAGAATGCCACACAGCCAAACATTGTCCATAAGCCAGAATGCCACACAGCCAAACAGAATAGTGTCCATAAGCCAGACTGCCACACAGCCAAACATTGTCCATAAGCCAGACTGCCACACAGCCAAACATTGTCCATAAGCCAGAATGCCACACAGCCAAACAGAATAGTGTCCATAAGCCAGAATGCCACACAGCCAAACAGAATAGTGTCCATAAGCCAGACTGCCACACAGCCAAACATTGTCCATAAGCCAGACTGCCACACAGCCAAACATTGTCCATAAGCCAGAATGCCACACAGCCAAACAGAATAGTGTCCATAAGCCAGAATGCCACACAGCCAAACAGAATAGTGTCCATAAGCCAGAATGCCACACAGCCAAACAGAATAGTGTCCATAAGCCAGACTGCCACACAGCCAAACATTGTCCATAAGCCAGACTGCCACACAGCCAAACAGAATAGTGTCCATAAGCCAGAATGCCACACAGCCAAACAGAATAGTGTCCATAAGCCAGAATGCCACACAGCCAAACATTGTCCATAAGCCAGACTGCCACACAGCCAAACATTGTCCATAAGCCAGACTGCCACACAGCCAAACATTGCCCATAAGCCAGAATGCCACACAGCCAAACAGAATAGTGTCCATAAGCCAGAATGCCACACAGCCAAACAGAATAGTGTCCATAAGCCAGACTGCCACACAGCCAAACATTGTCCATAAGCCAGACTGCCACACAGCCAAACATTGTCCATAAGCCAGAATGCCACACAGCCAAACAGAATAGTGTCCATAAGCCAGACTGCCACACAGCCAAACATTGTCCATAAGCCAGACTGCCACACAGCCAAACATTGTCCATAAGCCAGAATGCCACACAGCCAAACATTGTCCATAAGCCAGACTGCCACACAGCCAAACAGAATAGTGTCCATAAGCCAGAATGCCACACAGCCAAACAGAATAGTGTCCATAAGCCAGACTGCCACACAGCCAAACATTGTCCATAAGCCAGACTGCCACACAGCCAAACATTGTCCATAAGCCAGAATGCCACACAGCCAAACAGAATAGTGTCCATAAGCCAGAATGCCACACAGCCAAACAGAATAGTGTCCATAAGCCAGACTGCCACACAGCCAAACATTGTCCATAAGCCAGACTGCCACACAGCCAAACATTGTCCATAAGCCAGACTGCCACACAGCCAAACATTGCCCATAAGCCAGAATGCCACACAGCCAAACAGAATAGTGTCCATAAGCCAGAATGCCACACAGCCAAACAGAATAGTGTCCATAAGCCAGACTGCCACACAGCCAAACATTGTCCATAAGCCAGACTGCCACACAGCCAAACATTGTCCATAAGCCAGACTGCCACACAGCCAAACAGAATAGTGTCCATAAGCCAGAATGCCACACAGCCAAACAGAATAGTGTCCATAAGCCAGACTGCCACACAGCCAAACATTGTCCATAAGCCAGACTGCCACACAGCCAAACATTGTCCATAAGCCAGAATGCCACACAGCCAAACAGTCCAATGCCACACAGCCAAACAGAATGTCCATAAGCCAGAATGCCACACAGCCAAACAGAATAGTGTCCATAAGCCAGACTGCCACACAGCCAAACATTGTCCATAAGCCAGACTGCCACACAGCCAAACATTGCCCATAAGCCAGAATGCCACACAGCCAAACAGAATAGTGTCCATAAGCCAGAATGCCACACAGCCAAACAGAATAGTGTCCATAAGCCAGACTGCCACACAGCCAAACATTGTCCATAAGCCAGACTGCCACACAGCCAAACATTGTCCATAAGCCAGACTGCCACACAGCCAAACATTGTCCATAAGCCAGACTGCCACACAGCCAAACATTGCCCATAAGCCAGAATGCCACACAGCCAAACAGAATAGTGTCCATAAGCCAGAATGCCACACAGCCAAACAGAATAGTGTCCATAAGCCAGACTGCCACACAGCCAAACATTGTCCATAAGCCAGACTGCCACACAGCCAAACATTGCCCATAAGCCAGAATGCCACACAGCCAAACAGAATAGTGTCCATAAGCCAGAATGCCACACAGCCAAACAGAATAGTGTCCATAAGCCAGACTGCCACACAGCCAAACATTGTCCATAAGTCAGAATGCCACACAGCAAAACAGAATTGTGTCCACAAGCCAGAATGCCACACAGCAAAACAGTGTGTACAATCGAGTAACATAGCACTAAAACAGCTCAACATCATTAACATGAAGTGCACCCCATTTTTGAATGGCGTCAGTCCTAAGCCTTGACAAAGAATGAGGGCAATGCTCATCATCTGTGTAATGGCAGAGTGCCATTAAACAGGAATTACCACCATACCATACCTGCCATGAACATGGCATAAACCTTCAAACATATGAAGACTGAAGAGATGAAACTTACTGTGCAGATCGATCTAGGATTTGTGCCAAAGTCTCACTTCCACTGGGTCTAGTCACAGGTGGTGGAGGAGCAGGCCTGTGTCCAAACAAAAAGAAATCAGTAAACAACCTCACAGTAAATACTTACACCAAGTACAATACATAAATGAGAATTTGTTAGGCGCAACTTCAAAGAAAAACTAATCAGTAGCACTCCCAACAGAACAAGGAAAACCATCATTCAAACAGAATAAATGTGGCACAAATGTGAAAAATAGAAGGATGTTAAGTTTACTCAAATATGTCTTGACTTACTTTAAAAACAGCTAGGATATGATCCTCAAAACTGAACATTGAAGCAAGCTGATTATAAGCTGTGTATAAACTTAGTCCACATTGCTGTTCATGAAATGGTTACATATAAAATAACTTTCTCCTTGAAGGTCTTTCAGATAGCATGATAATATCCATAGTAACTCGTTCTTATATGACTGATAAAAATCGTTTGAGAAAAACGTTTATGATATTTCTCAGGTCTGACCACCATCAAAACGCTCAAAAACTGATTTTGCGAGATTCAACACATTTTTCTTACTGTATAACTGGTACATTTGGTTGTGAGTTGTGCAGCAGACTTGAAGTTTCATCTGGCTCACGGAACTGTCACAAGAACATACATACATGTCATAAATAGTATGTCACAAATAAATAAAATTATAATGATGTTTCCAAAATTCTTCACAAGTAATCCAATGTGCAAATTTCTTCAAGCTGCATACATTTATTCACAAATAATCAAAAGTGAACTGCTTTGGCAGAACCAACTATTCATAGCTAAAGAAACTTAACAAGAACTTTTAAAATGCCAACTGGGATCACTGTGCAATGTGCTGCAGTACGTAAAGAAACTAGGACAGATGTGACGTACACACAAAAACACACAATGTACAAAGTCAAGAAGGAGAAGGAGTAGGAGGGGAAGGTGGAGGAGGAGGTGGAGAAGGAAGTGGAGGATGTGTGGAGGAGGAGGTGGTAGTGGAGGTGGAGGATGTAGAGGAGATGGTGAAGGAGAAGGGCAGAGCCATCTCTTAAGCTCTGAGAGGCTGCCAAAGGTATGAAATGTTATTAGTGATTTTCTTGGCCTCAGCATATGAGGGTACTGACCAGTCCTCTCACTCAACAACTCGAACATCCCACAGACAGTGTACAAAACTCTCTAACAGCTTAAATTGCAAGGGCTGCAGTTTCACCTCAAATGCTTAAGCTAAAACTGTATCTATCTTGTCTTGCAATGTTACAGTTTATTAAAAAAACACTTCACAGATAAAATGTAAGTTTAAAAAGAATCTGCTATCCAGAACAGCACTTCATAAGGCATGAAGCACTTCATGATCCACATCCTACTGCTCAACTCCAAGCCGCATTTCATAATTCAACTGCTTCAAAAAAGCAGAATCAGCACGTGATGCGTCTGAATGAGGCTAAAAAAGTTTTGACAAGCTTATAGTATCGGGGGCTAAAGGCTATAGTGCGTAAGTTTACTGACGTCGTGAGTGTCAGTTAGGGTAAAGTTAGGCGTCTTGAGGGTCGGTTAGGGTCAGGGTTAGGGCTGGAGTCGTCATTAGAAAAACTGGTACCGTCCGGTGTTGGTGCAGCATGCCAAAAGATACTGTATAATCCTTCAGCCCACGATACTATAAGTTTACGAACGTTTTTATCTCTACCAGAAAAGCTACTAATCTACTTAATTCACGTGAAACTCTAGTTGTTTCTACTCAGAAAGAACACGAGTTCCACTCCAAGGTACAGTCCACTTAGGCAGTTAATTAGTATTCAAACCACACTTCTGTTCAAGGCTGAAAGGAGTCACCCAATCCAAGCTATACCTACGCTATACTATTATCTATTAATCGCAAAGATAATCCTTAAAAACTATTTTCAGTAAACTGCATCATGTGCCTTTTCGTATTTTCATTATAAATAGGCCCGGATGTTTTCTGTCATGCCCTACGCGTACCAAAATGGGTTTCGCTGATTATATCGATTAAAAAGACACTTCCATTCCAAAACTCCATCAAGCTTCATATACATAAATAACCGTAGCAAATGTACTTATTTATTCTACATACAATGCTCGTGTTTACTTATAAAAAGTGCCTCCTTTCACCGTCCACATAACGCCCATCGCTGTGCCTAGAAAAAGTCAATTAATAGCACTTGATTTCGCATTGGCAAGCGCCAATTGAAGAAGTTTCTTGAAGAAATGACATACCTGTCTGTCTTCATCCTCCTGGCTGCAACAGCAACCCATAATGGAGTAACTTTGAGAGAATTATGTCTTCGAATGTCTTTCTCTTTAAAACTCGACATCCATTGCATGGATCATGTGACGAGCAGCTCCACTTCCGCCACCAAACGATTAAAAGTGAACTCAGGTTTACATTCCTGAATTTCTCAAAGCCAAAGGAACTTTATTACAATATATCAATCAATCAATCAAATCTCTTTTATTGAAGCCAAATGAAAAACACATAACATTTCACCATAAAGTATCAGGATTGGCCGCAAGAGGAGTCCCAAAAGGGATCAAGATCCCGCTAACTAGGGACACCTAGAACAAGTTAGAACAACATTTCAGAAATATGAATTAGCTAAATCCTTGATAAACAGTGCAACATCAAGTTTCGTACAGCAATGCAAACAGTATAGTACATATTACACAGTAAATGATTAACTCGATTCAAAACACTATGAAAATATAAAGAAAAATATATATATATAAAATATATATAAAATATATATAAAACAGACTGTAGCATAAACTTAAACGCTACCATCAACTTAGATGCGAGTGGCTCCTTCTAAATTCTATAAACCTAATGCCCTAAATTTGATATTTTTAAATTATGCAACCCTAGTTTTTACTTGAAAGTACGTGTTTAAATAAAGCGGCAAATTCCGGACGCTCACTGCGCCAGATTGCATTGCGCTGCGAATATGGCTCACGCATTGATATTGCACACACCCTCACACACGCGCTCATAGTAGATCTTAATTGATTAGTCCTATATATATATATATCGGCTATAACTTTGTGTTGCCCACTAAAGATGATAAACTTTTTATCTCACGAGTCCTCTATAAAAAGCCATCCTCAAACCACTAATGCTGATAAATTACTCATCCCACGTTACTCTCTCAATTAACTTAACAATTCATCAGGTAATAGTTGATAACAATTTGTTGCCTTATTGTCGCTCTAACATTGGCTTCTTGTTATGGTATATGGTACAATCTTGCTTAGCATTCATTCATAACTTTTGTTAAATTGCAATGTACCTGATGGCTGTGTGACTATCAGTTTTTGTTACCAATAAAACGAATATAATAATAATAATAACCTACAATGATGCACTGGCGTAATTTTAACTATAGGCTACACTGGCAATGTAGCAGTGGTCGATTGGTGAGAGAGGTCGGACTGTAAAGCCGCTAAGCGGAGAGTAGGCCTACAGTTCGATCCTCGCCCGAGGCGGTTACTGTGTAGGCACCGCGAGCAAGTAGGCTACTTCGCGCACATTTGCTCTGCAGCATAACTGCATCTGTGCAATCGAGACGTGTGGACTTCTGAACTTTGGAAGAAGGGCAATATCAAATGAATTCTGTATGGTATTAATGAATCTAACCCTCAGCCAATCACTCGATCACTCATTATATATCCATCATCATGATCATTATCACCATAATTCTCGCCACAATCACCCCACATTAAGAAAACGCTTGACACAGTAATTAACACAATCATTTGTAATCAAGTCTGAATGCAATTCAGTTTAAATATGTATTCCCAGATTCAGACCGGAATAAGTTAGAACAGAAAAAAGCAGGAATTGAATTAAACAAACAGTTCCATTAATTAAAAATAATAAGTGATGAGCATTGAGCAATGGTATAACACTTATCATTTTGAGAGAACAAAGTAAAGAAAATATCATACGAGTTAACGGTAAATGAAATGAAGTTAACACATCAACCAATATGTTCACACTGTGATAACAAATGATAAAGTCATAGATGAGAGTCTCTGTAATTATAAAAACAACAGCTTCACAGTCATTATAACAATAATTATGCATGTTTTGTATCATTTACATAACAATTCAGTCACTATGCACCATTTTGATTGATTGCCTAATGCAGTTTGCATCCTGTTATATATTTTCCAGTGGGCAGTAGACCTGAAATTAGTTGAGAAAGTAGCCTATTATGGGTGCAGAAATGAGGTAGGCCTATATCACTGACCAACAATAAAACATACCAGTTTGCATCTTGTTATGTATTTTCCATTAGGCAGCAAGCAGGCCTATATATATTTGAAAAAGTATACCAGTGCACAGAGGTAAAAATCTGTACATAACTTTGGGGGACTAATTTTTGCATTTTTGCGGGACAGATAGGCCCAAGTCAAAATTTTGGGGACAGTCCCATTTGTCCCCCCCCTGATCTACGTTACTGCAGGTGCAGAAATGAGGTAATAGAGGTATATCACTGGCTAACAATAAAACCTGCCAGACAACCTTTGACAACCTTTTGCTTAATTTATACTTTAAAAGACAAGTATTGTATTAACTTAGTTGAGCTACACAATAATTACAAGAAAAGACTAATTAAATGAAACACTTTACTAATTAAGTGATGATATTGAAACGAACTCAACCGCATCAGTTAAATGGACGGAATCTGCCAATTATCAAAAGCCTCTTTCAAACAATTCATTATCTTCAGAGGCATGACAGATCTAACACTTGCAAGTAAGCATGACAACATCAACACAACAACCATATAACTTTCTCTTCGGGCAAGGGCTGATCCAGAAGGGCAGTTCAGGCATAGGCCATATTTGATTTTCTTTTGGGGTACATCATTGGGTGGACCCCACCCACATGGCCTTAGTACTCAGAGTTTTGTGTGATGCCGTGGTAGAAGCATGCCAACACAACTTTTTAGAAACATTATGGGCTTACTTTATAAAACAGAAACAATACAGTGATGTATACTCTGATAGAGGATAAAAAAATGTATAATTTTATCAACTTCAGGTCTGTATTTAGCTGAGCCTGAGGTTGGCTCACACAGCTTTTAAACACTTTGCGGACCGCTGTTAGTAATAGTTGCCCACAGGAAATGTAAATTAAACAAATGGCTACAATACTGTTCAAGCAAAGAGAAACAAACGAGAAAAAACAATGTGAAACTCATAGAAAACTTGTGAAAACGTGAAAAATGCCACAAAATATCAAGAAATCTCAGGCAAGAAAGTGAGAAGTCACACGAGTGAGAAAACCCAGTTGAAAAGGCCAATGATGATCATCAGCAATTTTGGCAACATGAAACCTTGAAAAATCAGCTCTAAACATGGCGATGACTAAATGTCATCAGGCATTTGGCCGACTTGAAACTGTGACTTGGTTCCAAAATTGGTCTCTCCCGAGTCTCGCCTTTCAAAAATAGCGCCAAAAATACCCCCACCATACACTGGTAAAATTGGTCCGCATTTCTCAACTACTGAATTTGTCAGCGCTATCAGATTACACGATTTCACAACTAATTGTCAGTTTCACATGCACTGCCAATTATCTGTCACTGAGCAAACAATATGAAGCACACTAATTATACTGTTAACACTAATTCCTCACGTAGACTTTACGGAGTAAACAAATGAAAGAGTTCGCTCTGATATCCTTCTTTCAGATGACTAGAAAACATTTGATAACAATTTCTTAATTAAACATTTCACTGGGAAAGCAAATCATACACACTTGAGATTGGTCTGCACAACTAATGGTTGTCTAAGTTTCTAACTTATGAGATTTTCTTATTCAAAATAATGCACGTTCATGAGTATATATGGTACACTTACATTTCATTTAATTATATGAAATGCTCAGTAGAGAGACAAACTAAATAAGCACATAGTTTAAAATTTATCGAAGTTAGGCGTGAGCTCTACTGTTTCCTAAAATAATTTTAAACAGTTGCGTGGATGTTATATACCTTCCTACTTTGCAGTCTTTCATTAAAAAAACGAAAAGCAACATGTAAGCCAGATCAGATGTGTACATTTTATGGTAATTGTGCTTGCTAAGCTGACTCTATTAAATTAAATTGTTCAGTTGAGTATATACAAACATTCTGTAGCTAGTAAACCTATATAAAATAAAAGCATTTGCATCATCCTAAGTAATAAGTCTCTGATAGACACATCCTGAATATTTGAGCAATCTCAAAATACAACTGCCTTCACCAACAATTGCACAAACTCATGCAGTCATACATTTGTGCCCTGCTGGGAGCAAATGTAAAAAAAAATAGCCTTTGATGATGGCAAAATATACCTTCTGATGTATTCTCATCTGCAAAACTTCATAACTGCTATCATTACAGTTTTTCTTCTCTATCCGTTTTGCCATATAAATATAAGCTTTACTAATTTATTAATAATAAAATTTTAATTTCCCAGCATTATTTATCCTAGTACATGCTAAAACAATCAAAAGCCAATCTGTGCAAAATGACCCCATGCATTCAAACTTGAATCTCTAAAACAACCAAAAGCCCAATTTGTGCAAATGACCCCATCTACATTCAACCTTGAATTGCTAAGTACTCCAGTTTTGGTACTATTACCTCCAGGGGTCACATTTGCATAGCTACCTGTAAGAAGCCTCTCAAAGAATTTAAATGCAATTAGATAAATAAGCTGCATCTGAAACTCTCATTTTAAAGAAATGCTTACGGATTACCAGTGACATAGCTAAACGTCCTACAATTAACAGCCACAGAATAAAAAAAACAACCGCAGCATTGAGAAAAATCTCCTATTCAGATCGTTTTTAATGCTTCAGTTAATAGCTGGATAAATATATATATGGCAAGCGAAGGAATCCTCTGCAGAACCTCAACTCATGAGAAAGACGTCTTGAATAATATTAGTTCAAGTTAACTGCAGTTGTTTAAAGTTGGAAGCAGCAAATACTCAATATTACAACATTCCGATAAAATATCAGTAATTCCTCACAAGTGTATATGAAATATCTTTATCATAATTATATTTTCTGCAGTTTGTGAAAACATTTTCTCTCACAGTTTCTCAAACAGATTCATCACAAAATGAGATTTAGCCATAAACAGAATGATGATTTAAAGTCTTATCAGAAATAACTCAGTCGATGCAGAATATAATAATAATAATAATAATATCTTTTCTTTAATGAAGCGCCTGACAAACGCACTGCGCTGTACATTTACATGTTATGCAATTTAAATCTTAACTACTAACAGAACAGACAGCTTGCAATACAACGGCGCTAATAGCAGCCTACAAACATATCCGCCCAACGGGGGCTCGAACTCGGTACCTCTCGGTCTCTGTGCCAGATGTTATCCAATGCGCCACGGCCCCCCCCACTGAATAACAGTAACTTTGCTCAGGGCTTGAATCTCTTGAACCTTTCCGTAGCTCTGTTCTCTGTTTCGAAGAGTCGAAAAATCATGTTGCCCAAGCGAAGCCAGAGCTGAATGTAGTCACAAGGAGATCTTGAATAGGGCATTCAAAAGCATGAGATTGCTGTTTCAGATGATGAAAGAAAACCCTGGGAACCAAGTGTGTTTGAATCCGGAACCAAAGCACCTCTAAATGGCTGACCACCTCATACCAAGTATTTCATTCTAGAAATGTCAACAAACAAGATCATGTTAGAATATAGAGTTCAGCTTCAATCTACCAGATATGAGTAAACATTTCTGTAGAACAACTCAGAGGTAACACATTCTTTCCTGCCATTACTGTTATTATTATTATCAACATTATTATTACACAGCCTGATCCTACAACCACAGTGTAGTCACTATAGATGAATTGGCTAGGGACACAAGTTGAGCAAAACCCTTAAACAAATTTCTACCCTGGAGGGGATTCGAGCCCCAACCTCTCAATTGACAGTCCAGCTATTATACCTAAAAATATCGCAAATGGCTATGTATACAGCAAACGGGCTAATTCTAAGTTACCTAAGTTGCTTCCAGTCATCAGTACATGGCAGCTATATGGTACCACATAGCTATTTAAAGGCTCAGGGTATGTAGTAAAGACTGTTTAGAATCAAATTCTGTTAATCAATCAGAAAAGTTAAAAAATGGCTCATTATTTAATATCTGCAATGGTTCCATAAAATAATGTTTACAATGGACTGGAATGTAACACATGCTTGCACTCAACTGATAATGTAATTGATAAATATGGCATGAAATTGTCATTATTGGTCATGAGACAGGGAGATGGTTGAATGGTAACACGCTGACACAAAGATCAGAAGGACACGGGTTTGATACCTGCTAACCCTGTAAGGACTCAGCCTTCCACTCCTGGGGCGACTGTAAAATGGGCAGTAGGACAGATGGGCGCCTTGCAGGTTGCCATACAGTTAAATTTGACTCCTGTTAAACTTGTTATCATCTGTTACTACTATATCATGTAATCTTACTGCATACTTGTCAGTTTAAATTAATAAACGAATATCATTATTATTACTATTAAAAATAATAAGCGATGTTAAAGCGTTGAAGAAGCACAGTTTCGTGTATTTTAACAGACAGATAGCCTCAGATCCTAGTGGTTCAGAAGACATGTAGTCTGTGTTAGAACCACTGCTTTGATTAGAAGTTCTATCAATTATTAAAATGAGGTTGAGGTACAGAGGCAGATGCATCTACCACAGCATTTGAGGGTATAATCAGAATTAGATGACCACAATTAGAATATTTATGAGAAAATATAATTAGAATTGGAGCATAATTAGAACAATTATCGGAAAATCAGAAAGTATAATCAGAATATGAGCATATTAGAATATTTATGAGAACGTATCATTAGAATTGGAATATAATTAGAACAATTATCAGACAATCAGAAACTACATTCAGAATTAGATCATAATTAGAATATTTATGAGAAAATATAATTAGAATTGGAGCATAATTAGAACAATTATCAGAAAATCAGAAAGTATAATCAGAATATGAGCATATTAGAATATTTATGAGAACGTATCATTAGAATTGGAATATAATTAGAACAATTATCAGACAATCAGAAACTACATTCAGAATTAGATCATAATTAGAATATTTATGAGAAAATATAATTAGAATTGGGGCATAATTAGAACAATTATCAGACTATCAGAAACTACATTCAGAATTAGATCATAATTAGAATATTTATGAGAAAATATAATTAGAATCGGAATATAATTAGAACAGTTATCAGACTATCAGAAACTACATTCAGAATTAGATCATAATTAGAATATTTACTAGAACGTTTAAAATCAGAATTGGAGCATTGTTAGAATATTAATCACGAAATAAAGCCGCTACGATTAAGACAAATAAAGCCAAAGGCAAGCACACAGCAGAACACTCAAAGCAGACAAGCAATGAAAAATTATCTTCTTAAGAAACAGAACTGTGAAGCAACTTGTACGCTTTGCAAAGAGATTCATACCAGAAAAAGAGTCGTCTCGAAGCAGAACTTGTTGCATTTTCATTGAAACTTGTCGTACAATTGCCACTAGATATCACTGGTGAGAGCCGGCAGCCCATGAGAGGAGAGGCTAAGCTAGCCTCGCCCGGTGAACCTTCAGAGCTTGTGACTGAGATCAGGCGTCGACGAGAGCTCACGGAAGACAGGATTTCGCGCTGCATGGTCTTCACGAAACGAGGTTGAGGTAAAGAGACAGAGGCATCTACTACAGCATCTGAAAAGGTCCATGTTTTTGTCGGAGTGCGTGGAATTGCTCGACTGTTAGGAGGAGCACCATTTGTTCTAGAAACGAGCCGAGCAGACTGCTTTCGTCGTGGAGCTGATAATCGAGTATCAGCCGGCGACAGCTGGAGCTGTTTCATGAATTAAATTGACATTGTTTGCATTATGCAAAATTTTTGTTTAATAATCATAAATCCAAAAATAGTAACAGCTGCAAGAAAATAAAAAATAAAAAGGACATAATCAAGTAAAGGTTTGGATAAGAATTTATATCTTATTTATACTGGATCAAACTGAGTAGTAGGTGAAGAGGCGCACTGGGCCCACCCCTGCATGCATACTCTACATTGAACCAGAAACATCCTAGGGGTTTATAGGTTGATCTTGTTTATACTATATCAAACTGTATGACCTTGTTCAGACTACACATTGGTGAACCTTATCACTTTTCAATACTTTGCTATGCCCACGAACAAAAAATGAAACTGAAATTTCAGAATGATGCAATAAACACACACACAAACTGTGCCAATGTCTGTAAACAGTCAAATTGTGCCAATGTCTGTAAATATAGTCTATAAATGCTACAGTATAAAATTGTAAAGAACATAAAGTTTTAAGTCACTCAGTGGCGTAACTAGGGGTTCGTGCGCCCGGAGGCAAGAATTTCCTGAACATTTTTTCTCAGTTCCGCCAAAATTTCTGATGACCTTTTTTTTTTTGCTTTTCCCTCTGTTTCTCAAATATCATTTTGCAACCCCCTACCCGGCGCCCCCGACTCTCACGTACAAAAAGTTTTTTAACAAAAACACATTTTCAGACCTAATTTTGCGCCCCCCGTCCTGCCCCTCGTTACGCCACTGAAGTCACTACAATGTTCAGTGAAAAATACCACAAAACACCCTTACAATATTTGATACTGAGTGAGCCAAACACCTCTGAACATCAATCAGGAGAAAACAAGTAAAATTACCATGTTATGATTAAGGTCACGACATCTGAGAGCAAAGAAGGTACTGTCATGAACAGTTCTGAGGATGATGTCGGGAAGAAGAGCCGTGACCGTTAACAGGAGGATCACGAACCAAACATACGGACTACTGAACATCATCTGAAAACTGCCATACATGATCATGGCATCGGAAAAGAAAGGCCTACAACAACCAAACGCACCGTTTTCAATTCAATTACACCAATGATGAGTTCAGTAAAAGAATTGATAGATTAGATCTCCATCATTGATGGCTGTGTGTTAAAAGTCAAGTTGAAAAGACTGAAATCGTAATTGTAATCTCAAAATTTCTACAGCACCCCAAACAAGTGAAGTCACAGGAACCAACTTATTCACAGGCGCTTAGTCAAAACATATTCAATACGCGGGGAGAAATCGGTTCAAGGTCAAGATCCATAGGGTCAGTCAGTCAGACAACTAAGGTGGATGATGTTTAGAGTTGAAATGGCAGGAGAGGTGAGGGGAATGAAGGGCTAAGTTGACATCTGGGAGGGTAGTGGGACGCAATCCCATCGTCCATGCTGATCTTCTGCTCTCGTGCCAGAGTGCTAACCATTACCATAAACCCCCTCTCCAAAACACTAAAACAATATTATGAGAACAGCAGTAAACTACTACAATTTGTAGATTTCCTGAAATTAACGAATAGGCACATAAACAAAATACCTATTGCAGAGTTAATAACAAACTATGAGAAAGATGAAAAACAGTGGTAGATGGAACACTGACCAAAGCATAGAGCAACAGACGAAAGTCATGACAAAGAAGGAGGCAAAAGACACGAAAAATGCCGCAATCGTAAGCAAGTTGAAATTATATGTCTCCAGAACCAACTGAAAAAAAAGACACAAAACAAATTCTAGAAAATAAAACATCAACCAACAAAATATGAAAATAAAGAATACACTTTATCACTTTAAAAGTACTTTTTGGATGGTTTGGGGACAAAGCCTGATTTTCCAGAAATAACACTTCTACCCCTTAACATAATGTATTGATTCCTGAAGTATAATTCTTATCTCGAGCAAAAGGGATTAAAAATAAAATGAAATAAGACTCCTTTATATCCATGGATAACAATAATAATCATCTTTGGAAGCGAAAACTCACTGCACTGGAAATGTTACTATAACAAAACAGTTAGCTGTAGGTTAATTGAAGTAAAGGCACAGCACTGGTATGCATGAAAAGGTAAGAAGAAAAAGAAGAAGAGCAGCCCCGAGTGTTAGCAACTTCATTTTCTTAGTCTTGTCATATGAGGGCGTGCGGCCAGTCCTCTCCCTCGCCATCTCATCTTCCCGCAGACAGTGTATGGTCAGAGTACTCACTATAGCCAAGTTGGCTTGGGGTGCAGGTGGAGCAGACATTTTGAACCAAATGCCTAATCTGGCAGGGATTTGAACCTCTAATCTCTTTATCGACAGTCCAGTAGGACAACCACTACACTATGAAAATATAAACTATGTCAAAATCACCAAGAAACTGGCAGACTACTGCACAAATGTACAACATAAAAACAGAGTAGCAGATCAGTACTTATTTCGTGTACTGCATGTGCTACACTAACTTTAAATTTAATTTCAATGCTATATCGTTTCTATTATGAGTACTTACTTTGATGTTGACTGTTATGACACATGTTGTCATGATGACTGTTCCAAAGTCATACAAGCCATAATCCTACAGAGTATCAAAACACTTCACATATTCAACTGAGCATAGGAATAAATTTAAGAAAATTAAATACTATGAGTTTAAAATTACTGTGCCTTCAAATATCCGAAGGAAATAAGTGAAATTATTGAATACGAAATATCTTACAATACAGCTGTAGTTGATATTACCCTCCTAACCCAGTTCAGAAGTGCAATAACCATACCATGGAACATAGATGGCAGTGAGCAATTGAGATTGAAGGTCCCTACCTGAGATGGGCACTATTAGTTAAATTGCTAATCGGTTAGAATTAGAATTAGCTACTTAAATTTGCTAATTGATTAGAATTAAAATTAGCAAATCTTGTAGCTAATCGAATAGAATTAGAATTAGCTGTTCGTCTAATTGATTAGCTAATCGATTAGAATCTACTAATTAGTTACCCATCTCTGTCCCCTACACAGGGAAGCTTGAACCACACTTTCACATTACAACCTGAGAGTTATAACCAATGAGATATATTATTAACGCTAGAGGGAACATGACGTATCTGCCTTACGCACAGATTTGAAGCCACAATCATAGTTATAATAACACCTTAGAGAGTTCGGCAGTTAATGGAAATTGAAATGACGCGTTTTGATTGGTTGAAATTCATGGACGCAGTCAAGCTTAAGCGAGACTTTAATTTCTTTTCGAAGCTTACGCCTTGCAAAAAGTACAACAGACACAAAATAACAACTTATCCATTAAATAATATTCCAGCGGCCTCGTTTTTGGACTTTAATAAGTTGCTACATCCACACACTACACAATTTAACTTCGATCGTTTCGCCATTTTGATTTGAGCGACCACAGGGTCAAGGCCATTATGGTTACCCGTTGAGCGGCCAAAGGGTCACAGCCTCACCATAGACGGTAGATGCGTGCTCTAGTGATATATTTATATATTATACATCTCTATGGTTCTAATCGATCGGCTAAGTGGAGTATAAAGTGGCATCCTCCAAATTACTATTCTGTTGCATTAAAATGGAAAAAAAGAAAAGAAAACCAAGATCTTGAAGTTTGTCCGTCTACTTACTAATCCATTGTCAAATGGTGAATTTCCAGGACAGAAAGCAAACAGTGTTCCAAAGAAGAAGACAACAGAATGCCAAACACCTGAAACAAAAGAAACACAAGCCTTTATACTTCACCGGCATTTGTCGTTGTGCTGCTGACATGGGTCAAGAGGAACATTGTACACTAACCCACAACAAATGAAAATTCAAGTGAAAGTGGGCAGTCATATAACTTCTGGTCTACACTGGGGCAAGTTAACTGTGATAGTAGATTCACAAGAAAATAATGATGTAAATCTAATGCAATGTAAACGTTCACGTTTTTCTATAGCGAGCGTATTATGGCCTTGACTCTGCTCATTTTTCAATTAATTGATGGGGTGAGATCCTTCACCACCTCTGCCCTCATGAATGGGCGCCATGCCATTTAGGGTCCCCGTGCAAGGACAATGCTAGCCCGAGATTTAAATCTCTGAAATAAGCTGGCATTGGGAAGCGAACTGCAATCTGCATGCTCTCTTCACAGAGTACCGTACACTACGTTCTAACCAATGTAGCTAACTGCAATGTTGTTGGCATTCATGACTACTCATCGTATCGTATCATAAGATTTATATAGCGCCTCTCTCAGAATAACTATTCAGAGGCGCTCTCAGCACGAAAACCCCGGGGAAAAAGAAACGTCTGAAAGAACGAGAGACCAAAGAGGAAAAAGCAATCATTAGTTTAGCCCTTAGTGATGGAGGAAGATCATTCCAAGTAGAGGGACCAACCACAGCAAATGCAGACTACTGGAAGCAGAAAGGTAGGCCCACTGTCAAACCAGCAGCACCTGCCGGTATTCATGGTGACATTCCGCACCAGTCTATATACAACTGGAAATTCCATTCACAGCCCGTTTAACAGTGATCACAGGCTCATCCACTTACAGCAACAACGACAGTGTATTAAAATTAAGGAAAAACAGAACTGGTGATGTAAAGCATCAGTACGGTTATATAACTGCACATCAATACCGTTTATATGCAGCACAAGAGAAGAAGAAGTGATATGCTCCATAATATTCTGGGTATTGATTATAGCAGAATATATCTGTCAGGTCTTGATAACATCTGCAGTAGATAAAATCTGATATAAAATAATACTTTTATAACATTTCATACCTAATGTTTTACTGAAAATCGTGTACCAAGCTTTGCAAGAATCAACCACTTACCCAAAAGATTCCACCTGATAAAGTTCTCGTTCGAGAGTAACTTGTTTTTCTTTATGTTCCTAAATGGAATGGCAGAAATATTATGACTTTTGACTTTAAAAAAAACAAAGAGAAAAAATATAAAGCTTGACCTTATTCCTCAATTCCACTATCAACTAGCAGCATCAACCTTCAACATTTTAATGACTATTAAATAGGATTGTTCAAAGTTTAAAGTTGATATTGAAGGGTGTGAACACCATAACACCATAGGTAAGGCCTAATCAAAATCAAGAGTGTTATCTAGACTCTGTTGGGTTTGGTTTTCAAGAGATTTTCAGTAAAGTAGACAAAAATATCCAACATGTCTAATACTACCACTTACTAGTGGTAAATGACTGATAACTTTACCACGCCTGGATAATTAAAAACTAATACTAAAATACTAAGAAAGCGCTATATGTAATATGTAATGCAATGACCAAAATCATTTAGAGCAGATTAGTTAACATGCAACAGTTAGATATTCCTAAATTCCTAAACGATGGAGTATTAGTCATTCAGTTGTTCACCTGTACAGCACTGGTTGGTTCAGAAGGTCAGAGGTTGTTAGGTGCTTTTCCACAAGACTAAAGACCATGATTGGAAGAGCGGTGAACGTGAGATTGAAGAACATCAAGAAGAAACCATTAAACAACGTCTGCAAAGCAAAAGAGAACCAACAAACAGTGTAATTTGTAATTCATAACTAATTTAATTATTTTATTTTATTTTATTTAATTATTTGAGCACCAGTGTCTAATGCACAAGGCATTAACTGATGGAGCACCAAGACCAAGCTGTAATCAGGTCAATACCCAGAAGATCCACCCCACTAAGACAGAGAAGCAGCCTAAGGTGGATAATAAAGTTGAAAAAGGTCAGTCTTAAGTTGAGAACAAAGTGATACAGAGCAGAACAGACAGATACAGGGAGAGAGGCAGACACACGGAAAGAGACAGAGTCCACGCAATGCATTGCAACACAATTACTGTTCCATTAATGCACAGTATAATGTAGCATTGGCTATTTAGTTGGTTTAGTGCAGCAGTTTTCAAACTTGATCTTTATTGTACCAGCAGGCAAAAAAATCGAAAGTTGGCATACCACCAGCAAAGGTCAGATCAAAAACAATAGGCAAGCGCAGTCATCTTGCAATCAATTATTAGGGGAACATCGTAAGCTCTCCTTGCACGGTGGGTATTAGCGTTGTTGGTACCACATTAAAAAATTAATACGTAATTTAAGAATATAACCATATCAACAAAAATGAAAAATAAAATCACTATTAGAAAGTGTTAATTATAGCTGTGGGCTTGTTTTTCTTATAAATTTTGTCACATACTACTTAGCGACACCTGGCATACCACTACCGGTAATGGTATGTGTACCACCATTTGAAAACCGCTAGTTTAATGGACAACTTCTAACGCAAAGCAGAAACTTCTACTGAAACTGCATTGATGTTGTTCACTTCAGAAAGGAGTCACTATAGTCACTTCTGTTCCATTTGACCGTGCTCAGCCAAAGTTTTAAAAGTGTCTCACATTGCAGACACCTGCCTCATCAAATTTCTACAACAGCTAATAATTACGTGTGCACTTACTTGAGCAGAAAAAGCAGAAAAGAATGTGAAGTAGAGCTGGGAGGTAATCATCGCAACGTTCTACAGAAACAGAAACATGTTTGATATCCGCAGATTGAATCCTGGCAATCACAGTTCTACCTCACAATGCAGGATACGTATCACGGTATCAGAAGCCTAGTAAACAACCTTCTGTTACAATAAAGCCTTGTTCTACCAAAGCATGAAATCATGTGCAATACAAATTTTTTTTATAATAACCATATACTTTCTTGTCATTAACTTTGAAACAGTTTAAGCCAAGAACAGAAATCACCTCAGAGCCTTGCTTTATCAGACAATGATTCAAAGACAATAGCGAAGAATATATATACCAGTATATAAATCTAGCCTTTTTACTGAGTCACCGAAACAGAAGTTACAGACATTTTCAACAATACAATAGAATGTAGACATTACTGTTGAGGTGTCAAAAGGACAACCGGGAAGGGTCGTTTTGCCCACCTCATTCGGGGTTGTCCCTCTTCCATTGTTAATGAGTTAGTACAATAATCTTCTAGAACAAAGAATGAGTTAGTACAACAATCATCAAAGACTTTTGTGTATTACTGTGCTGACCTTGTAGAAGAAGTACTGAATCAAGATGGCAACCCTTCGGTAGAAGAGGTGACCGTGAACAAGAAGTGCTTTTTGAACAAACGAAAACCGACCAAATGCATAGTCACTGTAGCGGGCTGCCTGTCTTCCTTCCTTGCCAATGATACCTAGAAACAGACAGATGACTTATTTAGCTCAGATTTAGGCTTTATTGGCTATTGCAGACTTGATCTGAAATAACGCCCATGAATAACCTGGTCTCCCTGACACGGCTCTTAAGCGGCACTGAGAAATTTTAAAGATTTACATTTACATTACATTTACACCAACTTTATGCATAGGTATTAATCAAATGCAGAAATTCTTGAACATCAGGTGACAAGCGGCTCGTTAAACGGTTTTAATATTACAATAATTTCTGTATTTGAAGCATTGCTACCTAATAAGAAAGAATCAATTATATTAATAATAATATTCTTTATTGAAACAATCCGGTTGACAAACCGCAACCGGTTACAGTGTACAGTTATGCAATTGAAACAATTCACAAGAACACAAATGACAGAAGACATAAATCTTAACTACTAACAGAAAAGACAGCCTGCAATAAACGGCGCTAATAGCAGCCTACAAAGCATGTCCGCCAACGGACTCGATCTCGGTACCTCTCGCTCTCTATGCCAGTGTGTTATCCAATGTGCTATCGGACCCCTCCCCAATAGACATAAATTAAACCTCTCAGAAGAGGCTTCAACATTCCTGCTCTGCATTACAAGGCCAGCGAACACTCACCCAATCCAACATCTGATTCCTGAATCATGCTGACATCATTTGCTCCATCGCCAATGGCCGCTGTTATAGGTCGACTGCGGTCAGACTTCATGAGTCGCACAACCTGAGATTATAATAACCATGAAGACAACTCACAACTGCTGCTATTACAACTAGTACAACAATTTTATTGGGAGAAAGTTGTATTCATACTGATTTTGTATTTTGTATTACTTGATGTTTGTACACCGAGTGTGAATCTTCTGCAATCGGTTCAATAAAGCGTATACTTACTTACTTACTTACTTACTTATAAACAATCACTCACTTTACCCTGAGGTAGATAAGATCCATCAGGATTTAAAGAGACACTTAAGAGAAATTAAATTGTCTGGATTGGCTAAACCTTGGCAAGTTATTAGCATTGCTTTAACTATTGCAGTTATGGTTTACTTGCTACCACTAAAATTGGTTAACACTTTAATGACGAGCATGTACTAAAAGTGACTGGGAAACCAATACAGCTCGTCATTAAAGTATGAAACTGGAAACAGATTACAGATACTTGATTTGTAATTACTAAAATTAAATGAAGCCCTGAAGTGCCAAAATTATAACTAATTTTTCATTAAAAGTTACTGTATTATTATTTTATAGTTATTAATATCACAAAGTAAGCAATTAAGCCTCTGATTCAAGCTAGTGTCTGGCAAATAAATCTCTTAAGCACATGGTTATAGAAATGAATTACAGTTAATACGAAATGGAACTGACGAGTGCTTTCTGTAGGGGTGTCATACGACAGCAGAGAACAGCGGTACAGCTCTTGCACGTCTCTCGAAGGACGTCTGGGTGATCCTCCAGGGCAAAGGTCAAGCTTTTGCCATCAACCACCAGAGCATATTCACACACCCTATCTACTGTCCTCTTCTTCATCCTAACAAACAGAATATCCATCAAATGTTGAAGAATCACATCAGCAAATGAACATCAGATACTAATTCATTCATTCACTCATTCATTCATTCATTCATAGAATTTATATAGCACCTCTTCCAGAGACCTACTCAGAGGCGCTCTCTGCGCTCGCTGATTATAATGTTAAGTGTCATAAAGAACGAAAAAAGAGGAATTGAGCAACAACATTTGCTAGCCTTCAATGGGTTTCAGCCTTTAAAACTGGCTTTGAGGTGTAAGCACATGGCCTTAGAGCTAGTCTTTGGCAGTGACTTTTGTAATATGAGCCTCATTCAACTGCATCAAAAGTCATTTCAATCCCAGCCAAGACCAGTATCAATTCTACTGCTTGACAACAGAGGCAACCATGCATGAAAAACTAGTCTAAGGGTGTTATAAACTACCAGACACACCTAACCTCATCATAAATCATATCATCAACAGGTCCTCAACAAAAGCTGGGGCAGGAGATGATTGAATGTTAGGAGATGGTTGAATGGTAACACGCTGGCACGAAGATCAGAAGGACACGGATTCAATACCCGCTAGTCCCATAAGGTTGACTCAGCCTTCAACTACTTAGGGGCGACCGTAAAATGAGCAGTAGGACAGATGGGCGCCTTGCAGGCTACCATACAGTTAAATTCGACTCCTGTAAAACTTGTTATCATGAGATTCTGTTACTACTATATCATGTAATCTTATTGCCTACTTGTCAGTCTGAATTAATAAATGAATATTATTATTATTATTATTATTATTATTACTGCTAATTTTCAGTAAAGCAAACAGTTATTTTAATGCTAACTGAGACAAGAAGCTCTGCAGTGCAGCACCACATCCGTCCGTTGTTGCATGTCTCGTTAGACTCATCGTATGCATGCTGTGGCTGATATGTCCGGCCGAGTAACTGACGTTCACAGCCGTTTCCTCTTTGTCACCTGTTAAGACCCAAATCTAAAACACACAAAGTATTCAGTACACAGCAACCTGAAAGAAATGTACATAATCAGACAAGATTAAGTATATTATTAAGCATATGATTAAGCACATGATTATGGTTTAGATGAAGTATGTGATTAAGTATGTGATTAAGTACATGATTAAGTATAATAATATTGATTAAGTATATGAGTAAGTGTATGATTAAGCATATGATTAAGTATATGATTTAGTATATGATTGCTGGGTCGCAGCTTAAACAGTGCTTATTACATGTCTTGACAAGTGCTTGTGAATAAGCTGGTGCCCAGTGCATAGCTTCTAAGTGGCACTTTAGAAATGTGGTGTTTACTATACAGCCTCTTACCAGCACTGCTCTAAGCGTGAACACACTATTGCCAAAGATCAAAGATATAGTTTGCCAATGAAAGACTCAAACATGCATAGTAACTGAGTTTGTTGGTAATTATACCTTAATCCCAGCTTCCCTAAGCGCACTGATGGTTTCGATAACTCCATCCTGAAGTCTGTCTTCAACTGCCGTAGCACCAAGAAGAACCAGGTCATTCTCAACAACATCATACACCTTTGCCAGCTGCAAGCAAAAAAACAAGGACACAAGTCCTCTGGTTAAGCAGCCATCTGAATTTAAACAAATAAAATGTATGCAGAGGTCTTGCATACAGTATTTTTGCAGCCCTGGGTTAAATTACATACAACTGTATTTTGATACTGCCCTCCTTCCAAAGTTCAGAAGTGCACACAAGACCATATGACAGAGCATCGATGACGCTGAGCAATTGTAAGTGAAGGACTTGCTCAAGGTCCCTACACAGTAACTGCCTTGGACGAGGCTCGACCGCTCGAACCCGTACTCTCTGCATTACAGGCCGAGCGCTCTAACCAATCGGTCACATCACGCAGTCATTCTTTGTGACCTCTGTTTGAAGAGTAAGTTTCTCAAGTGTATGGCAATATTAGTAAACTTCTTATTTTATTATGGCTTGTAATCATTGACTGCTTTCTGGTAGATTCTGTTGGAGCACTACACCAGTGTGACTCCTGTCAGACAGATATACATAGATGGCATAGAGAGCGAGAGGTACCGAGATCAAGTTCCGTAGGCGGACATATGCTTTGTTGGCTGCTATTAGCGCCATGTATTGCAGGCTGTCTGTTCTGTTAGTAGTTAAGATTTATGTCCTCTGTCATTTGTGTTCTTGTGAATTGCATAACTACACTGTAACCGGTTGCGGTTTGTCAACCGGATTGTTTCAATAAAGAATATTATTATTATTATTATTATTATTACATGAATCACTTTTCACATGTTCTAAAAATGGGTAACACTAGTGTTTAGTTATAATGCAATAAACACTATGTTAAACACCATTTGCATTACCAAATGGTGCATTGAATGAAAAATGTATCTGTAATCTAAATTACAGTTCTCGTTGCACCGATACTTAATAAAATACTTGCTGACCTTCTCATCTCTTTGCTCTAAAGCTGTTTTGGCTGCGTTGATGATCGAGCTGTAGTAGGAAAAGTCATCTGGTGTTAACCTGCGAGTTGCCACCACCAAAGTTCGAAGACCGCTCTGCCAAAAACATTGTAATAACTGTTTATAATATTTTCGTTTATTGAAACAATCCGGTTGACAAACCGCAACCAGTTACAGTGTACAGTTATGCAATTGAAACAATTCACAAGAACACAAAATTAATGACAGAAGACATAAATCTTAACTACTAACAGAACAGCAAAGGCAGAAACTCACACATTACCATCACTTTACGTGACCAGATAAGAACTGAGACCATAAGGAAAGATATGGTAAACTAACTTCTAATTCTAATAGCACTGGAAATACTGATACCTTGGCAAGCCCGCAATACATTAGCACTGGAAATGCTGATACCTTGGTAATCATAATCATAAGCACACAAATCGTAATCGAGCATTTATATAGCGCCACTCAAAAACAGAGGCGCTCCCGACCCGGGTCATTGTCTTCACTGGTAAAGAGAGAGGTTTTCAGGCGCTGGTGGAACTGGTCAAAAGAAACAGAGAAAAGGTCAGTCCTGAGGGACTGAGGTAACCGGTTCCAGCTATTGGGACCAACAATAGCGTAAACCCACAATGCATTAGCACTGGAAATGCAGATACCTTGGCAAGCCCACAATACATTAGCACTGGAAATGCTAATACCTTGGCAAATTCGTTGATGTGACTTTCAACCAGTTCAACATCTCCAGATCTTACTCGCTCGAACACGGCAGTTTCGGCTCCTTTACACAGCAGACTAATTTCACCTACAGTCAGAAATACACAACATTCCTCACTAATCGTTACCTCAAAAAGACAAAAAATCAGCAAGGTGACTCAATAAATAATTTAACTTGGTGTCCTTTCTTTTCCTATTTTACACTTACTATGACCTCGTGCTGTAAACGCAACTTGACAGACACAATTGTTGGGCCCACAGCAGGTCACCAGTGTCACAGTTTGGGCCTATTGAATGCAGCTGTTTGGGCAGTTCTCAAATCCTTTAACTGGCAGAAAGTCTCTCAACACATTACACAGCAAAATATCATATATTACAGTTATTACACAGTAGTATCTCCTACATTAAGTGCTCCACTATATTATGTTAGTTAACTCCACAACTGATGTTTTCGGTTAGTGCCAGTCACAAGCTCGGACAACGGAGGAGGGCACCACTAATAATCAGCATTGAAAAGAAACTAGTACTACTATGAAATGTGGCCTTCTGAAATTTGTAAGCATATAACTGAACTACTCAAATCTATTAATTCTTCATCATAATTTTCCATTTGCCTTTATTCATGATTATGTTACATTAACATTTTACTAGTTCCATCTTCAACAACTTTAATTAATTATGGGTCACGGTGGCCGATTGGTCAGAGCTCTCCTTGTAATGTGAAGAGTACAGGTTTGAGCCTCCTCTGAGACAGTAACTATGTAGGGGCCTTGACCTATAATTGCTCAGCACCATCAACTGATACTTGGTCATTAGAGAGTGATGCTCAATAAATGCATAATAATAATAATAATAATAAAAATAATAATAATAATAATAATAATAATAATAATAATAATAATAATAATAATAATAATAATAATAATAATAATAATAAGTTTATTTACCATTTTCATCTTCAACAATGACACTCATTCTCTTGCGGTCCGCATCAAAGTCGAGGACATGGTGCAGCCTATATTGCATCAGTTGACCTCCAACTGTGAGCACCACAAGGCCATCTTTAATTCCGTGATAAACTATTCCAAACCTGACAAAATAAACACAGTATTAGTTCCAGCAATGCAATACAATACAATTGTATTCGATATTGCCCTCCTTCAAAAGTTTAGAAGTGCACACGCAACAATACATATGAAAGATCATCGATGGTGCTGAGCAATTGTGTGTGAAGGACTTGCTCAAGGTCCTTACACAATGACCACCTGAGTGAAGGCTTGAACTTGTACTTTCCCTGGAATGGAGTGATGAGTGAGTGAGTGGAAGAAGAAAATTTATACAGCACTACAGCATGGCCAAGGTTGAAAAAGGAAGCTGTACATGGTTCAAATATGCGACTGCCTGCAGCCACATGTATGCATCTATGCAAGTATGTATATATATGCATACGTATACAATGTTATACATATATGTATATGTATAATACAAGACAAGTACATGTACTGCTTTTGTGAGATACTTAATAACCAGATTAATCACAATCATTAGCTACAGAATAAAATGCAGCAGCCCTTGATTTCATAAGACTTCAAAAGTTTTGTTATGCTTTGTAAAATAATCAAAATTTCCACTGCCTTGTTTACATAAAAAATGTTGGGCTTAGAGAATGATCGTAGAAAAAACCATGTGGTCAGAACCTTCGACATGCTTCCAGAAGAGTCTTTTCATCAGGCGAAGATGACTGGTAATCATAACGGCGGCCATCTTGACTGAAGTCATGTGACTCACCATGGCTGCAGTCAATGCGTACAGTGTGGCACAAAGCTAATACTGTGAATAGTTGCTCCAGTTCTGGCTGAAAACATCACAACATTCATATCACAAATTCTTCACAAACTGTGAAGAAGACAAAACGAATACCAATAGAAGAGTCCTGAAATCATAAAGACAGAATTGTCAATGGTTATAAGTTACAATGGGACAGGGTGATGGTTGAATGGTAATACACAGGCACGAAGAACAGAAGGTCACAGGTTCGATACCCACTGGGCACAAGGTTGACTCAGCCTTCCACTTACTACGGGGCGATGGTAAAATGAGCAGCAGTAGGACGGATCGATGCCTAACAGGCTGCCATACAGTTATAAAATCAACTCTTGTTTAACTTTTTATCATGTGTTCCGACTATATCATGTAATCATACTGTGATTTGTCAGTTTCAATTAAATAAACGAATGTTACTATTATTAAAGATAAAGATTTCCTCTGCTGATGTCCTGGTTGTGAAATAACATTGATATAATAATCTGATTATTAACTCCACGCTCTCAAACTGTACATTAACACTTTAACGACGAGCTGCATTGGTTTCCCAGTTGCATCATTAAAGTGCTAATAAGAGAAAAAAATCTCATATTAAAATCTACACCTCTAAAACATTTTTATCTATCAGAAATTAAACCAAGCCTGCATGACATCAAACTGCACAAACTGGTACATACTCAACTGGTTAGAAATCAGAAATTGCCCGCTTACTTACTTACATATAGCAGTCATGTGTGGGAAAGGAAAATACTGCAAACAGATAAGGAAATCATTCGATGAACTCACCGTCAACATTTTCACTGGAGATCTATCAGACTTCATGAAAAGCTGGTTCCCTATTGCCTCAAAAACCTTGCCGTCAACTGAGCACTGACGAAATTGCATATCATTCTCCGTAAGGGTACCAGTCTTATCCGTAAAAAGATACTCAACCTAGAAAAACAGATCACTTCAATGTAGTGAATGCGGCTTGAAGACTCAAATATAAATACCCAGTTTTTAGAATTTCTGCAGACCAAAAAACTAAGTTGCTGGAATCAGCTTATTCAAAGGCACAATGTAAAGATCACTACATTATATAAGTAACAGTAGTAAAGATCTTCTTTTAAACTACAGTAATTTCAAGTTGCTATTGAGCACAATATTTCTGAAAAAAATTATGAAGAGCAACATTTGAGAATACTTTATGCAACACACACCATATGACTAGCCCACTGTATATTTAATGACATTACATTAAATTACAACATAAATGTCTTGACTCGTTCCATTACAGATTGGTGCAGGGGTCATGAAGATTCAAATCAAGTGAAAACATTTATATATCATAGAATGGACCTTACCTGACCCAATTCTTCATTGAGGTCAGAGGTCTTTGCCTTGGCCGGTTCGTCAGATCGAGCATCATACATATCTACATCCCATTCAAAGAACATAGAGCCAAAGAACTTCTGGAGTTCTACAGACAAACATAAAAACAGAAGAACATTATTGAAACACAGAACAACGAGTAAAGTTCACCAGTTATCACAAGATAAGGAACGAAACACATGGTTTTTAGGAAGCATCACCCGATTGGCTAGTTAAAGGTCTATCTTATCTAATCTAATCTAACCTAATCAATGACTTCTATAGCGCCGTTAAAATAATGTCTAAGACATCAGTTGATAGTCACTTCAAGTAAAATTACAATCAAAAATCATATATTCCATTGGAGCAGATAAAGGTTTAAAAGAATCCTAGTTTCAGTTTTATATAGTAAGAATTATTTTTTTACTGCCACCTAGTTTTCAGCATATTTTAAACATTCTGATGAAATCTTAATTCTTAATGAAATTTAACATCGTTTAGGCTAGTGTAGAGAGCACGTATGATCATATTTTTTATTGAAGGGTGCTATGTAAGTTTCTAGTTACAACTGCAATTACAATTCTCCAGAAGTCTCTTCACAACTGTTGATTCACCGCAAGTACCTCATGCAATTCTTACTTGACTCCAGACTTATCGGAGGACTTCCTTCGACAGCCCCATTACCGTTGGCCGCCTCTCTTCTGTAAACTTACCTTACTCTCAGCTTAATTTTGGTTTGTTAAATACTTATACTGATGCAATAAAAATTACAATTGATTTTATTTTTATGGTTGTATGGGGTGCTCGCTGGTGTAGTGGTTAGTATGCTGGACTGTCAATCGAAAGGCCAAGTCATATAATGAGTACACTGGTCATACACTGTTGGTGGGAAGATGAGATGGCAATGGAGAGGACTGGACACCTGCCCGCATATGCCAAGGCTAAGACAATGAAATTGCTAACACCTCATACCCATGGCTACCTCAGGGTTAGCTTAAGGGACTGCTCTTCCTTTTCTACTTATGGTTGCATAGATTTATTGCATATGAAATTTTTATTATATGAGCAAAGTTAACATTTATGTACCATGCTTACATGCCTTAAGCTGATAAGTTTAAATGAACATTGATTTGCTGCAAGACTTACCAACTGTGACATACATAGAGATTGGAATGATGTAGTTGCAGAGAATTACATAAGAGAAGAAGTCTTCGACGACTATAAACATCTGAATCCATAACAAAAATCAGACCAATATTTATAACGTGCAGAAGCAATAACAGAAAAATCGTTTAAAATATTAATAGACATTATAGGGGCGCGGTGGTGTAGGGGTATGTTCGGTGCCTTGCAGCCGGAGTGTTGCGGGTTCGAATCCACCTCAAGCCGCCGCGTAGGTACCCTAGGCAAGTCCTTCACTAGCAGTTGCTCATGCGCTTCGGCGTGAAACTCCGATTCAGTGTCCGCGCTGTAGTCGGGAGCGCCTCTGAGTAGAAATCTTGAAGAGGCGCTATAAAAAGTGTTCATACATACATACATACATACATACATAAAATGCAGATATTCGAATGAGCCACCAAAGACAATTATTATGCATTACTGCTCTGTAGATTTATTGCATAAGCATAGAAGTACTTCAACAGTTAGAGAAACTTTGGTTCTACGCATAGATGTGACAACAGCACACCCTTGAGTGCCTGAGCTAAATAAATTAGCAATTACCATTACCATTACTCTCAACAGGAAACTTTTTCTTGCATGCTAAAGTAGGCCTGAAACCTTGTACAGCACAGTGGGACATTGGGCAAGCATTCATTTTTTGCATGTTTTCCAAGTGTTGAGCTAGAATGGTATGAATCCCAAAAACGTTGACACTGGGCAACTACAGTGACAGATTATTATGGGAATGATAATCACTCATTTATAAATCTCAGTTTTGTAAGTTGCACTGCATGCAGAGGTGAAAAGCAAATGTAAAAGGTTTATAATGTGAAAAAACAAAGTAAAAAATCCAAAACTATTCACCACATGACCCAAATAAATAAGCCAACAGTAGTATTATTCAGTCAAGTGGTCCATACCTAAAGAAAATTGATGGGACTGGTACAGCAAGGGCTGAAAGTGTGAAAACCATAAAAACTATGGGACCTGAGGAAGCAGGGTCTTAGGTTTGAGCTTCAGAAGCCAGCACGTTCGAAGCAGGGTCAGTCCATGTGAAATCATCAAGGGCATGTAACTGACCTATCTCAGATTTGGCTGTAATTTTGATATTCTGTAGTTTGATATGTTTGTACATCATACTGAAATTTTCAGAAGCCTATCGCAATGTATCTGCATTTTATGGCTGACGGAAATGGAGGGGGGTGTGAAGCACTCGCGACATGTTTGAACTTGGTGACTTGTTCAGAGGCCAGTATCTCAGGAATGGGTGCACATAGGGTTTCAAAATTGGGTGATTTTGTACAACTTTTTGTCTACTTTCTGATTCTGTAAATCATTCTGAGTTGAAAAAAATAGTTTTCCACTAATATGGGTGTAAAAGTGGCCGAAAACTCAGTTGCGAGTTTAAATCGGCAATATTCATGGCTTTGTAGCAGTGAAGACCACAAAAGCTATTGCAAATATGTTACATTTCTGTTATCTGCATATAGTTCACTCTGTATGTAGCAAATCTTGGCCTCTTTATTATATGTCTTCATGGTGATACGAGTCTTCAAAGTTGGTCCGTCCCACAAACTGCCTCATCTTTGGCTGCAGGTATGGGCATGTGGGACAACTGATAGAACAATGCTTTTGACTTAGTATTGTAGAGCTTGAAAAGACCTTTCCAGTGATATATAGTATGTATGTTATATTTGTGTCCATCACATGACTGTAAGTGGTCGAAATAATGATATATTGTAACATTCGCGACATGTTTGAACTTGGTCACATGTTCAGGGGCCAGTATCTCAGGAATGGGTGCACATAGGGTTTCAAAATTGGGTGATTTTGTACAACTTTTTGTGTACTTTCTGATTCTGTAAACCATTCTGAGTTGAAACAAATAGTTTCCCACTAATATGGGTGTAAAAGTGGCCGAAAACTCAGTTGTGAGTTTAAATCGGCAATACTCATGGCACTGTAGCAGGGAAGACCAAAAAGGCTATTGCAAGTATTTTACATTTCTGTTATCTGAATATAACTAACTCTGTATGTAACAAATCTGAACCTTTCTACTATATGTCTTCATGGTGATACAAGTCTTCAAAGTCGGTCCGTCTAATAAACTGCCTCATCTTTGGCTGCAGGTATGGGCATGTGGGACAACTGATAGAACAATGCTTTTGACTTAGTATTGTAGAGCTTGAAAAGACCTTTCCAGTGATATATAGTATGTATGTTATATTTGAGTCCATCACATGACTGTAAGTGGTCGAAATAATGATATATTGTAACATTCGCGACATGTTTGAACTTTAATTGTGACATCATTAGAGGCCAGTATCTCAGTTGCAAAATTTGATGATTTTGTACAACTTTTCTTGTACTATCTGTAAAAGTGGCCAAAATAGTGATATACCAGTATTTTAACATTTGCTAGTTGTATGTATGCATGTATGTCTGTTAACTTTCATAGAGTGCATTTTAAGAGCCTCACAAAGTGCTAGATATATATATTAAACAGTTAGTTTATTTTTATAAAGTGGCATTCAAAATTGTAGGAAATTTGTGTCACGGCACTGATCTCAATTTATATAGTTTGTTCTGGATTATTTGGAATGTAACACAAAATCACATTCAGAGAGTAAAAAGGCTAAGATTTGTTACAAACAGAGTGAACTATATGCAGGTAACAGAAATGTAAAATAGTTATTTGCAATAGCTTTTATTGTCTTCACTGCTACAATGCAATGATTATTGCTGATTTAAACTCGCGACTGAGTTTTAGGCCACTTTTACACCTATATTAATGGGAAACTATTTGTTTCAACTCAGATTGATTTACAGAATCAGAAAGTACACGAAAAGTTGTACAAAATCACCCAATTTTGAAACCCTATGTGCACCCATTCCTGAGATACTGGCCCCTGAACATGTGACCAAGTTCAAACATGTCGCGAATGTTACAATATATCATTATTTCGACCACTTACAGTCATGTGATGGACACAAATATAACAAACATACTATATATCACTGGAAAGGTCTTTTCAAGCTCTACAATACTAAGTCAAAAGCATTGTTCTATCAGTTATCCCACATGCGCATTCCTGCAGCCGAAGATGAGGCAGTTTATTAGACGGACCGACTTTGAAGACTTGTATCACCATGAAGACATATAGTAGAAAGGCTCAGATTTGTTACATACAGAGTGAGTTATATTCAGATAACAGAAATGTAAAATACTTGCAATAGCCTTTTTGGTCTTCCCTGCTACAGTGCCATGAGTTTTGCCGATTTAAACTCACAACTGAGTTTTCGGCCAGATTTACACCCATATTAGTGGGAAACTATTTGTTTCAACTCAGAATGATTTACAGAATCAGAAAGTACACAAAAAGTTGTACAAAATCATCCAATTTTGAAACCCTATGTGCACCCATTCCTGAGATACTGGCCCCTGAACATGTGACCAAGTTCAAACATGTCGCGAATGTTACAATATATCATTATTTCGACCACTTACAGTCATGTGATGGACACAAATATAACATACATACTATATATCACTGGAAAGGTCTTTTCAAGCTCTACAATACTAAGTCAAAAGCATTGTTCTATCAGTTGTCCCACATGCCCATACCTGCAGCCAAAGATGAGGCAGTTTGTGGGACGGACCAACTTTGAAGACTCGTATCACCATGAAGACATATAATAAAGAGGCCAAGATTTGCTACATACAGAGTGAACTATATGCAGATAACAGAAATGTAACATATTTGCAATAGCTTTTGTGGTCTTCACTGCTACAAAGCCATGAATATTGCCGATTTAAACTCGCAACTGAGTTTTCGGCCACTTTTACACCCATATTAGTGGAAAACTATTTTTTTCAACTCAGAATGATTTACAGAATCAGAAAGTAGACAAAAAGTTGTACAAAATCACCCAATTTTGAAACCCTATGTGCACCCATTCCTGAGATACTGGCCTCTGAACAAGTCACCAAGTTCAAACATGTCGCGAGTGCTTCACACCCCCCTCCATTTCCGTCAGCCATAAAATGCAGATACATTGCGATAGGCTTCTGAAAATTTCAGTATGATGTACAAACATATCAAACTACAGAATATCAAAATTACAGCCAAATCTGAGATAGGTCAGTTACAAGGTATATCACATATTTGATGATTTCACATGGACTGACCCATCATGTAATATCAAACTGAGCGCATTTGTGCTACAAAGCAGCTACATGGACCACCCTTTGTTCTATTATTCTCTAATCACAGACCGAGCAAAGTTCAGAGTCACTGATTTAAGGGTACACCTAATTCATCTCATCTGATCTAGATGAAGCCCCATTGTGATGGTCTTGGCCTCAAGCGGTTGTGGGACCCATGACCCCCAGCCACTGGTAGAATAATTTACATGTGATTACGATCTGCCATTAAGCAAAAGCATACAAGTGAGACGAACTGTCGTCATGAGAAGACAAACCTGTTGTTTGGCAGTGAGTGACCAAAAGTAGTCGTAGACTCCATGAATGTACCACATGTTAGCGATGGCTGAACTCGGCCGAGAATAGAACCAAATCGTTACGGATTCCCAGACGACGGCAAATAATATGAGAATGAAGACATAGACAATGAGAAATCTGTTCATCTTTCTAAAAAAGACAAATTATGGATGCAGATCAGATGTAAAGCAAATGGTAAACAATAAATGCACAATTATCTGATTTCTTCATTTAAGTAAGTAAGTAAGTATATTCTTTATTAAACTGGTTGCAGAAGAGCTGCACTCTGGTGTACAAACATCATATATGACAAACACAAAATCAATAGGAGTACAGCATTCTTCCTAGAAATGTTTTCCTCATATTATTGTCGATAAGAGTCAACATCTTGGTAAATGACATTTCAGATTAATTCCAATATCTTGGTAACTGACTTTTCAGATTAATTCCAACATTTTGGTAACTAACTTTTCAGATTAATTCCAACATTTTGGTATCTGAGTTTTCAGATTAATTCCAACATTTTGGTAACTAACTTTGCAGATTAATTCCAACAATTTGGTAACTAACTTTTCAGATTAATTCCAACACCTTGGTATCTGAGTTTTCAGATTAATTCCAACATCTTGGTAACTGACTTTTCAGATTAATTCCAACACCTTGGTATCTGAGTTTTCAGATTAATTCCAACATCTTGGTAACTGACTTTTCAGATTAATTCCAACATTTTGGTAACTAACTTTTCAGATTAATTCCAACATTTTGGTATCTGAGTTTTCAGATTAATTCCAACATTTTGGTAACTAACTTTGCAGATTAATTCCAACAATTTGGTAACTAACTTTTCAGATTAATTCCAACACCTTGGTATCTGAGTTTTCAGATTAATTCCAACATCTTGGTAACTGACTTTTCAGATTAATTCCAACATTTTGGTAACTAACTTTTCAGATTAATTCCAACATTTTGGTATCTGAGTTTTCAGATTAATTCCAACATTTTGGTAACTAACTTTGCAGATTAATTCCAACAATTTGGTAACTAACTTTTCAGATTAATTCCAACACCTTGGTATCTGAGTTTTCAGATTAATTCCAACATCTTGGTAACTGACTTTTAAGATTAATTCCGACATCTTGGTAACTGATTTTTCAGAATTCGCAAACTTTTTGGGCAGATCCCATCCATCCGATCCTCCACCTTCCATGCTTTCTTGTCCTCAATGAAACCTGCCTTAGCACCTAGTCTGCCTCCTCTCTCTGGTCTCTCCAGCAACCTGACTCAGTTGTCATTTTATGGACAACCCCTCTGATACGACGCAACACTCGTGAATAAACTGGTGCTCTGTGCTTAGCTTTAAAGTAGTGCTTTAGAAATTTGAACTTTACGATCACAACGATTATGATTAATTTTTAATGAGGTACTGCTGAGAAGAACTGCCAACCAGGATAATGTTATTAGTCACTGACCTTTCCACTTGCGAATATTTATGACTTGCATATCTGGAGTTCAATGAGATTTTTGTTTCTTGCCCAGTGTAAATAGCACAGCCTGAAAATGACATAAGACCAACCGTTTCATCTAGAATTCGTTATCACAAACAACAAAAAGCTGCCGAAAACACTTTAACAACGAGAGTGTACCAAAGCAACTGGGAACCAATGCAGCTTGTCGTTAAAGTGTTAAAGCCACTATTGCAGATTCAGAGCAGCCGTACATGGGAACAAAACGTTTACAGACAGTAATTCAGTTCTTAATTGGTGCTATAAATCACTAGTTACAATATATCGTATCTATGTATGTCTGTATGCATGTAGGTAAGTATGTATCTGGGCTTTTAGAGAATGCATTTGCAAGAACCTGTCAAAAGCGCCGTGTCCATGGCTATCCATTGTGTTGTAGTTACCAATTTATATAGTGCCTCTTACAAACTACTCAGACGTAGTCCCACCATATGAACCATGAAGAAATAGACGAGTTTTAAGGGAGTGAGTTGCAGCAGTCCTATCTCCCACAGCTAACGAAGCTTGAACAATAGATGGTGACAGATCCACCACATTACAGAACATTATATCAACACACGACATTATTCAATGTAGATAGTGCTAAAAAAATGGGTGACATTTAACAGAACGTTTCATTAACACAAAACACAGTCCTATACTGCACTGTTGCCTTTCGAGAATCAAACGCAGAACAGCATTGGACACTTACCAAAAATGAACTGAGTATTTTTCAGCCTGGTACCCCGCAAAAGGATGTTTTCCGGTCCCAGCGAATGTGTAACTGGATTGCTGCCATTTGTACTTTCATAGAGACTCATTCGCCCAACGAATCGGTAGAAGTCGGCAATTGGCTGCTGGCAATCCACCGTACCACAGAGCAACCGAAACTGACTCTCCGTCTTCAGCTGTCGTGTTTCTAAACTACTCTCAAACGTCTAAAATCGCACAATAGTGCATTAAAAATTACACATGGACATTTAATTAGACTTTCAAAGTGCTCTTGTGACTTGTGCAAGTTGTGCTACATGACCAGTTAGGTACTAGGATTATTTGTTTATTACTCACTGGAAATGGGACACGGTGGTACAGCGGTATGTTCTGTGCATTGTAACTCGATGGTCACAGGTTCGAATCTACCTCAAACCACTGCGTAGCGACCCTGGACAATTTGCTCACCCACAATTGTCTGTGAGGAAGGCAACAGGAGACCACCTCACTCATCTCATGCTGGGTGGCATAAAAGTCAATGGACCTGCCTTTGGGCAGAGAACTCACCATCATCATCACTGACAGGAAAAAGATATCTTTTCCATCTACCAAGTTTTTATAACCACATAAGGGGCCGTCCATAAATGACGTCACGCTATTTTGGCCGATTTTTGACCCCCCCTCCCCCTCGTCACACTTCGTCACAAAAAGTCACACCCCCTGAAAAATGACGTCACAAAGCTCTGACCCCCCCTAAAACGAAACTTCCACATGATAATAAAACATGTTTCAATGCCCAATTATTGTCATTGTAATAAGTATTTAAAAATCTTATGGTGACAAATATTTAAATAATTAGAAAATTATTAATAATGGTGCCCGTATACATAAAAATAATCAAAAATTATGAAAATTTTAATACTCAAAATTAGAGCTGTTATTTTAAGATTAAATTGTTGTTAATTGTTAAATTTAATTACACAGACGTGATGTGACGTCACACTTGGCTGACCCCCCCTCCCCCACGTCACACATCGTCACAAATTTCCGACCCCCCTCCCCCCCCCTAGGTGCGTGACGTCATTTATGGACGGCCCCTAAGTAGTTATGGGTAGTTTGTAAAAGCATTTCTGCATCACTTTATTATGAGTATTCCAACAACTTCAAACTGCCTAACCCTCTACTTATTAGGTTGCTCTTATACATGCCCTCAAGAGGTCCTCATCAGCCTAGTGACTGTACACTGAACTGTCAAATGAGAGGTTGAGGGTTCAAATCCCACCAGAGTAGAAAGATGTTTCGACACTTCTGTTCCACTTGCATTCCCTAGTGAACTCAACTAAAAATGAGTACAGAGTTTATGTATGTACAGAGTCATTGGTAAGATCAAGGGTTGAGAGGGCTGTCCAGGAGAAGTACTTCTCCTTCAGCTAAAGATCTGATACTTCAGAGGGCTAAAGGAGAAGTACTACTCCTTCAGCTAAAAGATCTGTTACTTTTCAATTCAATTCAATTTATTTCCTGTAACCAACATATCACAGTTATGGCAGTATACGTAGTAACCTACACTGATAGTGGTTACCAAGGGAAGACCCAGAAGGGATGAAGAATCCTGCTAATAGGGCCATCTAGTAATTATGGATAATACAAAGTCACAATAACGCATGACAGCCACTTCAAATAGGTACCTTACAACCAAACTGCTATGGAAAAGCAGGCATGTAATAAATTACCTTCTTACATTGCCCTCACAATGCATTAATGCATTGCGATCTATGCAGGGATTTAGATAAGGTTGGGTTATATAATTACATAACCAAACCTAAATTAAATCCCTGCTGGTAGTGAGAAACGACAATTTCTCCAACCTTAAGGTTTGTTTCGCCATCGAGATTCGCAGTCGTGATGTAGCACTGGCCACACGGTTCAGACGATGAGAGCAGCACAAGGTCACATGGAACGTCATCGTTCGAAAGAACTTTCACTATATCTCCAACCTACAAAACAGCATAGCTTTGGTAAAGTTACAGTAATTCACAATGACCCCATCACATAATACGTGTTCAACCATACTGGTTTTTATAACTTCTTCTTTATTATGATTTTCAAGGTTTACATATCTGCATAAACTTTCTACGTGATACTTTTCCAATTTCTTCTGGATACATAAGCCAAGGTCTCACCTGGATACATAACCCTAGGTCTCACCTGACTGCACACCTGTCTGATTTTTTGTTTGTTTTTGATTTCATTATTTAAACATATTTTTATTGTAACTGGTTGCGGTCTGTCAACCTGTCAGAAAATAAAACGAATATCTATCTATCTATCCAAAGAAGTCCTACAGTTATGATAAGATTCATATACCCGGTACGTTGAAAAACTCTATAATAATTTATGGTACTACAGCTCAGGTGACCCAACCTAGCGGAGTTGTAAGACCCCTTTCGGATCCCCTGTGCAACCGAATGTAAGGCCATTCCATGTGTATTGGTTTAACATATTTTAAATTCTTACATATTCCCCTTGATTGATTGCATGGTAAAATGTTTTGATTTGACTCAATTTAACGTGTTGCCAATGCATATGTATTTGTCTAATATGTCTGCATATTTTTTGTAAATTCTTCTTTTGACTGGTTGCCAAATAAATGATTTTGATTTGATTTTTGATTTAACGTAGTACTGAAGGCATATGATCATTTCTGAGGAACCTTAACATCCATGGCTCTCATTTCTTGCAGTTCTCCATTCTGCACAACAAAAATCGATCGACAGTTGACTTGGTTATCTGCTTTGTGGCGTTGCCAGTCCTCGTAGCCCTACAATCAGGACAACCTTTGGCTTAGAACCTTTACCATTGAAATCATCAAATTCTTAATCATCATCTTCAACATATCACCTTGCTTATTGATGAAAAAGTTGGAAATGACAATTAATGATAGCAACTAAGAGAAGTGAATTTATATAATCTATTCGTTTAATCTTTCAGGTCAAATTTAACACTGATTCAATTAAGTCTAACCACAAACTATAAGCACTTATTGCAGTCAAAATTTCAGATACAAAAGTCATCAAATGCTCCACTCACAAGTACACACACACACACACACAAAATACACACACACGTACACACAAACGCACATGCACACACACACAAACGCACATGCACACACACACACACACACACACATATATACACACTTAAAGTTATTAAAGTTATACTGATTAGTATATCACAGTTATAATAAAGCCAGATATTTGTGTCCTGACTCCTACTTCCATTAATTTTAAACCATAAATATATTAACTACTTACTTACTTACTTATTTATTATCATCAATTGGTACTGTAACTTCTATAGTGCAGGCATCTAACACACAAGGCATCAACCGATGGTGCACCCAAACCAAGACATAATCAGGTTAATATCTAGATCAGTCTTCTAATGAGTTTGAGACAACTGTAAAACCTCTCAGACACAAGCTAAATCAACTGATGCAGTCCTTGAACTTACAAACGCCATAAGCCTTTCATGCACCTCATTTGAATTTAAAATGAACTTCAACCACAAACATTATACGGACACTTAATGTCCCTCCAAAGCCCACTGATTTATACATAACAACCTTTGGACTGTTCCTTCCATTAATAGCAATTAATGATCAATTTACATCTCAATTTATAGAATTACATGTGAGGCTTCAGAGGTAAGTAAGTAATTATTCTTAATTGGTGCAAGGCAATTGACAAAAACAGTGCATACAAACCACATCAGTACAATACGCAGTAAAAACTAAACGAAGACTTTTACAATTTAATATTAGAGTTTTAAATATAAACAATGTAAACGAACAGTGTTTAAATGTAAACAAACACAACATCATAGTTTACAATGTCAAAGATAACCAGCAGCTACATGGAATCAAACATAGATGTACTATGAATGGTATTCAGGCATATGCCCAATACTACCAACTTATGCACTGCACATTTCCAAAGCAAGATGTCAAAATTAAAATCTATATATTGCCATTCCATGAAATTATGCACGCTCATGCATGTATTTATCAGGACACTAAATATAGCACATATTTAAGTACCTCACGAAAGCGCTGACACTGAAACAATTTGATCGATATATTTTTGTCAAAACAAACTACTCAATCCATGAAATTATGCAAGTTTGACTACTCGATCCGTAAGTTATGCACATGTAACAATTAAAAATTCATGAAATTATGCATGTTTAATTACTCAATCCATGATATTAGGCATGTTTGAGTACATGCTTATGAGTAAATGAAAAATGACAGTAACTTCACACTGAAATCCCATAGCATATTCACAAACAGCCCATTTGAGAGATTTCCATAAAGGCATTTTCTTTTCTCAATAAACAATGTATGTATGAGCACTTGTTATAGCGCCCCTTCAAGATTTCTTAGAGGCGCTCCCGACCACAGCGCGGACACTGAATTTTCACGCCGAAGCGCACAGCAATTGCTAGTGAAGGACTTGCCCAGGGTCCTGGCGAAAGTGGATTCGATCAACCCTCCGGCTGCAAGGCACCGAACATACCCCTACACCACCATGCCCCACAAATATATATCTACATATATGTACATATTTTACTTCAAACATAATCAATCAATCAATCAAAATCAATCAATCAATCGAAATTTATATAGTGTCCCTTCAAGATCCCTATTCAGAGGCACACACTTAAGTAATTCATGTACCTAAGACAAGTTTTTATATCACTTTCTTACCTGTTTAATCGCTGTCACAGAAATGACGAAGATCAGAGGTAGTATACTCGTCCATGGACTAATAGATGTTTTAATGACTAACTACAATGCAAATTACAACCACTGTCATCAACTAATATCAGTTATACGTTGCTGCATTTTCCATCACAGTTTTACAGCAAGGCATATAAAGTAAAGTAATTCCTCATTCCCAGTGGCAACTTCTTAACTTACGTCAGCATTGTTTGTTTAAATATTTTGAACTTTTTGCTCTCAATAAACACCACTCAGGCTAGCCAGTGCATGTTTACTGAGAGGTACTTAAAATAAACACTTATTGTAAACAATATCTCAGAGGTTTGGACCTGGTGTTGAAGAATCTCTAAAAATGAAGTGCAGACATCAAAAAATTAATCTAGCAACATGCACAAACAACCTTGTTTACGAATTATGCAACTCTGCAATGAACCATTAATTTCACACTGGTCATGTACCTGGAGTCAAACCCAATTGGATGCAGAGGTACCAGACTAAACCAGTATCCACTGGTTGACCACCAGTGGATACTGGTGATACAGCTGAATGGAGGGAGTGACAAAAGTGGATGCTCTCTAGAGTTGGACTCCATGGTAACTTGAAACCTCGTTCAGATTACTAGGTGGGGATAGGATGAAATCAGCTATCCAAGGGTAGCTTAAGTAAGCAAGTAAGTATATCCTTTATTATACCAATTGCTAACTGCATTTTGGTTTAAACGAGAATCACATTTATGTGTTGGGTGAACCTAACATATGATAAACGCCTCTTAGTTTCCTTGGGGGCGCTATATAAATTCCCTTGAATGAATGAATGATAAACGTTTTGGTATGCCATCTATCCTTGGCATTAAATGCATGCATAAATCATCCACAATATAAATGTTCTGCGTGTCTAACTATTTGCTTGTGGTATACCCTATTGTGGGCTCTTGGTTGCAGTAAGTATGAGGTCTGTTTTATTGGGGGCAGCAGTCCGTGTAGTACATGCAATGGATTTATTTGAATCTATTTAAATACTTGTAGGGTTAGGGTATAGGACATAGGGTATAGGGCTATGATAAAGGGTTAGGTTATGTAATGTGTCTTGCATTTTGAACTAGTGTATGAGTGGCTTTAAAACAATTAAAATTTTTTTACTTTTTGATTTTCCAAGATATTGAAACTAGCCTTAACTCTTGTTTCACATGTTTCATTCAATAAACGTATACAATGAGTTGTAAACATAAGAATTTATTGTTTTGGCTAATTCGGGGAGCGGGTAATGTGAACAGTGCAGAGATAACATGAAATCAGTCACAGGCTACCCCGGGGGTAATATGATATCAATTTCAGATTACCAGGAGGTAGCCTGAAACAAGGGGTAGCTTAAAGCCTTTACACTGGCATATTATGGCGTTCAAACCATTGAGATTGTACCCTTTTTGTCACTTCCACTGGTCCTCCATTACCTGCCCTCTATCTATCTACTTTTGGCTGGCTGTCATACTAAGCATCCAAGCATTGCTCTGAAATGTTAATCAAGCTTACTCTTAACACGCAAAGACAAAGTCCAGCAATATTTTTCACGGAAAGTTTTTCTATTCTGCTTCATTATGCAAAATTTCATACGCATCATATACTTTTATTATTCATGCCAAGTAGTGTTCTTGACAGCAAATAACTGTTTACAAAAACATACCAGGTACAGTAATTGTAAAGTTTTATTTTCTTAGCATAGAAGTTAAGGCTCTAAGTACCATCGGAAAGCCATTAATGTTTGAGAAATATTGAACCAAAATGCAGATTTTATGGTAAATAAACAGGTTCTAGCCTGTGAGGTATACACAGCATGCACTGTCATTTAAAAGGTACTAGATACAGTGTCTTCATATACACAATGTATTACACATACATACATCACAGTTCGTGATTCATCTGGAGACCCTATCAAATGTGGAAAGCCATCTCTTAATAGACACTTATAGTTAAAAAGTGCCCGCTGATTTTTATGTTTGGATGACCTAATCTGATTTCTATTTGGGTATTTGGATTTCTGTATGTTAGGGATGACCTAATCTCTGATTTATGCTTAGATGACCTAATCTGAATCTATGCTTAGATGACCTAATCTGAGCTCATCTCTGATTTATGTTTAGATGACCTAATCTGAGCTCATCTCTGATTTATGTTTAGATGACCTAATCTGAGCTCATCTCTGATTTATGTTTAGATGACCTAATCTGAGCTCATCTCTGATTTATGTTTAGATGACCTAATCTGAGCTCATCTCTGATTTATGTTTAGATGACCTAATCTGAGCTCATCTCTGATTTATGTTTAGATGACCTAATCTGAATCTATGCTTAGATGACCTAATCTGAGCTCATCTCTGATTTATGTTTAGATGACCTAATCTGAATCTATGCTTAGATGACCTAATCTGATCTCATCTCTGATTTATGTTTAGATAACCTAATCTGAATCTATGCTCAGATGACCTAATCTGATTTATATGTTTGGATGACCTCATCTCTGATTTATGTTTAGATGACTGATTTTGTTTTAAATGCACACTGAGAATAGTGAACATATCATGAATTCAGACGACCTAATCTGATCTTTACGTTTAGATTACTTAATCTGATTTTATGTTTAGATGACTAATCTCTGATCTTATGTTTAGATGACTTAATGTTTAGATGACTAATCTCTGATCTTATGTTTAGATGACCTAATCTGATTTTATGTTTAGATGACCAATCTCTGATCTTATGTGTAGATAACTTAATCTGATTTTATGTTTAGATGACTAATCTCTGATCTTATGCTTAGATGACCTAATCTGATTTTACGAGTAGATGATCTAATCTGATTTCAATGTTTAGATGACCTAATCTCTGATCTTATGTTTAGATGACCTAATCTGATCATTGTTTGGATGACCGACCTGAATGATTGCAGATGCAAGGAAGTAGATGTTGGCTATTCGATGGAACTGCTCGAAAAGATTCTTCGGAATGAAGTTCCAAGCTGTGTACTACAAAACGTCAACAGGCTTTTTTACTAGAAGCACACAATGCTGGGAAGCACATTAAAGTCAAGTAACACCAGGTTATAAGTAGCTAGTTATCTCATATGAACATCTCCTAGATGCTACTTGCTAGACTAAACTGACATGTAACTGCACTTGGGATGAATTCAGTCAACATCACGTCACCTAGGCCGACTCAGTCTATCATTTCTCTAGTTCAAAATCAGCAAAGAGCAGTTCTTATTGAGAATGAGTAGTTTGGACTTTGGATCACGTACGTCATACGTACTTACGAATCAGAGTAACTGAAGATGGTTTTCACAGGGTAATGAAAGATAGAAACTACAACTAGTCTACATGTACTAGATCATCATGAAGACAATACCTTTGATGATTTGACACAATTTGACGGGTATTTCTCAGGCACCCTCGATTCCAGGCATTCAGGAACTTTGTGCCCAATGAACACTGTCCGAAACTCAGACCGTGCTTTTCGTCGGCATGGCTACCAAAGCAATAAAAAGATAAAATGTAGAAGACAACACGTATGGAGATACCAGAAAAGAGAGCAACACACAAAATGTACAGAGATAACAGCAAAGACAGATCTATGATACAAATATTCTGTAAGCAGTGGTAATGAAGCGGATGCGAGAAGACCTTAGAAGAAGAGTTCAAATGGTCATAGGACTGGCAGATGCTTTTTAAGGAAATCACAGTGATGCATATGGGGACAGAAACAGAGATTTCATATAAAATGAGAGTAGGGTAGAGATGAGGAAGAAAGGGACTTGGGAGTGATTATGCACAAGAGTGCAAAACCTTCAAGGCAATGTGCTGAAGCATCAAAAAGGCTAACTCAACTTTAGGTATGATAAGAGGGACAATATAGTCACCAGAAACAAGGATAAATCACTGAGGTTGTACAAATCACTGGTTAGGCCACAGTTGGAATACTGCATCCAGGTTTGGAATTTATTTTAAGCATTGTAAGTAATGCCAAAAGAAGACATGTGGTAGAGATGTAAACATAATATATATATAACCTGTTGCCCACAGACCTGATATCATTCACTGGTTTCAATACATTCATCCATTAATGAGGAACCCAGTAAATTTTTAACATACAGTAGTATGGTATCTCCATACAGTAGCTGGGCTGCTCAGCTGAATGTATAAACCAGGTATACCACTTTCTTACTAATATTTTTAAGTGTAAGCTTGCAGTACATGCATTTCAAACTGTTGAAACAAGGATAGTAGACCAGTACAGTGTTGGAGCAAAAGAACGGCTGGAACTTTCAGCATATTACAAAACATTTATTCATATTGAACATTTTCATAGTGCCTCTTCAAGAAAACAGGCTTACAAACTTCTTAGATATTAAAAAAACAAGGTACTGAACTGTTTGTTTGTTCTCTCTTGAAATTAGCAAAGGCATAAGCTAATTACACAATGGACCCATAATCCCATATGCATGTTCAAGTCTTGGCCATTTATTCTGGAAGCACAATAGGACAATGTAAAGTAAGTAAGTATATCCTTTATTGAGAAGCACTAGCAGATTTGTTCAAGTCAGCAGAAAGAGTTACCCTAGAACACACTACAAGCACACAAACACTCACACATACATGAGTGTAGTGTTCAAGGATAATGGAAAAGGCGCTATAAGATAGGTGGTGCGACAGACAGGAACGGGAGGGAATAACAACTGGAATGTGTATTATGTGTTGATGGACACGATTGGCTATATCTATGTTAAACAATAAATAAAGTGTTAAACACTACACAACATACCACATGAGCACTCAACAGGAATATCTCTGCTATTATGGACACAGTGTCACAGTAGTATCCAATCCTCTGGCAATCAATCTTCTCATCCCTTGTTGTGAACACTGTGTTGGTCCTTACATGCAACACATGAATCACATTCTGCTCAAGTAACATTCTGACTATACTCACTGGTTACTTAATCAGTCTTGGCATTTTGTGCATTTGTGGCAAATAAACAATAAAATTTACATATATATTCAAATTGAGGTTGATGGCCTCAGTAAGCCAATATACCATAAAGCGGCGCTCTTAGCAGATTCTAAGAAAGTGTTATGTAAATGCAGAGAAGAAGAAAGGCTTTCATTAGAATACAATGCCCCTAAAACAGGCCAAACACGCTCCTTCTATTGTTAGAGAAGGCTTTGTTTGATTAACACCTGCACTTGTAGACACAAAAGGGCTTTGACTTCCTAAAAATAGTGCAACACTTAAACTGTATTCCTTTAGTAGTTAGACAAACAAATGTCAAAGGAAACTTCTTCATCTCATTAATTCATATCTTAAACGGGTTCTACCATAACCAAAGTATGGACACGTCTCCAGCTACATGCTGGAGGTCCTCCACTGGCTCCCTGTCTGCCAGCGCATCGAGTACAGGGTAGCTGCTTTGGTTTTGCGCTGTCTCCAGGGCCTCGCCCCAACTTACATCCGTGAGCTCTGCTGTTTGATTTCTGTTGTCCCAGGGCATCGCCTCCTACGCTCCGCAGAAAAAGGAGTTCTTATGTTCCTTTTGCTCGTTCTGCAACAATGCAGAACCGAGCTTTTTCTGTGGCAGGCCCAATGATCTGGAATGGTCTTCCTCTAGAGCTGCGTCTACACCCTGGGAGTCTGTCTGAAACTTTCCTTACTAAACTCAAAACTGTTCTTTTTGGGCGCGTTGGAGTCGGGAGCGCCTCTGAGTAGTTTCCTTGAAGGGGAGCTATATAAATTCCCGAATGAATGAATGAATGAATGAATAACCAAGTTACCAATCATCTTCTTTTAGCAACTGTATGGTTTTGAGCATGGGCAAAGAAACATAGACGACCAGCCGCAATCAACATGAAATCCATTTAAATAAGCTAAGCCATAAATCTGACAATGGGACAAACAATTCAAATGAATATGGAATGTAAACCATGTAACCAAAATGCCTTCAATGAATCCTTGTAATAAAGTTACACAGATGTTGTTAAATATATTACATGAGCTCAATATCCAGCTGCATTAAACCCTGCCACTGCTCATACTCTGATAGTGCCAGTCCCAAGCCTGGAGAAAGGAGGAGGGCGATTCTAATCATCTTTGTTACGACAGAGTGCCATTAAACGGCAAATAACCAATGATCCACTTCTCCAGGACTTGTTCATTCTTTGTGTAAAGCGCTGAGCGTTTGCTTGCGTTTAATAAAGAACATTCTTACTTACTTACTTTCTTTCTCACTGATTTCTTCTACATGTACGAGAAAGACATCTTCATAATGTAAAGTATCGTGAAATAAGGCATGGCAAAGTGTGACAAGCTTCAAGTCCCACAAAGAAGGCTAAGCATAGATTGGGCAGGAAAGGATGACTAAATCATGGTAAAATCAGAAAATCTAAGTAGATTGCTGGGCCTTGCCTTAGACCTTAATGATCTAGTCTAAGGAAAGGCAAATACACTGGGTAAGGCAAAATATGGTGACAGCACAAGACACGGTGAATGGTAAAACCAACCAAATGCTGGAGAGACAATACAAATGAAGACATAACAAAAACTTGAACTAGACATGAGAGCAGCAATAAATTTGACACTCATCTATGGCAATAAACGGTTGGCATCAGTAACTGACGATGAGGAAAGTCAGCCAACATAAAGCAATGCATAGAAGATACTATGAGGAAAGCGAAATAAATTACATACATAACAAATTTCATGGTAAGAACTTGCTTGACAGTGATTCCAGTGTTCTGCCTAAGTTGTAAAATAAGATGTAAAATAAGCGCTCGTGAATAAGCTGGTCACCTGTGACTGGATTTCGAGTGGCACTTTAGAAGTTTGGGGTTTACGATTACGATTATGAATTTCTATAGTGACCATATGGCATCCACTCTACTTTTGTGTACATCGTTTGAAAACGTGAATTATTTAGATACTTAAACTAGAAACCTATTACAGAGACCTATCACTTATCTTACTTACTGAACGTGTCCTACTTCCTACCTTACTTGCTAATTTTACTTACAAATAAAAGTCATTCATCAATCAAGGAGTGACTCATCTGTAAGTTTTTGATAGAAAAAGATCCAAAGCACTGTGTTCCAACCCAGTGATCTTACGAGCTTCGCTGGGACATCAGATCCTTGCCTATGCTATTCTTCGCACAATACACAACAGAAACCTTTCAACATAGGCTACTGGTAGCTCATATATTGCCCAATCGTATGAGACATCAATCATAATCGGTCACAGTAAATAATTACAGCCAGCTTGCCATCTATTGTAGTCTCCCAAGTCAACAAACAAGAATTTCTGTCCAGACAGTTTATGGGCGAATATTCTTAGCAACTGTTTTCAAAGCAGCACGAATTTGTGTACGTGTCATCAAACATGCAGACATGACTGTATGGTACATGTCTATAGAATGGGTTTTACAACTGTTCCCAGATTTATTCTGATTGGCTGATTCAGTGGCGTCGCCACGATTCAAAAAGTAGTACGGCAAAATGAGAAGTTAGCGGGTCTGGAGGACTGCATATACTGACAGTGTTTTGTGCCATTTTTGGTAATCTAAAATACATGTTTAAATGGATTAAAAGTATCTTCTAGCTTTTAGCAGACAAAAAGTAGTATGGCAAAATTATGTTTAAAAGTTGTAAGCAGTACCACTAGTATAGTTGGCGCCGTCCCTGGGCTGATTGGATGGTATTATCATGCCTTAGAGGTCTTACTCTTTCCAGCATTGACCAACTGCATGGAATGATTGGAATCTGTTTTAAATGCTGTCGTTTGTCTTGTAAGAGATAACCCTAGGGTTCGTCATATATGATCCAGTTCCATTAAGGAGGAACTACATTAGTTATCCACCCAAAACACATTGGGTTTTTGATCTTAATGCTCATGCGCCATATCACGACTTGTTGATTTCATCTACCCCGAATCTCCTTCCTCTGCATCTGTGGGTCCTTCTGGGCAAAGACACTACACAATACAAATACACTCTTCACCAATGCTCGACAACTTTTCTCTTTCACCAGGACTGGGTAACGGTAATTGCAAATTTATATAGCGCCACTTAAAGACAAACTCATCAGAGATGCTTCTGACGTAACACAATGAAACCACAATCGAACACAATGGTCTTCAAGCGTTTGTGGAAAATAGACAAAGAAAGGCTGAGAAGCTCATGTCGCAGGTGGTTAGGCAGCTTGTTCTAGGAGCACCTCTGGATGGATGTTAGATAAAAGCTCAACAATTAATAAAGGATTGAAAGCAGATCCACTGTCTAGAGCAGTGTGATTTTCGTTAACGATAACGATAACGAAAATGTTCGTTAACGAAAATAAAATGACTTCGTTAACGATAACTATAACTATAACTAAAAATATCATTAACTATAACTATAACTATAACGAAAATAACACTAACGAAAATTCATCTTTATTTTCGTTAATACAAAAATAAAAATAGGAAGTGCAATATGGACGATTCGACATAAATGAGAACAAAAAATTCGAAATTTTTATTGTGAAATTTGTCAGTTACTTTGGAAACTCGTGTATTCATGAAGCTGACTGTACCCATGCTTCAAAGGTTTCAAAGGTTTCATAGCTCTGAGTAAATTGTGAAACAGCGTATTAATACGCACAATTTTTGCTTATAGACTTAATTATTGTAACTAAGTAGTAACTAAAATTAACTAAAATAAAAATCCATTAACTATAACTATAACTATAACTAAAAAATAATACTAACTATAACTATAACTATAACTAAAATAAAAAATCATTAACTATAACTATAACTATAACTAAAATAAAATCTGTAAGGAAAATCACACTGGTCTAGAGTTATTCATCACGCCATAGGACTGTCCTGGACTCCCAGACTGAGTCTACATCGAGCCTGTTCTTAAAAATTGCACTGGCTTCCTGCATGTGAACAAATTCACTCTTCAAGCAGGCAATTTTTGTTTATAAGCACAAGCAAATCATTGCTATCTGACCAGGATATCTCGTGGACAGTAAATCGTCCCTGATACATGGCTTTCTCTTGCCAACACTCATTCATGGTAGCTGCACCAACAATTCTTACTTCTCTTACCTCTTCATATTGACAACTCTCCTACACAGTCTGTGCTTCCCATCTGTTAAAGAAATATTAACTCTTCCAATCTACTTATGGTTAAAATGGTTTGTGTTGTCAGGCTTTAAAATGCATCTTTGCAACATTGGATAGGGCATCATTAAATTTTAGTTGTACTGTACAAAAACTTAATAATGCCCCTAAAACATCTAAAGGTCATCATCTAACCTGCTGCCTCATCAGCTGAACTCACACTAACAACAAAGTGATAGGTCTACCCAAAAAATAATAATAATATTTGTTCACAAATTCAAACTGACAAGTATGCAGTAAGATTACCGGGTACATGATATTGCAGTAACAGATGATACTTTAACAGGAGTCGAATTTAACTGTATGGTAGTCTGCAAGGCGCCCATCTGTCCTACTGCTCATTTTACAGTCTCCCCTAGGGAGTGGAAGGCTGAGTCACCCTCATAGGGCTATCGAACCCAAGTCCTTTGTGCCAGCATGTTACCATTCAACCACCTGCCCATACTGGCAGACAGAAACCATTACTGTCTTGCATGAGGCAATCTTGGAAAAGATATTGCTTAGTTCCACATAGAAAGGTACTCCTAAAGTACAGACATCACCAAATTTCCACAAGAAGAAAAGACCACCAAGGTTAAACACGTAACACTAGTCCTCAAAATATGGTGTTATAGTCGATAGCTCTGCAGCTGTAATACAGTAGCCGCAACAACGACAAACTTCAGTTAACAACATGACAACCAAAATAATTATAATAATAATAACATAAATTTGACAGTAATAAATTGCCAAATTCAAATTTCCAAAACTTTAACCAACAACACAGAGACGCAAAGGTATTCCATTTTTCACACCACTAGCATCCCAACAAGGGCAAATTAAAATAAATAACTAGCTAAAAAAATTCTATACACCCATAAGTAACAAATGTGCAATCAATTCAAATGTTCTCTAATTAGAGGTAATAAAACAGCAGTTGTGCCCATACACTATGGTGATGCAAATAAGCACTAGACGATAAAACCTACATTTATATGGATTATAGCCGTGAAACAAGGCTAGGATACCGAAAATTACCATTGAATATCACCCAGCTCTTGCAGAGAAAGTTACCACCTACCAAGTAAACCTGTTGATATTTTGGGTGAGCCGCTTTAAACGTATACATAAACATAACAGATACATTATTCATTATTCAAACAATATGTCAGATACACACAATATACACAGCTCGCTTGCAACTCAAGCTGCCATTACACTGATGTACACATTCATACAAAACAGCATTGACTATGGCAATGCCATTTATGCGGCCTAATCCTTTTTAATCTAATAACTTCTATAGCATTATTACCATGATGCATACGACATCTAGCGATGGTTACATTACGTAAAATCGTGCTCAAGAATCGTAATCCATTGTAGAAGCAAGTATCTTTCCTGTTTGAATAAGCTGCAATCTATTTTAGATGCCGCATATGGGCTGATCAGAGGTATAAGGTCTAGCTTTCGACATATATCCAGTTTCAGGTGGGAGGAACTGCTCTGGTTTCTATAGATGCAGAAACACACCGAGTTTAACATCTTATTGCTTATGCACAATTGTTAAACAGGCTGTGCTACTTCTCACTTTAAGTAGCTATGTGCCTTGGTCTCTGCCGACCCTGGTCACACATTTCTCCATTCTACTGCACAAGGTAATAATAGTTGATCCAACGGCCCATGCACCCACAGTCCAGGATATAAGCTTTAAGGTCGTCGACCCATATGTTTGGAATAAGTTGCCTAGCAACCTGTGACATGAAGTACTTTGCTTTTTCTCTTTGATCGTGACTTTATGTTGTCCAGCTGGAAGCACTTCTGGTGAGCGTCTCTTTCAGTTAAATTTGCCATAACAATAATAATTACAGAAATACATGAAATATGCAAACAAAGCATTTGTTCGTGGCTTAGTTTATTAAAGAGTGCAAACAAAAGCAATGACGTCATTCAAACTAATAAAATGAAGTGCACAAGCAAACCGAAATGTGACTGCGCATAAATGGGCACACTAATTTGAAAGAGAGACAGACAGAGACAGAGAGAGACAGAGAGTGACCAAATAACAACAGTACAGTTATTGCACATGGCGGCAGGCAGCTTGAAACCTCTTCAAAGCAAGGAGCCAGTTTGTAGGTCTAAGGACTCTAAGGTCTAAGGAACTCCTAAGGACTCTGGTCACTGGCTGATTAAATCCAACAGGCATGACTAAAGCCATGCATTGTGTACAGCATCACAATCAACAGGTATCTACGCCCAGCATTTTCATGAATTTGCATTAAATTGGATCATTGTCTCAAGTAGGTCCCAGGTAACAGCTCTCATCCAATAAGCGTCTCCTTTGTTTTACCCTCTGATTTACATAAACACTTGCATCTGTTATAGGCTAATACATTGTGGAAAGTGATCAAAATCTGTAGCTTCATGGTACCTTTCTCTTTAGCACCATAAAATATCAATAATAGTTTTAGTTTCATATCAGCCTTGAACTCCAATTTTTTTAAATTTACTACAGATAAGCGAAATTAACTTCTTTCAGGTTTTTGGCATAAATATATAATTATATATAAAAAAGCACTAGAACTGAAAAGTCAGCTGAAAAATACAGGGTCATTGTTTTGTTCCCTGCCTTCTCTCGTTTCCTGAAAGCATAAACGTTCCTGTAGGTACAAGATACCCTTCCTTAGTGTAAAAGAAAAATCTAGTAGCAACAGAAAGAGTAAATAGCGGAGAGAACCAGGTCAAGCCTCAAAAGATACCGAGATAGCAGATACTACTCCAAGAATGGCTGAAAAATGAGTCAAAACTTAAAACCTTTGTAGAAAATATTGACTCCACCACAGCTGGAAGCATATGTCAGACTGTCAAAGTGAAGGCAAGTTTTTTACCAATGCAAGCATTGCTTGATAACTGAAAGATCAAACTAAATATAAATATTGTATATAATCCAAACAATGTTAGTTAGGTTTATAAATAACTACAAATGTTCGTAATAAATATCCTTTTGCCATTTGAAACTAAGTTAGTAGAAAGGGGACAGCCTATCAATAGCGGATTTGTTTATCCTTTAGGGTTGTCCTGTTAACAACATCAACAGATTAACCATTTGAAATTTCTGTGTTATTGAAGAGTCTCTTTTCATCTGTAACGTGTCTGCTGTTGCTGATTCAAGAAACGGCTGAATTAATCCTATTTAAAAACATATATTTAACACAGTTGAAAGATTCTAAGCCCTCATAGTTATGACAAACTGTAATCACAAACTGAACTTGTAAATAATAATGCATCTATGTCATTCCTCTACTGACAATTGACAAATAAACGAATATTGTATTGTACTGAATTTGAAAAAATTGAAATAACAACAATGACAAAACTACTGTTGACAGGGCAAAAATTTCACACATGGATGCTAACAGGGTGGCTGAAAATCTGTCAGCATACATGGCATAGCAAGATGCAGAAAATATTCACATAATTCATCTACAATGAATGGCAGACTTCAAAGGAAAGAAAAGCAAGGGGAGTCAAAACCAGCAAAATTAATGTGTATTTTTCTTTTGTGAAATGTGAACACTTTTAGAGCCTATGACTATGTATAATATATATATATAAATATATACATTTATCTATTTACACACATATATACACATATATTAATAATTGGACTCTTGATATACATAATAAGTCATCTGTGCTAATAAATTTTGAAATTGTTTGCTCTTTCTTTATTGTATTGTATTTGAACACTTGTTATAGCGCCCCAACCAGATTTCCCATTCAGAGGCGCTCCCGACTACTGCGCGAACGCTGAATCGGAGTTTCACGCCGAAGCGCATGAGCAATTGCGAGTGAAGGACTTGTCCAGGGTCCCTACGCGGCGACTTTGAGGTGGATCCGAACCCGCAACCCTCCAGCTGCAAGGCACCGAACATACCCCTACACCACCGCGCCCCAGTTGTATTGTGATGTGTTGTATTGTGTGTTGTATTGTACTCCACGTTTATAATGCGACCGAGCCACCCGCAGTAAAGATCCGAGAAATTAATCTCTGATAATCCGACCCAACCGGGAGGCGAACCCGGGGCGCCGACGCGGCGAGCGGGCACCAACCCACTCGGCCACTCAGGATCCTTAATTGACTTTATGGGGAAACCTTTCTTCTGATAAATGTGCTTCTCGGAGTTGTAGCTGAAACTAGTACGTTTTCAAAGTTTCAGTAATTTTGTGTAACATTTTTTCTTTAGTTTATTATTTTAATTTATATACTTTCAGACAGGCCTGCCATTATCAGATGTTGCAACAACATAATTATATATGCACTTTTACATATCTTCTTAACCCTTTAACAACGAGCATGTACTAAAATGTATGGGAAACCAATGCAGTTCGTCGCTAAAGGGTTAAGCTAATCCAGCATGGTTCTATTAGCAACTGGTTTGTTAAAACGCAATCATGGTGGTCTGCATGTAAATGGATCTCCACTGTAGCTCCCAAACAAAACCATAAAGATTTTGCTGAACTAGAATATGAATGACGAATTGCAGTAACCAACAAATCTACAAAAGTAAAAGTAATAAACAGACAGACAGACCAACAAATATAGGACTAAGTTATTACTAAATTATTACTAAACTGAGATTATACATAACATCTTATTTGTAAATGTAATTAACAGTCTAAAAAGTAATAAACCAGACCATGAACCAGGTTTGCATTGTTCTGAAAACAAGCAAACTATGCTACCTCCAAAGTGCTAACAGCATTTTCCAAATAGCATAGATCTAGCCATGCTAGTTTACAATGTTTTAAAGAGCATGACACTGGCATGGCTAGAACATCGACAAAATAATATGCTACCTAGGTAAAAAAACAAAGCAGACAGCATGACAGTATGTGCAAGACAACAGCATCTAGTATAGGCTGAAAGAGATAGCTAGACAATTACCCCCATGATAATTCCGGCCACAGTACTCTAATGATCATATGTACATGCACAACCCAGTCACACACGTGTCAATCAACTCCCAGTTACCCTTGTTCTATAAGGTCCATTGACCCCACGAAATAGAAATTGACAAGGTTACTGGAGCAAAGTTTACCACGGCCAGACGTTCTCATGCATATCTCCCTAGTGACGTCTTACCGTAACCTGCTAATGGCCTTCAGCGCGTGGGACCATTTTACGTCATACAATAAAATTAAGCGAACAAAAGCAGTTGGACCGGAGTGCACACGTGCTACTTAGTTAGGCAAGACCAACCATAATGGACCATGGCGGTCCATAAAACTGGTAAGCAAGTGGTGTATAGGACACGGTAGAGTGCCCGCCTTGTGATGCGGAGGGTATGGGTTCGAGCCTCCGTCTCTGAGACGGTCACTGTGTAGGGACCTTGAGCACAACTTTCAATCACAATTGCTCAGCAGCATCAAATCAATCAATCAAAACTTTTTATTGAAGCCGTATCAAATTACATAACATTTCAGCATGAAATATCAAGATTGGCCACAAGAGGAGTCCCAAAAGGGATCAAGATCCCGCTAACTAGGGACACCTAGAACAACATTTCCAAAATCTGAATTGGTGACAGCACAGCCAAAGCCTTGACAAACAGTGCAACATCAAGTTTCACAAAACAGTGCTAACAGTAAAGTATAGTACACAGTAAATGATCAACTAGATTCTATGAAACTAAAAAACGAAAACCTTAACTAACAGTGCACAAGAATATCCGGCAGGGTGAGTTATAGCTAAGTTCCATTAATTAAGAAGGCATGCAGCATTTTTTTTAAGCGCCGTAGCATTAACTGATGCTTGGTCATTAGTGGTGCTTGATAAATGCATAATAATATTAATATTAATGATAATAATGCATGAAATCAAGAAAACTTAATCTAGTGCACCGTAAATGCATTCTATGAAAAGTAATGTTTAAGTTTTGGTAATTTATTCTGGCTGCACAATAGGACATTGTAGCAATGGTAATTATAGACATAAACTAAAGATTTCTTCAGCACCCACAGAGCTAAGTGACGAGAATCTGCTTATTCACAGGCGCTCAGTCAAATCACATTAGCGAGGCAGGTGAGTTTAGGTTCTTTACTGAGCTGAAATCAACAGCTCAGGCAGGTAGACCATGTTTAGCATTATAAGGTGTGGCATGAAAATTAGTGTAAATGCATTTCATGAAAGCCACTGTTGCTGTGTAATTTCTCAATCAATCAAAATTTATAAAGCACCCCTTCAAGATATCTACTCAAGAGTTTTTGACATTATGTATTTACAAGTACATATCAAGTACAAGTAGCCTGTGCTTATATACAGCTGTTTGTACACTCAGATGACTGACGTTTAAGCCATGTATTAGAAGAAGGAGCTAAATTTAAGGAAAGGAGATAAAGTACTGCATTAAAAAGTAATCTAAGAAATCTTTTGTGGTGGCTGTATCAAATATGTTTATCATTAAATGCTGCTAGAAATTTGTATATGGGGTGGGCGAGTCAGCAAGTTCTACTGTATTCGTTTGTGTTGAAATATAGAAACAATTGCATAAAACAAGCAGAGTAGCAGCCCAAGAGCAGGTCCAAGAGATCCAATACAGCCATGCCCCCAATTAAAACTTTTTGGGCAATGCCTCTGCAGCCTCTGAGTTGGCCCAAAAATGGTTAAGGTATTAAGGTAATGGTTTTCCCACTAAACTTTTTAAAGTAAACATAAAAATCCTGGGAAACAAAAACAGGTAATATCAAGCAATGTCTGATGTAGTAGCCTGAACCTGCATGGTGCAATAAATGGCTCACTTGGGGAATTACATGACTGAAGTCTTCAGCATTATTGCGATAAAATGTTAGGTCTTCCTTGAGCGCTTGATCCAGGATATGTGCCTTTGGTAATCTCATTCTCCAGGCAATCCTCACTCTTCCTCATAATTTGCCCAAAATGTAAAAGTTTCCTCTGCTTAATCAATCCAACTTATCCAAGCAGATTCGCTTCTACTCCAGCAGTCTCCAACATCCACCTCACTTGCCTTCCTTGCAGTCCATCATACCCTGAGACAATGCAGACACTTTATTTCAATGCATTGATTCCTGCGTAATGGTCCAGCTCTCACAGCCATAGATTACCAGTGGCCACACAAAAGCCTTCATAAGTCATAACTTTGTTGCAAGCAAGATGTAATGACTTTCCACACCTGTTTCAGTGCTGCCTCTGGTGCCCCAGCATGCTGTACCTTTGCTAGTCTTAACCGAATCTCTACCCCACAGACAAAGTCCTCGGTTCTAAGTGAGCCAAGATATGGAAACGTGTCAACCTGTTCCAACCGGTTGCCTTATACCCTGATGTCACGTTTGCATGGTACCCCCGCACTATTTGTTACCCTAGTCTTGGTTTTGCCCACATTAATCAACAGGCATTTTTGCTGCCTCCTCGGTCTAAAGGATTTACTATCTCTAGCTCTCCTTCCAAGCTCGACTTCCAGAGCAACAGTCTGTTGAGGTATTTGTGCAAGCAACTAAAACGGGCGATAGGAGGGGTCGGGCCTACAACATTCTTCCTGCACCTATTCAGGAAGCCAAAAGATATTTGTGTTTAAAAAAACAGTTAAAACTGTATTTGCTATGCAACTCTTAGCATTTGCGCCGACAGTTGACCGTGTAAAGCATCCTAGAATTAGCTTGCTACTGACAATGCTATAGAAATTTTCGTAATTACAATAATTATAAGCTGGTATATATCGCACGTATCGGTATATCGCATGTGTATCCACTGTTCACAGCACTCAAAATACAATATTTAAGCTATAAGCTACATCGTACGTACCACATCAAACTCTTTTCGAAAAGCCACAAAACTATAATATTGACAAAAGTATCCAAATAATTATACTTACAAAGAGATTGAGGATTTTAGTTAAGAGGTTTTCGCCGCACATCTTGTACAGATTCTCAGCGTCTAATACTTTTAATCCTTGAAGTAAATAATCATAGATGGGCCAATCGTCTTTTATATCCTAATCTATAGTATACGTTCAAAGGCACTCTACGAGCTTTGCTCTATTGTGCTCAGTTTCTTTTGCATTGCTCACTGCTAAACAACTTCGCAAGCGCCAAAGGCGACTGTCTTATAACCGATCTCCTATGTTATTATAGTTCCATAATAGAAAGAGAGCGTCTAAAGGCTTCTGTCAGCGCAACAGTCAACTGGAGTGCATTAAAGCCATCATATTTATAGGCCTAGGGCTAATGTCTAGCGCAAAACTCGAAGAGCTGTGAGTCTCGATCGTGCGTTCCTCGTAGCCTACTACAGCCTCGTCCAGGAAACTTGAAAAGACTGGTTTGTAATTCCTCTCTACAGCTTTAAGTATGCGCGACAAAATGCTATAAGGCCTTGGACTGTACATTGTTGGCCTGTAGGCCATCCATTGAACTTGATCAGCGCAGTACTATGGGCATATATAGGCATACGGCGCCCAGACTTGACGAACATATATCATAGGCCTACATGTATATAGGCTTTTTAACGCGTATACATACAATGACACATTGATAATGGACCTGCGACCACAATATGACAAGCGAACAAGTACGTCAGTTTGATCGCTATCCTGGATATTCTGACACACACACACACACACACACACACACACACACACACACACACACACACACACACACACACACACACACACACAGATATATATATACCGGCAGGCTTATAATAGGCTCATTTACAGTATGGTGACGAACAGTAGAAGGCCACCGAAGCCATTTCTTCGTCTTTTCAATTGTTTTACAAAAGCCGACTCCTGCAGTTCACGGCCATACGTACAGCACTAAAATAATTACCGTAATATGCTAGAAGACGCAAGTTTAAACAACAAGACCCTTTGAAGGACAGTTCTTATCATCTTATGGTTCAGTACAAGGTTATGCATTGAGGCACTTGTTTCTGTCTGTCCGTCTGTCCGTGTGTTTGTCTGTCTGTCTACCTGCCTGCCTGTCTGTCTGTCTGCTTGCCTGCTGGCAGGCTCTTTTACTCTCCAATCTAATAGGCTACTGAGAGTTCTATAACACCGTTATCATAGCACGCAAAGCATATCAATGGTCGTTTTATAGACCAAGGGAAGGGATAATAAGCAATTAGCAGTCAAAGAGCCATTTGCAGAGATCCGCTTTAAATCGCACTCTGGGCCACTCATTCGCATATAAGTCTTAATATAATTTATGTCTATAATTTATATACACTGTAGTCTGTAGGCCTAATTCCATTTTCCACAACATCGACTCTTTTCAAATAAAACGTCTGCAAGCAGTCCTGCAGAACGCTCTCGCCCGCGCAGTTATGATGTCATCAAGCCTCCCAAACACCAAGCCATAACCGCTGTTCTAAAATCACTTAATTCAGTTGGCTAAAAGTCCCACAGCTCATCCATTACAAAATTATATATCTTACATACAACGCCCTTCAAACCTCTTAACCCTCGAATACCTTCGCAAGCTATTCGCCATACAACCGTCCAGATATACTCGATCATCATCATAAGCTTATCTTTCGGCCTACTCCTTTCTCAGCTCTCTGAAATTCTGCAACCGCTCCTTAGTCTGTGCTGCAGTAGCTCGTTGGAATGAACTGCCAAGTGAACTCCACCAGTTCGCTCATGCTCCTATCGCACCTGTCAATTTCACCTCTTCTCCGCTTGCAGTCTCTTCTGCTACTTTCCACTCACGACTGAAAACCGAACTCTATCCCATGCATCCTGATTCTACTCCTGTGCCACCACACAACCACCATCATCAACAACGATTACCGCCGTAGCACCAAATGCAGCCCATGCTGTTTCCTCGGCTGACCTCCCCGGTTTCTGACCTGGCACCGGAACGGAAAAAGCAACCTGGCTATTGAGGACTTGGTTTGAGATAGCGCCTTTGATTTAGCTGGTCTCCCTGACGTGGTTTTTCTGTGGCACTGAGAAATTTCGAAGATTTACATTACATTACATGCTACAAGCAGGGACGTAGCGAGGCTTAAATTCAAGAGGAGGCAACTTCACAGACCATTGGCAAAATCCTGGTCATTGGGGTCATTAGTCAATCGAAGTTCCAGTATATAAAAAGAAGAGGAGGCAACTGCCTCCTCGTGCCTCATGTAGCTATACCCACTAGCCGATCGAGTCGATCGATCGAGTCGATCATAACTCGGCCAAGTCGAGTCGATCGAAAAATCGTCGACTCGATCGACTCGCCGATCGAGTCGATCGTAAACTCGGCCAAGTCGAGTCGATCGTTGTTTCCTCGACTCGACTCGACTCTGAAATATTTTACTTACTATTTCTTCACAAAATCACAGACCTTATGATATATAATGACGTAATTCTGTGTAAATACACAACGTATACCGTTTGACCTAATATGAAGTTCACTGCAAATAATGAACCTCTCGGCGCTTTCTTATTAGTGGAAGTTATTGAGATAGGCTACTTTCTTTCATAGTTTAACTATAATAGATAGATATTACACGTCCTCTACTGCCGTCTTATTTGTTGAGCTGGTACTAATTTATGTACCGTACCGTAGGAGATTCCATTGTAGCCTAGCTGCCTAGCTGATCAAGTCGACAGATTTAGCGAGGCTTAATCCTTACAAGTCAACCACAGGCAGACACGGTGTCATTATAATACCTGAACTGTTACTTACCAGTTCAATTACATGCAGTTGATGCTTTGTACATTAGACACCAGATCGAGCTATAGAAGTTATAACTGCAATTACAGTTGTTAATAGAACTGTTAGGGTAGAGTGGGGCAAAACGCCCCCGCGGGGCAAAACGCCCCCTCCCGGCCCTGTCATGTAATGACATTTTTGAATGTTCTGGGGTTTCTTAGTTGTACCCTAATGAGATAATCGTCAGTTATTTATCTTTAGATGGTTTGCTTATTTTTATTTTAGAAAAATTGATTTTTTTTCGTGTTTCCTTATAAGAGTCAGCCGCCAATTCTGTATCATTAATGGTGCCAAAATGCTATGATGATGTAGCTATATATACGCCTATGGCTACAAGTACACCCAACGAGTTCCTATGCCTTTATAATAGGTAACCTAAGCAGAACATATAGAAAACAGTGATGAGGTCCATCTAAAAAATTAGTGCCTATAGAAGTGCGGAGTGGTTCTGCGAAAGTAGGCCATGCAAAGTGATATAAAACTCTCATGCTTTGAATTTATAGAGCTTAATTTCAGCTTAATGAAGAATTATTGCAAGTAAATCATTTGTTGACCGGGCTATTTATGTTTAGTTGCCCACATAAACACATAGGCCTAATATTTAAACTGAGTTGTCGAAGCTTTTATCTAGAGCCGCATATATATATATATATATATATATATATATATATATATATATAATGTATGTATATAGCATGTTTAATTGGGTTTATATAGCTATATAATTATACAGGTCTATGCATCTACACAACAAGCGCCTAAGCTGTTTTACTGGTCATTACAGGTTTTACAAAATCAGCGCAGACGGCGTTCGGCCAAATGCAAGGGACGTTGAAGAACATAGGCTAAGCTTAATATTATTATTCTAGTCCTTGACGACACCTATGGCTAACATAGACCTAGGCCTAGCCGCTGAAGATTGCTAGTTGTTGATGTGTTTGTCTTTGATGGTGTTTTGTCTGTTTTCTTGTTTTTCCTTCGTTGATTAATGCGCCTACTCTGACATACTTTAGCACTAAATGACGTATAGCCTACTACACATAGGCTACTTAGCATGCAAGACAGTGATACAACAAAACTTTATTTGACAATTTCGTTGACTTGAAAACTCTTGTAGGACTAGCCTACATAACAACAAATATAGTAGGCCTGCTCGATCGATCGTTATACACATGTCCCTATCCTGCACATGTAGGCCTACACTTTCTGGTTTAAAATCCAAAGTGCAATTCCAGATTAACGTTAGGCTTAGGGGAAACATGTGTAGTTTGCAACTTTGCACCCCCTAACGCATTTTGCTTTTAAAAGGTCCAAAGAATTGGCGGAATGTCAAACAAATTTAGCGCTAACATAGGCCTATAATGAGGACCCTAGAATAATATGTAACGCTGCAATAGGCCTAATTGTAGGTCTTATAGAAAACGTAGAAATTTGAAAAATATAATTTAAAAAAACTGGTCCAATATACACGAGTGTCGTGTAACCGGTAAATAAGCTTATATTAAGTTTAAAACTGGTCCAAAATACACATGTTTCCCCTAAATACGCGCCAACAGCAATTCCGACAACTCGTAAAATTGTTTGACCGTTGGCCTATAGGCCCTAATAAAATGAATTTTCACTTCAGAATTATTCATCGTTTCGATCGATCACTCTAAACAAACAACAACCCAGCAGTCGTTATAAAGACAGGCCATGAAGATGTTTTCAATCCTTCATTTAATACTCTAGGCCTATTCATGCAGGAATCCCGATATCAAAGGCGTATTTAGAGGTACCGTACTTTAACTGGTTCAAACCTCTGAAATAAATGCATTACTGTTATTAAAAACTAAAAATGTAAAAATACGACCTTGTCCAACGGAACCCCGAAAACTAAAACTCCCACGAAATTTTTTCCTGGATATACGTCCCTGTCCTATATAGTTCAATTCTTTCAACTAGCCTAGGCCTATCATCGTCTAAACATCCGAATGTAGGCCTACCAGTGTTTATCATTCTGTAAGTGTTCGATGCCGAAAGCACAGCGCAAGCAACTGATCGGAGAGACAATCCAAGTAGCCACTCCTTCATTTATGTGTGGCCGAGTTCATTTATGACCTTCAATCAATCAATCGGGATTTATGTATACAGCGCCCCTTGAACATCTCTAGCCTACTCAGAGGCGCTCCCGTCACAGAACAGGCGGGAGAACGGTCTTGACTCTTGAGCAACTGTTAGACAGGAGAGCCGGGAGAGGAAGGCACCCTATGGAGGAGCTGCATTTTCAGGGAATGTAGGCTACGTTCAATGTCGTTAAGCCTATAGCCATCCCATGGTGCAATCCTCTATACATCTACAAGCTCTCCATCACACTGCCGGGATTTTTTTTACAATCAACCCCATAATATAACTATGGTCGTCCCACCCAACCTAAACATTAATGTGGGACGTTCGCTAGGCCTACGGTGTGTCAGGGATTGATGTCTCTGCCAAACAGGGTCTACTTGCCTTTCGAGGACCATTAAGCCATCTTTCGACGCGTCGAAAGTGCTGAACTAATTAAGCGATGACCTAAGCCTGCGCAATTATTTTAACAATAGGGCCTACACCTCTATAAACGTGAAGCCAATTGACACACAACGAATTTTACAGTCCTATCAATTAATTAGCACGCAGCTTGTATAATTAAATAGGCCTACTGCGAGGTAGACGAGAATTGACATTGCTGGGAATCAGTGGTTAAAGTGGTTTGGGTGAGCAGTGGGAACTCCAACGAAGAGTTTTATTGGAAAGCATGTGTTATCATGGTTCCATTGCATGGTGAGCAGTGGGAACTCCAAGCCAACAATTTCGAGAGCAGTGGGAACGCCGTTCCCACAGTTCCCACACCACTTTACACCCTGCTGGGAATACAACTGGATAATGCCAGAACAAAACAGTCAGCTCTTGATCATCCAGTCTACAGGTAGGCCTAGATATACCGTGTTATGCAATGAACGGCTCGATCGTAGGCCTACTTATAGGTTAATTAAAAGCAATTGAACGCGCATTTAGTCTAATCGTCTGTTTATCCTGCAGTCGATCGATGTAATTTAAAAGCTGTTTAGGATTTTGGTTAGCCGCAAAGCTACCACAATCTCCATCTTACCCTCCTTAATTAATTCCGTGGCTCTTTCTGCAAGTGTTTGCGTTGTAGCCTGCTGAGAACGTCGTGCCATGACCGATTAGGCCTACTTTTTGTTTATGGAAATCGTCTAAAACTCCCACCCACAGACGCCACATTTCGCGCCATCTATTTGCATTACTTACGCCTACGTCATGGGGTAGAAATCTTCCGTATAATTATTCAGTGACGTACCTAGGACTTTTCGTTTGGATGGGCTTTAAGCCTTGAGCATGCGAGTGCTCATCCAGCTTGTTGGGATTTGAGTACATGCGTGCAGTAGCCCGAGACTACAGTGGGGCCGGGGTTGAGTTTTTTGTTGGGGGGGGAGGGCCTTCAGCTTCGTTTGGGGACTTAAGCCCCCCAGGTCCAATATAGTTACGTCCCTGCGTATCTTTCGTCTCCAGTTAGGCTATTATTTTCCATGGCTTCAGAGTTCGCTTTCCGATTAAAGCTCAACTCATCTTCATCAGAGATTTGACGAATGCAATGCACGCGGGCGACTAAAAAGGGTTTCGAAACATAATGCACAACTTGACAAAACGTCAGTCAGTCGATCTCGTCTCTGTGTAATTATTCTCAGTTCTGGCATGGTCGAAATAGTTGATAATCAACTACTGTTGTCACTGTTAAGATAAACATAAGCAGAATTGTCTGTGAAGACATTGATTTTATATTCGAAACCATTGTTTAGATCCAATTTTGTAGTAGGGCATCAACAAAAGCGAGGCCAATTAATTGGTTGCTGTGGAGTTTCCCCCTTTCATTGTGTGAGTGCTTGTACTGCCTGCAACTATTTCGTGATCAATGCAGTGTCTACTAGGGCCTGAGTAGGTTATGTTAGGCCTACTTCATATTCATATAGGGTCCACATTTGCTGCAGAGGGGCCTAAATCTGCAAAAAGGCCTTCTATCAGCTAGATGTACTACTGTATGTATCAGCATAATCAGACCCAGAATACTAAATGCTGTTACAAGAATTTGTCAAAATACCAGGCTGCAATTCAGTCCTACAAGGACAAAGCAGCATGCAGAAAACTGTGCTCAAAAGAGCATAGTAAAAGCACTGTCCAACACTAGGCAATATTCAAAAATAGCAGAAACATTGCATACCCTAGTTCGTTCGCTCAGATGTTTAAAGGTGGAAACTTTGGCAAACCAAAGTTTGGTAGCCCATGGGTTTTACAGTCACAGTGAGTGTAAATGCTTCAGTACTTAGGTTCAGATGGGAAGCTGGGAACTGACAATTACCCTTACACCACAGAAAGCAATGCAGAATCGGCTGACTATTGATATACTGACCGTGAAATTCAGGGTTGTCCAAGAGGAGATCATTGTAAATGAGTGACAGCTTGGTACCAACAGAAGATGCGGTACAGTAAAGAAAAACTCCTACTTCACTTAAGCCAACCTTACAGTTTTCAGCATGTAAGACAAGTTAAACACACACAAAACAAAAATTCCACAGTTGCTGCCTTTTAAATATTCTAGCATCTGATTTCATGCTAATAATTTCCACAAAAGTCACTCATTTAAAACAAAAATAACACGTGAACAGTAAATCGGAAAGAATACTCTTTGGTGAACAAGGTTAAAATCTAAGCCGTGCATGCCAAATGAAGCTCATGTATTCGCTTCTAAAGTTTCAGTATATATTTTTATAAATTAACAACAAGAAAAGAAATCACAAATGTGCAACAATAAATTACAGATGTAAAAAAACAACGCATTCACAGAACCGAAGCTATCATTCTGGAGTATGTCCAACTGGGTGACTTTAATCGTCGGATGGTGGTTGTTCACCTCTTCCTTTCCATGACTGAAGAACGAGAGCAACTGCCGCGACAATAGCAACGACCACCAGTATACCGAAAACTGCAGATATAGCTGAAAGAAAGATCTTCAGATTTTCATTTCAGTTTACAATGTCTTTAATCAAAGTATGGTTACTTGTTCATTTCTAATGCCCAGGTCACTGCTGCATGGCAATGAGATGTTGCCATGACTACACATGACTGTAGCATAAGCCGTGGACCTACTCTACTTTCCTTCTTACGCTTCTTGTACATTGGGGTGCCACCATTTTCTTTAACCTTAAAACCAAGGGCATAGCCAGGAAACACTTTCAAGGGAGTGTTTCCATCGGACATGGTCACATTTAGAAAAACTTAAAAAGATTTCGGCAATTTTTATATCTCGGGGTTTGAACCCGTAAACCGCACCTAATCCTTTTTGTCATGCAACAAGAGTTGTCCATGGGTCAATTTTTAAAGACCTCGCTGGACCCATCACACAATGGACCCAGTCAAACCTAAACCATCACTACCACAGAAATTCTGACACAACCCATTCATTTACAAGAGGTCTGTGTTAAAACAAAATAAGTATGTATGTATGTTAGTATGTATGGAGACACTTAATTTGGCGAATTTTAAGTATCTCACAAAAGCGCGTCACCTATGACTATCTAACAGATATAAAAAACAAGTGCATTATAAGGCAGTTTGGCAATATAATGCAAACTGGTCTTCAAAGCTAATGTAAAACAAAGACCTTGGTAAGCTGAGAGAATGTTGATGACAATGTTTTGTGTACCAGGTTTAAACATTAGCCTACAATATTCGGTATATATGGCATTCTTGACCTGACCCGACCCAAAAAATTTCCCAAAACTTCTAACCCAACCTGACCCATACAACTTAAGCTGTAGGTAGCATCATTTACAGCACTACATGTGTTCCTCATTGAAATAAAAATGCAGCGTCCAAACATTAATTGCATATTAATCTCTGAATGCAACTTGAATTCATAATGTATTCTACAGACGTGTTATGTGAAGACGCTGCTACATGTTCACTGAAACCATACTACATTACGTTTTAAACCTGCATTTGTATTTCAATCAGAATCGCATATAGCGCTGTAAATGACGCTAGAGCTCTACAGCCTACACATTTCTTCTGAAAGATAATTTAGTCAGGCAGAGCAAGATGCAAATTGAAACAAACATGTTCCATTAATTGCCATGCATTTGCTCAGCTCAAATGGAACCAATTGCTCCACAGTTACAAAACCCAGTTTGCACTTTGTGTATTGCAGGCTGTCTGTTCTGTTAGTAGTTAAGATTTAAAATTGCATAACATGTAAATGTACAGCGCAGTGCTGTTTGTCAGGCGCTTCAATAAAAAAAATTATTATTATTATTATTATTATTATTTTTTTTTTTTTTGCCCGAGGTATCAATGATCCCTCAGGCGATCCAAACAATATCTGGAGATATTACTGATGGTGGTCTGGAACGGCAACTCACTCGGCAGTGTCTGGTTGGGCAAATGTACCTCGGAAGGCAACAGCCTTAATCAGCTAATATGGAACCAATTATTATTATTATTATTATTATTAGTACTTGTAAACAGTTCAACAGCTTAATATCTGCAAGTGCTATGCATATGGATTACACCATTCTCGAGTTTAGCATACAGGAAAAAAGTTATTGATCAAGTTGTTGATAATAACAGACCTGCAATTCCATAATATTTGATAGTGACAATTTTTATGTTATAAGAGATATAGCTGAAAAGCTACGTTATTTCTGAGTCATATCCGCAAATGTAGATTACACAGAAGAACACACCGAATAAATAAAATTGTATTTTCATGCAAACTAGGCTGATGCATGAATTTGTTCATGAAGCAAGACAGCTACTTAGCTTAGCGTTTATCATTTTGAGGAAAAAAGGTGAGTGTATGATTAAGTTAGAAAGTTTAACACATAAAGTATGACTGGTTAGCATAATAACAGACCTGCAATTCCATAATATTTTACAGCTACAATTTTTATGTCTTAAGTGACATAGCTGATATAGCTACATTGTTTCTGAAGTCATAGAAAATTAAGTTTAAGTAATAAAACTAAAGTAATGATTTTCTTAAACATCTCAACTCTATTCATAAGGTAAATAAGTAAGTAAGTAAGTAAGTATGTTCTTTATTAAACGCAAGCAAACGCTCAGCGCTTTACATACAAAGTCAGATAACTTAGGTATAAAGAAAACGATAATTAGAAGAAAATTAAGTCAACTAGAAAACAGATGTCTAACTGTACAACAATACAACATCCTAGCCAAGAAGCTGCACCTGGTAAGGGAATCAAATATAGGGAGAACACGGTTATGTGAGCGTGGGCGCAGGTCATGACCAGTACAATTGACAGAGGGAGAAGGTCGTAGAGGGTGTGGCTAGTATTTGTTACGATGTTTCTGAAGAGGTCTATGTCAGCTTTTTTGCAAAGCTCCTCAAAGGTTGGGAAAGATTTGGGTAGGTAACGTATCAGACATCAGTTAACTCACCAGCGGTGCGGCCAGCGTGTCCTTCAGTTTTACCCTTCATTTGACCACGCGCTGCTGGATCGTCGTCTTCATCATCCTGCTGTTCGGCCATCTCGATTCTGCGTCTGAGGTTAGGGTCATTTGATGCACTCTGAAGACTACCCTCATACGAGGCTGAGAACAAATAAAAGACATGGACATAAAAGAATAGTTGCTCACATATCGAATAATTTAATTTCAGAGCACAAGAAGTAATAAATTCAATACTTAACAGTTGAGGGGTGCTATATAAATGCTCTGAATGAATGAATGAATGAGAGTACAAGTATGTATTAGCAGCAAAAATTATATTAAACTGGGAGAATAAACTGATGACTACCAATGGTGTGTGTCATATCTATGTTTTACCTAACGATCCTGCAACTCAAAAGTCTCTGCCTCTGAGGACTGTAGGCCTACTAGGCAGGTACTGACAATTAAGCCATGCTGTAGTGCCTTTGAGAGGTTTTGAAAGCAAGATACACACAAACATGCAATGCAGTCTTGTCTCACTACAGGCATATAAATTATACACAGTATGACTCTCCATGGGTTTAGGACAGTTGGTGGATCCACTGCCTTCCCTTGCTGTGCCCACCATACACGGAACAAATTAAAATGACATAATCACATTTAAATCATTGTTATAATATTGATGTTTTGCACTGGCCTCAAATCCATTCTGATCACTTCCAAACACTACCGGTACTACAAATTTACTGACTGCGTGTGTAATAACTACTTCAAATACAAAAAAATACCCTACCATATTTTCTGGGCTTTGAAGAGAGAGTACCCCAATTAATGGTATGGCACCAGCACATTAAGCCGTGAATTATATCAAGCACCTGACTTCTGTAGTCCATGCTTGTACCATACAAGCAGCGACTACAGTACATGTCGTAGTTTACACGATTTACATGTAAAATCATCACTTGCATATTTAAAAAATATTTGCACATAGTTGGAACAGAGTTTTCTAGTGAAACTGCTTCCCTGCCCTCTCCTCAAGTTTTTGGTAGAATGATTTAAAAAGTCATACGCAAGCATGTCCTTGAGTCGTTTGCCAAACGAAATCCCTCGAGACAAGAGCATTTGAATGAACCATTGGTATTTGTACAGTATCCCTGACATCGAGCTGCAAACGGGCCTTTAATCTGACACTCGTCTATATCTACAATGCAGTGTACAAATGTGTTATTAGATGCACATATTAAACACAAATAGTTTTCCTATCTGTGAAGCAGAATGTTTTATGTCCGATTGTCATCTCCATGCATGGGACATTTACCACGATCTTCTACGAGGTTTGGTGACTGTTCCTTCTCTGTTTCAGGCCTAACTGCATGGAACAGTCTTCCAGACCATGTAAAGAACGTGCCATCTCTGGAGACATTTAAAGCCCAGCTCAAGACTTATCTTTTTAAACAATCATAATATCATATGACAGCCATTATCTTTGAACTCATGTACAGCGCCCTTTCCTTCGGCCTCGGCTGAGCTACGGCGCTATAGAAATCGTCTTAAAATATTATTATTACATACCGTAATAGCTTTCCTTCAAATGTCTGTCATGTGCAGCAAGACTCAAGTTGTGAACATTTGTAATGCATGAAAAGATAATTGAACAGTACCACGTAAAGGTTTTGAGAATCTGTTGGTTGGGCTTTCCAGGTGCATGAGAGCCCAACACTGGCGATATTTCTAGACATCTGAGCACTGCTTGCTAGCTGATGAATTTGCTGATCTTAATAACAGTGAGGCCAGCTGGCATAGACAGTAGATACATATCAATGTACAATGTTTTTCTAAAGCGACTGTATGGCCTTGACCCGGTTCATTTGTCAATGAATTCATTGGGTGAGATCCTTCACCACCGCTGCCTGTTTGTATGGGTGTCACACCATTTAAGGTCCCAGTGTACAAATCCACTAGTTAGCCCGAGATTCAAATCTCTGCAATAAGTTCCCACTGGTATGAGTGTCTCTGATTAGTTTTAGTCTCTCTTGAGGCAGTGCTACATAAATATCCAATTACAATTACAAATTACACTATTACACATCAAGAGCTGTCAGCTGAAAGGTAAAGTACTGTAGGAAGGTTGCAGCAATTTTCTGTTCACTTTTAAAACAGTAATGTTAGAACTAGGAACCAAATGGGTTGCAACTTAAAACATTGCCTGAACCACTGACATTCAAAAATAGGAATGAAGAAGAGAAGAACAGTCCTTAAGCTAGCCCTGAGGCAGCCATGGCTATGAAGTGTTAGCGACTTCATTTTCTTAGCCTTGGCATATGAGGGTGGATGGTCAGTCCTCTCCTAGCCATCTCATCTTCCCACAGTGTACAGTCAGTGTACTCGTTTTAGCTGAGTTGGCTAGGGGGGCACAGGTGGAGCAGAATTCTCAAACCAAATTTCTGCCCTGGCAGGATTTGAACCCCTGACCTCTCGATTAACAGTCTAGCACTCTAACCACTACACTATTGAGCACCCCCAATGAACAACGATAATAATTAATTAATACAGCAACAGTAAGTAAATTCTACCTTCACATCCTCTTCCATCAGAAGTCGTTTTAGTTCCTAGCCTGCAGCTACAGCTGTACGTGCCCGGCTTGTTTAAGCATACGCTGTCAGTCCGACATTCATGTTTACTCCCGCAGCATTCATCAATATCTATGTGCACAGTCAATTACCAGAAATAATAATCAAACTACCACAATGTCTAACACACTTGGTCACACAGCTGAGTAAATAAGTTAGCATCTTAATAATGGTAAAATAACTATAAATAATAATGAATTTAATTTAAGTCATAAAATTCATATTGAGATTGTAAATAACAATATCATGACCATTCTCATGGTATTAAGTGATCAGTGATGTTATGATGATAACTATCACAAGGATATCAAAAACACTAAAAAGACAACATTTATAACAATAACAATAGTGAAACAACAATATCAGTAATAAATAATAATAATTGTTATTATTATTACTATTATTGCAATATTAAAATAACAAAGTATTAATAATAAATTTAACATTATTATACGAGAAATTCAGTAAAAATAATAATGTATGTATCTCGACATCTAATACAGAACCTACAAAGTACCTACAAGAAGCAATGTCTGCACCAGTTTATATGACGTTAAATGTCATGTCACTAAAATCACTAATATGTCATATCACTAATATCACTAGAGTCATTAATAAGTCACTAATATTTTGTTATTTTAATATTGCAATAATAGTAATAATAAATAACAATTATTATTACTGATATTCCTACAGTACCTTACCTTTCACTTGTTGTTTTGCTAAATTGTTATTGTTATAAAAGTTGTCTTTTTGGTGCTTTTTATATCAGCAGCAAGCAAAACAGTGCACAGAGTCACCAATGGCACATCCACGCAGAGGTGGAGCCAAACCAAATCCATAGTTGAGAGCTGGTATCATTTTCAATTCAGTTCAATTCAAGACTTTTATTGACACCAAGTACTTAAAAAAAACAAATCTAGCAATACATAATCACTTCAGTCCAATTATCAATCATATAATTATGCAGCAATGCTGTCTACCATAAGACAATCGGTTTCCTAGTATCAGAGGGTTATCCCTAAAGGAGCACTAATGCTCTGCTGCCAGCTAGTCCCATTTTCCTTAATTTTAATGCTCAAATTATCTGGATCAATAATATTATGCCATGATAAATTTAGAAACACACCTGAACAGGTAACTTCATCTACAGAAAGCTGATAACCAGGATTGCATTGGCATGCGTATGACCCAGGATGGTTTATGCAGACATGGTCACACAAGGAATCTAGAGTACACTCATCCTCATCTGTAAAAAAACAGAACAGCAGATAATTTTATATATATAGTCAATGTCATGTACAGATGAGCAGAAAATAATATTTTGGTACTAAAATGTAGAGGCTGGACTTTTATCATGTGCAGGTCTGCAAATCTGGATGATTGCATAACTAGATAAGCCAATATTTAACTCAATCACTTTTAAACATAACTGATACTTAAGTTACTTTAACAGAGAGAGGTCTTATCCCAGACCACATCATCAATTAAATTTGCAGGTGAAATGGTGTCCAAGTCTGGGTTACTTGAAGTTCTTGTTTCTCCACTCAAAAGTCTTTGGTTGTTGACAATCATTCCAAATAGAACCTAGTTAAGAATTTTAATTTCTACACCTTTCTGTTCTAATGGGCCCATAAATTGCCCTATTTGCCAAGCACCATTGTTGTACTAGCATACAACAATACTAAGGCTAGAACAATACTAACCGTTTGTGACAGTGTCTTCTGGAAGGACATATCATCACTTTTTTCATATATGATCAACCACACGCAAGACAAGTACATCTGATTTAATTATCACTACATATGACTTAGGTGATTCAACCAGTCCTGACTGCTGGCAGGCCCGCCGAGAAGGGGGGCAGGGGGGGCAAAACCCAGGGGTCCGGCGACTTTTAGGGGCCCGGGCTGGGCCCAGCAATCAACTTATGAAAAATATTATAATCAGTTGTACAAAGTTTATGATTTATGCCTTTTAAAATATAATATTACGGACACTTAACTACAATAGTTGCATATAAATATAATTTTGTAGGGTTGTACCCGCACTATTATTATTTCAGTTTGTTTTTTAAATTTCTCATAAAGTCTAAGGATAGTTAGGGGCTCGTGACTGCTCTGCCTAGGGGCCCAGAATTTCTATCGGCAGCCCTGACTGCTGGACTGGCTTGGACTTTGGTTCAGTCATAGTAGCCAGTGACAAAACAGAAGTCATAAGACTTCATTTCAATAGATCAGAGGGTAGGTAAAAGATTAGCAGTCGCACAACTAAAGTAGGCTCATTTAGAATCACGAAGCCTGCTGTATAATACATCCTAAACATTTAAAAAACAATGACCTGCATTGGTTTCCCAGTCACTTTTACTACACTCTCGTCATTAAACGGTTACTGTACAAGTCATTTCAGCCAAAGTGGAAAACGCACAGCCATGGGCTTAGCCATAAAAAATTGTTAAACTTATTTCGGAGTGGGTTTGAACCCGTAAAACCCCCTCCTAAATACGCCCATGTGCACAGCTACTGCCTACCATTGCATGTCTTTTGGTCCGGACTCAAAGTATAACCAGCAGGACAACTGCACTCAAAGGATGACACATCTGGCCTATAGAGGCAGATGTTTGAACAGTTTCCGTTATCTACCTTGCACCAGTTTATCACTGAAAAACAAAACAAAACCTATTTATAAAACTGAATCGATTTTTTCTTCCAGTATAGGCAAGACGAGTAAAACTCTAAAAACAAAGCACACTATTCAGACCAACACAATCCTTCAAAACAATCAACATTCTTCATTCATTAGAGCACTTGTCATAGCACCTCTTCAAGATTTCTACTCTGAGGCGCTCCCGACTACAGTCAACGGACACTGAATCGGAGTTTCACAAATGTAGAATAATTTTAGCATGAGCAAAAATGCGAGTGAAGGACTATCTGCCCCAGGTTTTAGTAGTATTAAACCACTTTTATATATTTTTAAGCATTATTTAATGTTTTCGCTACCATTGCAGGGTGGATTCGAACCCGCAACCCTCCGGTTGCAAGGCACCGAACCGCCCTACACCACAACAACTGCCCCTTGTCTTGTATCTGTGCATCTGTCTGTCTGCCTACATCTGTATCTGCTAAATGCTGTTCACTCCCAGCCAGTTGCATGCACTACCACTAGCACAGAGTTAAAATATGTGATACATATTGACGGTGTGGAACAGTCCACATGGTGCCACAGCAGCATGAAGGATCAATGGTCTGTTTCTGTTGAAAGATACTATTTCTTGTGGTAGCCGGTAGCTTCCAGTGATCCACAATAATTCTTTAGATAAAAATGAATTTTCTAATGTCTTATGAAGCAGTTTCAGAGTTACCACACAATTTTTGGGCTAGAAATTAACTACAAACATTTAATTTAGATGACTGATGAACTGGTAGTCTGCTCTTCGTTTCGGTTGATTTTGGATGGTTTTCTTTCAGTAATTACCTGTGCAGTGTTGATTGTCCGGGAGTAGCTTAAAATTCTCGTTGCAACTGCACTCGTAACTGCCCAGAGTATTGCGACAAACCTGTTCACATGGGCCAGGTGTAGCCTTGCATTCATCTAAATCTGTAACAACAAAATATCGGATTACAGGTCGACTCGGCAAAAAAACTCATTTAAAAATGACATCCCAGTGACTGAAGCTTGACATTTTAAATGCACAGTACCAAATGTTTTATTCAAGGAAACAACAATGTGACTTGTAACATGGAGTGTGCAGGTTTAACTCTTCTCTGACACAGTCATTGTGTATGGACCTTCAGCCTGTCCTGAACTCACAAATGCTTAGCAGTAGCGACTGATATCATTAGGTAGTGCTGCTAAACAAATAATATTAACATGAAAATAGTAATTTTTAATATTCATATATTTAATTCACACTGACAAGTATGCAGTAAGATTACAAGATAGTAGTAACAGACTAACAAGGTTAACAGGAGTCGAATTTAACTGTATGGCAGCCTGCAAGGCACCCATCTGTCCAACTGCTCATTTTGCAGTCACCTCAGGGAGTGGACGGCTGACACAACCTTTGGGGCTAGTGGGTATCAAACCCGCATCCTTCTGATCTTCGTGTCAGTGTGTTACCGTGCAACCATCTCCCCACCAACAACAAAGTCCACTTCATCCTATGAAACACTGGAAGGGATTCATTTCTTTTTCCAGCACCCTTCTCTCTGCCAAGTTCTGATATCTACCCTCTTTTGTTCATTCAACTTCATCCAATCCTTTAAAAATCTGTTTAAAAATGAAGTGAACTTGATCCAACCCCACACACATACTCAAAGACCGTTCAACCATTCTCATTTCCACTATAACCAAGACCATCAACCTGTCTCTACTGACCGGCATTATTTCTATGCTGTTTAAAAACTCAGCCTTCAAACCACCTCCAAAAAACTGGCTCTAGACAAGGAAGACCTCTCTAACTTGCTCATGGTCCCTACACATTGACTGCCTCAGCTTGATTTGAATCCGTACTCACCGTGTTAAACCCGAGAGATCAAACCAATTGGCTGCCATGCCCCAACAAGTTTAGAAGGCTCAACAGGCAATGCAAAACCTATAAACAAACAAGTCTAACCTAAAACTGACGTGAGATCGAGTTACTTGCCTTCACAATTCTTGTCATCAGATGCAAGCATGTAGCCCATCATACAAGTACATTGGAAAGAACCAATAACATCATTGCATATGTGATTGCATCCACCATTTCCAATTGAACATTCGTCCTCATCTGGAGACACAGAGCACATACAAAATCAATCGAAAAGCTTCATGTAATGATCTTACATTTATTCCATATGCCTCTCCATTTACCTCTTGTAAATATTCTGACGCTAATGCATTATGTAAGTGAATAAATTACGAGCTGCCACTGTCTTACCATTCACCGTGATAGATTTTACAATAAAGATTGAGCTTGGTGTAAATCTGATCATTAGTGTGCTTAACTACTTTCTAAAAGTTTAAATTTAAATCCTGCCATGGACCAACGACACCTTATTAAAGAATCTTCCAATACCACTCTTCCAAAGTACTTATACTATCAAATGTGTGTACCAAAACTATCAAAGTGGTATAGTAGCCTAGTGTAGACTTGTCCTCTTTCAGCCATTTATAAAAGCTGAAAAGTTTCTGAGTTCTAATTCGTCATGAAATGTGCAGCTTTGGTCTTAACCTGCCTATAAAACATTGTCATATAACTGAACTAAATAAAACTGTAACTAATTTCCTTACGGATTTTCCCTTGAACAACCATTGCGAGGCTTGTGTTATTAATTGTACAATCATTACACTGCTGGTGATCAGTAAAGTTTTATTCAGTTCTATACAATTTGATTGTTATGCTTACAGATATCATTAAACAGTTTATATAAGGAGAAAAAAAACATTAACATACTGATGCAGCTTTTCCCGTCTGGTTCCAGCACATAGCCCGGATTACAGGAACAATAGTAACTGCCTTCTGTGTTGTGACAGATATGTTGACATTGGTGTCCAACAAGGCATTCATCAACATCTGTACAAATCAGATTTTCACAGTTTATCAAACTTATCTAAAAAAGAAGTATGGGTCTAGGCTAGAGTTTCACATGGCGGTTCACAGATCGGTGAGTGAAATAATCAAAGGCAAAACCAATAACGAAATTGCTCAAGTAGAACTGTGTAGAGCAGTGCTGTCCAACCTTTTTGACCCTGCGGGCCACCGAAGAAGTTATTCTTGAAGCCGAGGGCCGCACCATTAAACACAAAAGCATCGACTAAAATTTATTGAAAATTATTAACTGCATTAAAATTAATTAAGGAATAATAATAGTGAATAATTGCATATTTGGAATGTATGGCATGCTTTTCAGTAACAAAAATAAATGCTCAAGCACCTTTATAGTGAGATATTTGGCTTTGAATTGCGCTCTCAATTTTTTTATGCTCTATACATTATAGGCCTATTAGTATAATTATTAAATTTGGATTTTTTTGTTCCCGCTCATGTTGAGATCCGTAGACTACGTTTTAAAAATGTAAACAAGATTAATGCGTCGTAGGAACTGGATTTAGTGTTCACACTGTCAAATGATAAACCAAGTTACGAACGAAGAGCAATGCAAGTAGGCCAGTGACTTTGTCTTTTACTTAATTTTAACAGAAATTGCAAATATTTAGTGAGCTCGGGCGGGCCACTTAGAATCAGCCAGCGGGCATGCGGCAAGGGCCGCAGGTTGGACAGCACTGGTGTAGAGCTATCTGCCGAATTTAACACTTTCTGCACCATTCAGGGGCGACAACAGTTGAGTGATCACTGACAATGACTACAGATCCAGATACCACAGATTCATACTGTACTGCACCATAATACTTGTTTTCAAGTCCAGAAACTTCATACCTCTAAGAGCGCCTCTGAATAGTTTATACTGTAAGAGGAACTTTGACAAATGTCCAAATACAATACAGTGCCTTATCATGTTTGGTCATACCTGGAACTGTTCTTGGCAAATGAGGTATTGTTGCTGGACCTAAATTTTGGAATTCTCTCCCAAACCTGTTCGTTTTGCTCAGTCATTTGCGTTGTTTCGGCCCCGGATCAAAATTTCCACCTGTCTCTCTATCTCGATGGGCTGACCTTCTGGGTATTGACTTGATTATGCTTTAGCTTTTGTGCGCCATTGGTTGATGTCCTGTGCTTTAGATACCAGTGTTATGACAGTTTCCAGTCAATAATAACAATAACTAATAGTTGTAGTTACCTAAACATTTAACTGCTTCCAGTCAAATATAAACTCTTACCAACGCAAGTTCTCTGATTTGTCTGCAGAGTGAATCCTTTGCTGGTACATGTACAATAGAAAGAACCCTCCGTGTTATTGCAGTTTTGGTTACAACCACCATTCGAATATTCACATTCGCTAATATCTGCAAATATAGATCACACAGCAGAACACACCGAATAAATAAAATTTTATTTTCATGGGTTGATGCTTGATTTGCTCATGAAGCAAAACAGCTACTTGGCTTAGCTTTAATAATGCTGAAGAAAAAATGAAGAAAAAAGCTAAGGGTATCATTAAGTTTGAAAGTTTAAAACATTAAGTATGACAGTAATGCGGCAGTCTTTGCATCTGCATTTTACCTACATCAGAAGTGCCAGAAACTTAGTACAATATGTGAATAAGACAGAACTTTGTCACGGAGTCATATCATTCATATTCTTTTCTCTCACCAGTGCAACCAAACGTACAGTTTGGTCTAAAGTAGTAACGGAAGAGAAATTCGAAGGCAAGACTTTAGTGAGTTGTTGACCAATTCTTCATATGAATATTTAGCTGACCACAATTTGAACTGAACTGAGCTCTTAAAAACTGAAGTTTTCAAATGCCTAGGGTTAATACCATTATTAAGATTTTAGTCTGTGACCCACTGATCTGTTTGCGCCTCGACACTAAATATTATTAACGTCATCACATCGGAAAATTTAGGTAGAAACAAAACAGTCGTAACCTTTGCATGTTTCATTATCTGGGGCCAACAGGTATCCATCCCTACAGGAACACATGTATGACCCAGGAACATTCCTGCACTCATGTGCACAACCTGCATTGTTGTTTCCCATGACGCATTCATCAGTGTCTTGAAAACAAAACAGTACAAACTTGCATTAAAACAAAGCTCCACTTACTTATTTACATATGAAGAGTACTTAAATCCACGCAACTCAGTAATCTACAAATTCATTAGGACTGGGGCTGCGGAAGTTAATGAGTAATTAATCGATTAATAGTTAATCAATTTTAACGATAACATTTATTTCTAGCGATTAATTAAAGACCACTTGTTATATTTGATAAGGAGACCCTGGTATTATAGCCACTGTGAGTAACAAATCCACACCGCTTACTTATTTACATATTTCCAACCGAAAAACATAAACAAGACTACTAACATGAACAAATGCCCGGTACCTACTAAGTAACTACTAACTAGCAATAAATATTCATAATACTATTAAAAGATAAACAATGAATAATGTTAATTTTATATCTGTCATTACTTGTCGGGGAATACATTTAATCGCAATTAACTATTAATTAATCGTTAATTCTTCAATAGTTAACTATTAAAAAATTAATCACTAACAGTCCTAATTACACACAATGGCTGTTTTAGAAAATTCAATCTTATTTATGACGAGTCATTCTTCTGTGATCGTCACAATAAATTTATGATTTCAATAACGAGACAATGCAAAAGATCAATAGTAATAGTAATAGTAAGCCATTTATTGACAGAGCATTAACACCATAATATTATGATCACAATAACAGCAGTCCATACAAACTCAAAAACTTCAAGTAAATGATGCACAAGTCAAAAGGTCAATCGAAAAGGGTCAAATGACCTGTGGCTGGAATGACCTTTTCTGGATAAATCAATCAAAATTAACGACTTTAATTGCTAACACAACTGAATATACAATACAAATCACACACACAACCTGTAATCGTAACAATAATACATTAGGCACAACAAGAGAAATGCCTAAGAGGTGTAGTCCAAAAGTTGAAGGATCATTCAACTGAAGTGCATATACAAACATAGCTTCTGAGAGAACTATACAGTTAAAATTACAGCAATCCAATGACAGGTCACTTTAGAACCTCCCAGCTAACAGTGGTATGTCTACTTATTTACTGTACTGTACTGTACATATTTTCTGTCAAGAAAGTGTTGCTTTAATTGTGGTGTTAAACCAAACTGGCCATTCTCCATTAGGCCCCATAAACCATGCAGAAAAGTTGGGTGGGTGTTGAATTCATAAAGTCATGCTACCACAGGTTTTGAAAGATGCTTTAACCCTTTAAGTGCTTTAATGATGAGTGTGTACTCAAATGTATGGAAAACCAATGCAGCTTATTGTTAAAGAGGTATCTGGAAAATACATGCCTGTACTCCTCTACTCAATTTCCCCAGAAGCATGATCCCAAGGTGAAGGAATGTTAGGCTGAGAAGCAACCAATGACAGGACACCTTTTTAATGAAAAATGCTCACACCGCAACTAGTCATACTGTGGTAGTGTCAGTCCAAAGCCTAGAGAAAGGAGGAGGGCAATGAAATGTTATGACACAGTGTCATTAAACAGCAAATACCCTAACAACCTGCAATAGTTTCACAGCATAAATGAATCAAAACAAAACAACTGCAGAGTTTATCCAGTATATAAAATATAAATATTCAAGATAAACAGCTAAATGAAGATTATAATGAAACATCACCTTTACAAGTCTTTTGGTCAGGCAGCATATAAAATCCTAGAGGGCAGTAGCATTCATATGAACCAATAGTGTTGTTGCAAAAATCCGAACAGCCTCCTTTACCCTCCTCGCAACACTCATCAACGTCTGTCAAAAAAATGTCTACGGTCATTCAGAGTCTGCATGTTTACCACTGACATCTTACAAAACTTATAGCATAGGCTAGCACGGTGTGTACACAAGGACCTTAAATGTCATGGCACCGCATTCAAACTGGCAGCAGTGGTGACAGATCTCTCCCCATCAATTCATGGAAAAATTAGCAGGTTCGAGGCCATACGGTCGCTACAGAGAAATGTGTACCACACTGTACCTTTACATTTAGGATCCATTCAACGGTTAAGTGGGTATACTAAAGATGCAAAATGGCTGAATGAATAAATAACTCAGTGCTGTGTAAGGTATATAAAGAATCCCAGTTTAGGAACACCCAAATATAATACAGTGTGATTGGATGGCAGAATTCTTAGGTACGGTATATATTTCAACTGACATATCTACCGTATTATCGCTTGGAATAAGCTGGTCCCCTGTGCCTGGCTTTCAAGTGGCGGTTTAGAAGTTTGGAGTTTATGATTATTACTATGGACAGTTACAATGTTTATCTACTTACTTATTACTTAGTCCTTCCTGTGAAAGTCTGCACATCCATCAATTCATCTCTGTCCAACATCAACCTTCCTGCTTTGTACTACAACATCTCCAACCATCTCAGATCATTTCTGATGGCCTCCAGCCAATTCTTTTGGGTCTTCCCTCCTCCATTTCCCTTCAGGAATATTTTCCAACTTGCTATGGTTCACAGCTTGCCTTGTGGTACTTCTAACCTCTTCAGCCTCGACCTGCCTATTTGATTAGAACATTTCAAAGCAAACCTCGATCATGAACTAGCACAATGCAGATCAATAATGCGAACATTTCTGTGAAAAAGGAAAAGTTCAGCCATACCTATGCAATGTCGACCATCAACTTGAAGACTGTAACCAACGTTACAGCTGCACAGAAACGACCCATCAGTATTTGTACAGGTATGATCACAAGGCTTGTGTTCTTCTGGTATACATTCATTAATATCTGTCACAAGCAGTCAATTAGTACATCAGTAAATAGATAATCAAGTACACAAATAAACAATGTTTTCCCTAAATCAGTCTATTTGAGTTCTTCATTTTCCCTCTATGGCTCGCCATAACTCTTCCTCCCATAGGTTCCCCTGATATAAAATAACTTCTCCCATTCAATTCTTTGCTTGTATATATTAATTTTTGTTTGCTTTTGTTTGAATGTATTAATCTTGCCATGTACAGTGCTGTGCGTTTGCTAGTGCTTCTCAATAAAGAATATTCTTACTTACTTACAAGTCAAAAGCAAAAAGACCAGTTCCTTAAGCTGAGCCCGAGAGCCAGCCATGGGTATGACATGTTAACAACCATGAAGGCAAATGACCAGTCCTCTACCTTGGCACCTGGTCTTGCAACTGACAGTGTATGGTCAGTGTACTCACAGCGGAGTTTGTTGGGCGCGGGGTGAAAAAGGAGCAGAAATTCACAATATAATATTTCTGCCATGCAGGGTTTTGAACCCCAACATTTCAATTGAGAGTCCAAAATGCTAACTACAAGACTGTGGTGCTGCCCATAGCAAGAAAGCATGGCACAAAACAAATTAACCCAGTCATCCAAGAGGATTCATCTAGTGATGAAGCCAACCACCTGTGGGCACAGAGACCGTACAGCCAGCCATCAAGTCTATAAAGTCATCCATCACCTATCACCTCGAACACATCGTGATTGCGATTCAATGACTTAAATTTGCCTCTTTGGCTCATTATGTGTTTTTTGTTGTAAACTTCAAAGTGTAACTCTGAATAAATGTAAACGACAATTAACACAGTACTGTCAAGTAAAAATTTTACATTATGCCAAGTAATGCATTTTTAACTCAAACAACAAAACACCCATTAGAAGCTGATCAACTGTACAAGGCTGTTCGGCAACTAGCCATTGAAACTGGCAGTGGTGGTGAAGGATCTCACCCGATCAATTCACTGAAAAATGAGCAGGGTGGAGGCCATATGGTCACTATAGAAGCCGTGAACACTTACATTTATTTACAGAAGGATCAACTTTAGAATCTGTTTTTTTATTCCAAGGGCATACCAAATGTCCATGCAAATTATTACTGAACATAGGTTTCAGTAAACTGGTAACAGATTTTTGTTATCTTTAATTAGTTCAATTATTATTAAAATAAAATAGTTCAGCTTAAAGCTTAATAAAGAGGAAAGACATGATTTCTCAAAATGTCAATACCATCACAATGCTTGTTATCCATGTTCAGTTTATATCCCTGTTTGCACTGACAATGATAAGACCCAACTGAATTTTCACATTTCTGCTCACAAACATCAGTACCATTTTGACACTCATTAACATCTGAAAAATATAAAAACAATCACATTTAATTAGATCAATTGGCGAAAACACATAAAATTAGATTATACCAAATATGTAAACCAGTACAAAAGAATTGATTTGTACGTCAACCTTATACAGAACAATAAAATCAGAACAAATGATCGTTAATGCCACCACCGTCATCAGTTACAGACAAGAATGAGGTTGATGAATGATGATGCTATTTAATCAGGACCTAAGACCATTCAGAAAACTGGATCATGAAAGCAGTAACAACTATTATTAGCATTACACATGTATGTCTCTGCAACCAACACGGTCGGTGGGAAGATGAGACAGCGAGGGACAGGACTGGCCACCTGCCCTCAAATGCTGTGGCTAAGACAAATGATGTCGCTAACACTTCATAGCCATAGCTGCCTCTTAGGCTAGCTTAAGGGACTACTTTTTCTTCTTTTACAAAACAAGTACTAACCATGCTCAATATTGCTGAATTTTCTTCAGTGAGCCTACCAGTTATGTACATAGGCCAATAGCTACCATTCAAGTAAGGATGAACAGTTGAACACATAATGAAAGTAAAAAGTACGGCTCCCATGCACTTAGAACAACGTAGGGGAGGTGTTCATCTGCTCTTAGGTCTCGAGACAACAATGTAAGGGTTCCCAAATTCCCAGACATGAGCCAGTGTACCCAATGCAGAACTTGCGGAACATTTACTTCCGAGGATACGGCAGCACGAAGCATACACTGCTTGATGGCAGAGACTCAAGTGCAAAAACGACATCACGAGGGTCATTACACAAATCCACACAGGCACAAATAATAATAACAATAATAATAATAATAATCTTTGCTTATTATTTCAAACCGACACACTGCAGTATGATTACAATTCATAGTATGAACGGATCATCACAAGTTATTACAGGAGTCGAATTTAACTGTTTTGGCAGCCATGCAAGGTGCCCATCACATCCTACTGCTCATTTTACCAACACCAGATGGCTAATGAAAAGTTGATTCGACCTTTGGGAGTGTAGTGGGAAGCGATTCCACATCAGTGCTGATCTTCTGCTCTTCGTGCCAGAGTGTTACCATTACCCTACACCCCCTCAAATGCTCAATCTTTCAATCACAGATAAACGGAATATGCAATACCTACGTAAAGTGATATTTTCACCTTAAGTAAAGTCATTAGACAACAACACATTTAGCATAAGCAGAAAATTAAAATTTTAGAAATATATCTAAGAAATAAAGTACCTAAAAGAGGCAAAAACCCCAGAAAAGCTGCTTAGCTCTCTTACCTCCACAGCGTTTATCATTGATATCATATCCTTGAAGACATTTGCATTCTGTCACACGGGTGCTTGCATCATAGTGACACTCTTGATCACATTCATTATTATTTTGCAGACATAAATTTATCACTACAAAAAAGAATGAAACCTTGAACAGAAATGTATTAAATGCAATCTATCAATGTGCAAACAGTTTTCTGTAACTCTTATCATGTAATGCAGAACAGGGACATTGACCACTGGGGATAAATGGACATATCCCAACCAGTTTAGGCTTTGTCGGTTATGTCTCCACCAATTGTGTTCTTATGCCTTCATCAGTGTCAGCACTTTCCTTATAATCTGTTTCTTAGCTGTAGATGACCATCAATTGATCTTATGAATATTGCCTAGAAGTCGACAGATTAGACTTAATTATTTACTTATCTACTTGTCACGCTCTGCTGGCAAAGTATTGAGCATGGCTAAGGTAACAATGCAGCACTGTTCCAAGCTGCATTGAATTGTTTTGTTGCACTTGTCCTCTGGTCAACAGACATTCAACCCAAGACATACTTTTAGGAACTTGTATGAAACCACTGGTATCACATAATTAATGCTCATATACCTCAACTTAGAGCCCTGACCCAAGCGACACTTGTTATTAATTTTGTAGGTTGTTATTAATTTGATTGCTTTGCCATGCAAGGCGACCTGGTTGTCCCTATGGCTCAAACTTCCACAGTGATCCATAAAAGCTCCACTGTGGTTGGTTCATCTTTAAGGAATAAGTTGCCTAGCAACCTCCCTAATGAACTTCTTGGTCGTTCTTTGCCCCTTTTCCACAAGAATTTGCAAACCATTCTCTTCGATCGTGGTTTGGTATTGTCAGGTCGGGAGCGTCTCTGAGCAGCTTCTCTTGAAGTGGCGCTATATAAATTTACAATTATGATTACGAATTTGGTGCTCACTTTAGTTTAACACTATGGCGATTCAGTCTGAAACCATTTACAATTAGTGGTCATAGTGTTTTGCGTAAATATTCATGAAGTAATGTAAAATTTGCTGTAATAAATTGCTTCAAAGTGTATGTACATTGCACGAATGCGCGTAAACCGATTGCAAACTAAAGCATACTTTTCATCCTCAACTTTCAATCTTGAGCTGTATATTGGCAATCATCTGCACTTCTATTTCTTTGACTTCTCATAGCAACAAATTGCAGCTTTCTAGTACGGATTCATTCATTTGCTCAATCATTCAGAGCGTTTATATAGAACAACTTTATATTGTATTGTATTTGTACATTTGCAAAGTGCCTCTTACAGTATAAACTACTCCGTGGCGCTTTCAGCACGGCAGCACCTCTCAGATATCTACTCAAAGCTATGTGCTCCAAGCCCAGCCCCAGCAAAATGGAGAATAGTTCCAAGTGTTACTGAAAGGTACATGCAGCAGAGGGACATACACACCAGTAGGGAGGCCATTAAAGGGAGATCATTCCAGGTTGATGACCTTACCACTGAAAAGGCATGACATAATATTATCAGTCATTTTTTTCTTTACTTACAAGTGCAATTTCTTCCATCAGGTGCCATTTCATAGCCTTCAGGACAACCACAGATGAATGATCCATTGTTATTTTGACATGAATGACTGCAAGGTGCTGGCAGAGTTGCACATTCATTGACATCTGTAACATATCAGGTCAATTACCCTTAAAATCAAAGATATAAGCATACATATGGATGACATACATAGACATGCACAATACAATACATAATTAGTCATGAACCAATATGTGACCAGGAATGTAACTGATAGTGTGAACAGACTCTAACTTCAACCAGTAACACCTTCTTCCTTTCATCTGAGTGCCTCAAACAATAGTTCTTGGTTACATGGTACAGTGAGTTGGTTTGTACATACAATGCTGCACTAAGTCTGGTTGGTATTTGGATGAGAGACAATTCAGAGAACAACAGGCTGCCCAGATGATAGGCCAACACAGCTCTCCTTTTCACAAGTAGCAATGCAAATTCAAAGTGCTTCAAAAATCTTGGATTGCTGTGGCTGCAAAGCTCCAACTATGCTGATGCATCTTAATGACTTCAGGACCACACTTTTAAGACAAAAGTATGTAACCAAGTAACATTTAGCCTCAACAATTGCATTGAAAGACATCACAAGCCAGATTGTTAAATATTCTATGGGTTTGACTTCTCATATAAAAATTACATCAAACAGAAAAATGGTGGAGTATAGAAACCTAGAACTACACATGTCAGACTATGTTATAGGAATAATGGAATAACGTTCCTATAGCACAAACCATTGGAACAGCTCTCTGTTATCGAGACATGTATTCACAGTATGTGAGGATTACAGTTTAAATGATTTATACATACAGCTAATCACAATATAAAACTGCCAACTGATAAAAGACAAACCACTACTTCCAGTTGATTTCAATCTTTTTCTCTTTTAGCCCTAGTTCTGGCCCTGGTCAGATATTTTTGGCGTATTGCTCCATTTCACCCACATAAAGGTAAAACATTGTATTGTATCTCATAAACCACAGACATCCTTAAAAATTGAAATCCTTAAAAATTAACTCTTCATATGACTCCAAAATGTCAAAAATCATATGCCAAATTTACATCTTCATTTGCCATCGTGGGCGTAAAACACGATCATAAAATTAAACACAACACTGCCTTTCAGGTCTAATATCTCCACAACTGTCTGACTAGTGTTTAAATTGCCAATGGGAAAATTGTAGCCCATTCATTGCCCTAATTAACGGTGCATGTCAACTTCCCTAACATCAACTGCTATTGTAAGTGCAACTACAGTTCTGCATGGAAATTTTTCCTGTTGTCATAATTTTAAGCCTGTGGCACGCAGTGTTAAGAGAACATAAGCCTATAATCACACAATTATAATCAAGCAGTTACGTGATAATTGTAGCGCTGGTACCGATAAGAAAAATTAATCGATTAATATCCAAAATTTGACTTTAGTTAATTGATTAAATTCGATTAATTTGGTAACTGTTACGCAAAGCGTGAAAAACTCTTTCACTAAGTCAGTTCTTTCTACAGAAAACTTCAATCATTCCACATGCCGAAGGCAATACATTAGCAATGTGTTCGAACCACGGTAAGCAAACTGTTTATTGCAATGAAGACAGTTAATTTCATTGCCATCTTCAACTTTTCCATCAGCATTTACATTAAATGCAAAATGATCACTTAATTTTCCACTGATACGTCTCACATTGTTATTGTTGCCACATTGTTTACTATGGATATGGGTCGCTTGACATCACGAAATAAGTAAAAAAAGTTAATTGAACAAGCCAAAATTAATCGATTAAAATTTTTAACGAATAATCAATTAAGAAATCCACAGCCCTAGAAAACTGCAATCTACACAATAAAAGAAAACTGCAGTAAAGAAGACAGCACACCCATTCTTACCGTCACATTTCGTCTTGTCTGATGCTAATAAATAGCCAAGCTTACAGTCGCAGTAATATGAACCCACGGTGTTGTTACAGATGTGTTCACAATATACAAATACACACTCATTTGTGTCTGTAAAACAATCAAACAAAAGAAAAATACTTATTTTTAGTGGTATTATTATTAGAAACTATTTTACTAAATTTATATCTCACAAGACTACAGTCATCCATTCAGTGGCTATTTTATTATTCTTATGATGGTAAGTAAGTAAGTAAGTAAGTAAGTATATTCTTTAATAAAACCAATTGCATATCCGCACTTTAGTGTACATACATCTTAACAACAATCAACAGTTAATGTCAATACGAGTACAACATTCTAACAATAAACGTCTTTCACTGTCAATTATCTGCAAGATAACGTGATCATAATACTACTGCTACTACTACTACTACTACTAATAATAATAATAATAATGAAATATAATCAATAATAGTGCATGTATGTATGTATTAAGACACTTAATAACAGTGTCAAATGGAAGATCCAACAAGTTCAAATTGATTTTCAGCAGTGCAGCTGATCATCAAACCAGTTGACTGGACACTAGAACAAGGCGCAGGGGTGGTGGGGGGTGTGAGGGGTGCAGACAATCTTCCCATAACAGGAAGCCAGTGCAGTAATGTCAGAGATGTTCTTTTCCCTCGCCTCTGAAACCTTGCATTTGCCAGCTGCCTTGTAGATAACGTTGCCCAAACAACTCGAACTAAGCGGGAAGCTACAATCCTCTACCACAAGCTATCTGTAGCAGCCAACACTTCACCGCAATCACTTTCTACAGTACCTTGCCACCACAGAAGAGCATTCATTCACCCATTCATTCATATCGAACATTAATATAGCACCTCTTCAAGAAAACTACTCAGAAGTGCTCCTGACTCCAGCATGGCTAAAAAGAACAGTCTTAAGATGAGAAAAGAACGTAGGAGAGAGGGTCCTAGCAAAGAGGAAAGGCTCCAGGTGAAGCCATTCCAGGTCGAGAGCCCACCACCGGAAAAGCGTGATTCTGTCCAGTGAAGGTACAGGCAAAAGGGACAAGGAGCAGGCCCTGTTCACACAAGCAGAGGGATCAAGAGCCCCTGGCACTGAGGACAGGGCAACAGAGCTTGTAAATGGCCAAATTTAGGTATATGATCAATAAGGCGGGCAGCAGAACGCAGGATCCGATCCTATTACCCTAGTTGACCAGCAGGGAGACCAGCGTAGAGCAAGCTACAATAGTCAAGTCTAGTTGTGATAAAGGCACGGATAATGGTGTAAGTAGGAGAGGCAGTGAGGCAACAGAGACTATCCATTCCAAACCCCTCTCCTTAAGTTTAATAAGGGATCATATATGCTCTGGGCAAAAAACTACAAACTGCAGAAATTCATGCAATAACAATTTGACAAACAGAACAATAAAATGTGCAATTCATCCAAAACCTCAAGAAATTTAGGCTCTCCTTTGCCTCAAAGTGGCATGAAACAGCTGTCTGCACTTAACATAACATAATAAGGGTTTTAAGTGGTTCAGAAGACGTTTAGTCTGTGTTAAAAGCACTGCAATTAACCTGGAACATGATTAATAGCCCAATTTTCGTAGCTACTTCTTAAAGGCTGTGATAGTGTCCACTGAGACAGTACTATCATCCAAACTATTCCACAAATCTACAACTCTTGCACTGAAATTTTTTTTAGATTAGCATGCCACTTAGATTACAATCTATTGAGCAGCAGACCCTTTAAGCTAACCCCAAGAGACAGCCATGGGTATGAAGTATTAGCGACGTCATTTTCTTAGCCTTAGCATGTGAAGGCAGATGGCCACTGCTCTCCCTCGCTATCTCACCTTCCCACAGTGTACGGTCAGTGCACTCATTACAGCTGAGTTGGCCACGATTTGAACCCTAACCTCTTGGTTAACAGTCCAGCATGCTAATCACTAGACAATCGTGCACTATTGAGATAATTTTACAACAAATCAAACTTTCATAACACTGACATTGCAAATCCAAAGTTGACAAATAACTCACCTTCACAAGTTTTGTTGTCAGCACTGAGGTGATATCCAGCTTTGCAGGTACAGAGAAAGGACCCCACAGTATTCTCACATCCATCTTGACAGCCTCCATTTTCTATTTGACATTCATTAATTTCTACAAAACACAGACACGCATACAGAATTTTATTGGCTTACACGTACTGAATGTATCATTGGGTCCCTTCCTGTGGAATGCCATTCCTTCCTCTCTACTTGTTACCATTCTTTCTGGGTCTCTTCCTACATCATTCTCCTTACTTAAAACCTTTTTCTACTCTCGGAGTCTTGCACTGGGAGCGCTACTGAATGGCCAATGCTGTGAGCGGCGCTATATAAATTAATAAATCGCAATACAAGGCAATCATCGATATCTCAAGTTTCTCATCCTGCTTGTCTCAATTCCTTGTACAAGAATTAAGCAACTTGGTACATCAACAATTCAAAATAGTGGGAAAACAAGCTAGAATATAACATGTGACAAGGTAACATAATTTACTGCATTTCTCAGATTCACGAGAAAGCACTTTATACACGAGAATGCACTGAATCTGATAAGAACCAAAACAACTTGGAAACAATTGTTTGCATCTCCTGCCATCAATTGGTCAGTGCCAGAAATTAAACATGAAAATAACAAACATTAGATTTATTTACCGGGTCATAGATATCTTCAAAGTCAAAATGAACTCATCTACAGCGCCCTTTCCTTTGGCCTCGGCAGACCTACGGCACTGTACAGATCACCTTTTATTATTATTATTAGCAAAATGTAACAATTTATGTAGTTGCTTACCAACACATTTATCCCCATCTAGACGGAAGCCAGTTGTACAGTTACAGTTGTAGGAACCACGAGTGTTCATACATGTGCCATCCTTACAGAATTCTTTGTTTTCTTTGTTCTTATCGCATTCATCGACGTCTAGAAGTATTTAAAATCAGATAAACAGACCTGGAGTGATTAAATGAAACAAGCTACAGTCTACACAAAGACCAATGAGTAGTTTATAGCCCAAATCTTAGCCTACATAATGCCTTTCAAAAGGTAAATGTCAGAAACAATTACCTTGTGTTTTCTACACTGCTCAACACGTGTTTTCAAGTACATTTGTTCATTTTATTATTATTTTATTATTATTATTATTATAATTATGTAATAAATAGATTACATAGTATTGTGTAAACCCTGAGGAAGCAGTGTGACCTCACAAGGTGCATACAAGTGTGCAAACTGTGCATGTGATACAAAAAAAATTTTCTCTCTAAGATGCTTCTGAACTCTACACACCCTCTCTGCATTATAAGCTAGAGATGGAAACAGATTCAGAGGAACATCAAATTTATAAAACACACTGAATTGGTGGCAAAGTAAGAAAAAAATAAGAATCTGACTAACCATCGCACGACTTATTATTAGCAGCCAATACGTATCCTTCATTACAACCGCATTCGTATGTCCCAGGAAGGTTTGTACACGTTTGTTCACACACATCAGGGCACGAACACATACACTCATCAGTATCTAAAAAAAAACACAAAAAGATATCACATAATCATCATGACTATATATCATTTTGTCCATAGGCTAAGGCCTGTAGGTGTCCATTTGCAAGTACATCTAATCACTTCTCTCCACAGTTTACTGTCATGCACTTAGATAGTCGAGTTGTGAACAATTGTGAAACAAGCAGTCAAGCTGTTCTCCAAAAGGTCTTCCTCTTTTTTGTCACGTAACTCACAAAACTATGCCTTATCATTCTGCATTCATTCATCAATTGCACATTTGAATTCATATTTGCATTAGTCATAGGCGAAGACTTGGTCTTGGGTTTGGGGGACCGGCGGATCGGCCGAAGGGCGAGCGCCGAGCAGGGAGGGTTTGGGGAGGGGGATGTGCCCCTCCCCTATTTAAATTTTTTGAATTTCCACTGTAATGCTAGCATTTTAAGCTGTCATCTGAACAAAATTGCTCTATAATTTGAGTGCTGATAGGAACCAATTGTCACTCGTAGCTTACATGTAGTTTGAGTCGTGTTTGAGTTTGTGGGAGGGGTTGGGGAGGAGGATGCCCTCTGCCTATTTAAATTTGAACCGTCCCCCGCTGTCCCCCCCTAAGTCTCCGCCCCTGGCATTAGTCCACAGAACCATTGCAATAGGCCAATGAACTTGTCCTGTACCACATTAATCCAAGTTCTATGAGGAAATCTCATTTTATCCCTAAGAACCCTTAGTCAAACACCCATACGCTAACTGTTACAGATGCCTCCTTCTCAGCCACATGTTATCAGATTGTATGTGAAATGTATATTTGTAAGCACATTAGCCCTCTGGTAAAGAACAGCAAATTAGCAAACGGTGTTGGCAATATGTTAAGGTTCCATAAGGAATCTCAAAACATTCTCCCAATTCTTGCCCTACTGCTTATTTTAAGCGTTTGCCCATATTAAATTTTAAAGGCTCTGTGCCAGTCTTTTTCCATCTACTTCTGATTCTAAAGTTGCCCATACTAGTCAAAATCAGCCAAGTCAAAGCTAGTAAAAGCTCATTATTATTAAAATAATTAATTTTTTTATGCTAAGTTCACTAATGTGCCTGCCTGAAGATTACAAAAAAGCCTCTATAATATAGTTTATTAGAATTCTAGTCTTCCCTGAACTGTCTTGAACAGTTTCTTTGTGTCACTCAATGCAGTCTCGATTGCTTTCTAGCCAGCACAGTTTCAAAACGGCAACTATCATTAAGCTACATTCTATGAGGCCAGATATAATGACACTCAAAGCATTCCAGAAAAGATCCTTTGCTGAAAAGGATAGCATAGGTAAATTAAAATATAAAATAAAATTTTACATACACTTGAAACTGTGGATACCACAATATTATGAAGAAATGCCTTACAACAAAGTTCTGCCACAATGAGTCCATTTTCTAATGCTGAACTAAATTTAGAATCCATGTTTTCGACTGTTTTATAAATGCATTCGCATATAAAAATCTAGACAATGCAGTTAGTAAATGCAATTAATGGATCGTTGGAGCCTACAGTAACACTGCGAAAAAAGTAACGGGAAAAAAACAGTGCAATTTATTCACCTTCACATTTCTTGTCATCAGTTAAGGAAACATGAAAGCCTTTTTTGCAAGTACAAATAACTTCTCCACCAGCACTTTGACAGTAATGTTCACAGCCACCATTATCCTTCTCACAAAGATTTAAAGCTGCAAAAATGTCAAAACATGCGTACCAGTATACTTCCGGGCTAATGGACAGACAGACAGACACAGACACACACACAGACAGACAGACAGACAAGCTGGTAGATATACATGCAGACAAACAGATGGATATCAGCTATACAAGAATGTGGCAATATCAAGTGTCAGAAACGGCTTAGACTGATTGAATGATATTAGGCCTATTTGCCCTTTGGTGGCAGCTGATCAGTCTCGTGCATTTGTTCATCACAAAGCACTGGACATGTCTAGACTTATTGGACAACACTTCCTGGACTTGTTGCCAACAACTGAGATAGAAGTCACCTCCAAACAACATGAAAGGCATTCGAATGGAACCACGTCACTGTTGCAAAACGTGCTTGTCCTGTGTGCTGTTGCATGTTTCGAAGTCTACCACAGAGAAGCTTAAATCTTAGAGGAGCATGGTTTCTTCAAAGAAATAAGACTGCAAACATGTGACTTTTCGATGTATACATGTTGAAAATATTTAAAAAATTATATGTGTACTAAAATAAGTGAAGAAAAAATTTCCATTTTTTCGCAAATTTCGGTGGCGTAGGGGTTGAAACCGTGGTGGCGGTCAATGTGTTAAGCTACATTTTATGAGGCCAGATATAATGACACTCAAAGCATCCCAGAAAAGATCCTTTGTAAAAAAGGTCAGCATATGTAAATTAAACTATAAAATAAAATTTTATATACACTTGAAACTCTGGATACCATATGAAGAAATACCTTACAACAAAGTTCTGCCACAAAGAGTCCATTTTCTAATGCTGAACTAAATTTAGAATCCATGTTTTCGACTGTATTATATACGAATTCGCATGTATAAATCTATCAATGTCGATTAGTAAATGCAGTTAGTAAATGCAATTAATGGATCGTTGGAGCCTACAGTAACACTGCGAAAAAAGTAACAGGGAAAAACAGTGCAATTTATTCACCTTCACATTTCTTGTCATCAGTTAAGGAAACATGAAAGCCTTTTTTGCAAGTACAAATAACTTCTCCACCAGCACTTTGACAGTAATGTTCACAGCCACCATTATCCTTCTCACAAAGATTTAAAGCTGCAAAAATGTCAAAACATGCGTACCAGTATACTTCCGGGCTAATGGACAGACAGACAGACAGAGACACACACACACAGACAGACAGTAGATATACATGCAGAAAAACAGATGGATATCTGACAACAAACCACATCAAATAGCTGACAACCTGTACAATGGTGCTGTGAAATATTAAACGGTGTTGGTATGTTACAAACTGAAATTGAAAATGTCTTGACACTTTAACGACGAGCTGCATTGATTCAAAGTTTCCCCGAGTCGCTTAGTACAGTCTCTCATTGTTGAAGTGTTCAAACATGATTTTAAAAAAGAGATGCAAATCCTAAGACACAGGTCATTTTGGGGTAGGTTAACAAAGCCAATCTATAGCAATAATAATTCCTCACTGAAGACTGTTCTTGTTCATCGCCAGGTGACGAATGGGAACAAGTGTAGCAAAAGACAATCCTCAAAGTAAGAATTGAAAATACCACCATAATTTTAAAAAGTCGTCGAAGGCAAAGTTTTGATGCCCTCTAAATTGAGTTAAGATGGCTGAAGTCCTCTGCGCTACAGAGTTATAAATACAAGTCACTATGAAGAATAACAATCACATGCAGAAATGCAACACTGTTTTTAGAAGGTCTGTTTGAACCGACCCAGATGGTAATCCTAATGCACGTAAGGACGGTAAGGTACACTCGAAGCAACCAGTGACACAAGACAAGTACATGTAATCAGATTACATCAGAAAGGTTCAAACACATCTAAGCATCAAAGAAATTGGCAGAATTTCTCATGCTACTGATATTAAACAAATCATAAGTCCTAACTACTACACCAGTAGTACACCTATATTCATTTCAGTCACTGTAGTTCAAGTGAGCCACACAAAATAGGCCGTACTGCATAATGAATTTTGGTTGGTTTCTTGGGGTATCACTGCCAAACTCTGCCCGTATACAAACACTCTGATAATTAACACTTAAATAATTTTAAAAACAGGTCACATATTTCAACCAACCTTGGCAAGTTTTTTTGTCCTCCATGAGCATCTGATTACTACCACAACTGCAGTAAAATGAACCCTCTGTATTGTTACAGATGTCACTACAGAAGCCATTGTTAAGTGTACATTCATTAACATCTAGACAGAAAAAGACACATACATGTATATACACAACATAAATAAAATGAAAAATCGTCTTCATGAGCTAAATAGCAGGCAGTGTAGCATCACTTCTTAAGATTTATATTAAACTCAATGACACAATCCCCCCTTTTTGTAGCCCAGGTGCAAATCATCCTTGAAGGCAGCTAGGCTCACACACATTAATAATAATTATTTAGTTTCAAACATTGTCATGCTTCAGTGTTCAAATAAATTCTGAATTTACAATTACTCAGTCCTAAACTCTTGCCCAACATACTAGGATATTTTGAATTCAGCACCTGCCTTCACTGGAACCCAGCTGTAACACACTGCAGTCACTGCTACCTTCAACCTGCATAAGTCACCACCAAACCACAGTTGGTTCACTGTTACTTTCAACCTATCTATTCATCAAACTAGATCTGTATAACTGGCTTTGCTGTTTATTAGCTCTGATTTTAAGTCCCATCATCAGTGCTATAAACTCACACCTCTGCCTTTATAGTTATGTGGGACGCGGTGGTGTAGGGGTATCTGCCGTTCGGTTACACTTGCAGCCGGAGGGTTGCGAGGCAGAGACTCCTTATTCTCAGTGGGGTATGTTCAGGTGCCTTGCAGCCGGAGGGTTGCGGGGTTGAATCCACATAAGCCTTGCCACAGCACTAGGGACCCCTGGGCAAGTCCTTCACTTGAGCAGTTTACAGCTTACATGCGCCACAGCGTGAAACTCCGATTCAGTGTCCGCTTGTAGTCGGGAGCGCATCTGAGAAGAAATCTTGCCACCGATGATGCTATAACAAGTGACCTTAATAAATAACTAAACAAATTAAACACCAAAATCATTTCTGCCGTTCACAGTTACACTTTCTCTAGCTACATAAAGTTCAATTTCAGGTAGAGACTCCGTATTCTAACAGTGACTTGAACACTGAGTGCTCTGTACAGCTCACACACAATTACCCTGGATCACATATGTCTTGCTCTACAGAACTTGCAGATTCCTCTGTCTCAATGTGACCTAACCATTGAGCACTTTACAGCTTACATATATCACAGTATAATAACTCTGAGCATTAGCATTTGCACTGACAGTAGTTTTGTAAAGCATCCTAGAAGTAGCTTGCCACCGATGATGCTATATTATAAATTGTCATAATTACAATTACAATATAGTATCCTTGTCCCTGCTGAAAAAGGTATAGCTCTATGGAATTTACCAAATGGCATTCAAAGCAAAGTACTTACCAACGCAGGTAGACTTATCTGTGTTGTCCAAACGATACCCAGCAAAACATGAGCACCTGAAGCTCCCTAACAAGTTTTCACAGCGTTGACTGCACCGTGCTGTCTCTCCAGGCTCCACATGACACTCGTTAATATCTACGATCAGGTTACAAAGGATGTTAGCATAAAAGCTGCACATTAGAAAAATATAAAAATCACCAGAGTTTTTACAACACATTAACCTAGAAATTTATTCCATCAGATATACAAGGCAGCAAGGTTTCCCTCCATTGAAAGCCAAGCCTGTTGTGGACATAGTTAGTAGAATGACAGATATATATATCTGTCATTATAGATAGAACTATAGGCATCAATTTGTGGGTCTAAGGCAGACTGTCCCCAAAATATTGGTGAACATTCATCATCCAAAGTCAGGTCCCCCAATAATTTTGCATTTTTTTGCACGTATCAGTCAGCATTTATCTTAACACAAATTTCCGGGGTTTGAGAGATATGTGCTTGTACCAATAACACAGTATGAGCCATTATTTCTAATATGTCCAGTATTCCAAGCTTGGCCATCACTTACATCAGTCACAAGAAACTTAATAATTATGCACAGCATAACCATAATGTGGGGTCCATACAGTAATAGCAACATCACCGGTGTGAAGAGCAGCAGGAAGCGGGATCGATTCCCACTACCCTACCAAAGGTCCACTCAGCCTTTCATTCACCAGATGGATTTATAAAATGAGTAGGACGTGATGGGCGCCTTGCATGGCTGCCAAACAGTTAAATTTGACTCTTGTAATAACTTGTGATCATCCGTTGATACTATGAATTGCAATCATACTGCGGTGTGTCAGTTTGAATTGTAATAATCGAAGATTATCATTATTATTATTATTAAAAAGAGCTGTTGCTTCAAATGCATCAGTTAGAAGAATACTCTGAGATGACATACAAATTAAACCTTTACCTAGACACCTTGTTTGTTCCGATAGTTTGTAACCCGACCGACATGAGCATTCGTAACTACCAATGGTGTTTCTGCATTCCTGATCACAATATCCCAAGCACTGAAGACATTCATCAATATCTGCAAATACATTCAAATACACTTTACACAATAGTGAATCAAATGATTAGTCATGCACATTAAGATTTTTCCATGTTATTTTTCTGCTTCTAAGACCCTTTAACAAACCAAATAAGTCAATAATATCCTGGACCAAACTTTAAACGGAATACCCAATACCTACACATATTTTATTTCTTGTAATCGCAATGTGTTAACGAATAAACGAAGATTCTATTCTATTCTAAACCTAACTTTGCATAGACCTATGTGTACACTGACCTGTCATTTAGCTCATAAAAGATGCATGGATGTCTACCTGCTTGTCTGTCTGTCTGTCTGATGGTTGAATGGTAATACATGGGCACTAAGAACAGAAGGATGTGGGTTCAACACCTCCCAGCCCCATAAGGTTGACTCAGCCTTTCACTCCCCCATAGGGCGATGGTAAAATGAGTCTAGGGCAAATTGGCACCAAAGAGGCAGGGCACCATAAAAGTTATAAAATTGACTCTTTCATGCAATCATACTGCAGTTTGTCAGTCTGAATTGAATATGCGAATATTGTTATTATTATTATTAATACATTTATGAAGTATAATTAATTGCTTGAGCAGAATTTAGACTGTAAATAACAAATATATATTACCATGAAACAAGATTTCAGGAGTTGGTGAATCAACATCTCCCTTGGCAACAAAACCACTACCACAGTCACACCAGTATGAACCTGGAGTGTTTTTGCAAGTGGCTTTCGAACAGTTCGCCGATGCGCAAACGGATGCATCAACGCATTCATCAATATCTAAAGCAAAAAAGTAGTTGGTGCTGATTAGTAAAGATAATTGAACACAAGTGTTTGTCTATAATATGCCTCAAGGCAACCCTCAAAGGTAAAGGGTAATTTATAGCACACTTTTCAACCATGTATTCACTATTGTAAATTCTATGGCTTTCAACTGAAGCACAAATATAAAAAAACAGCAATTTAAATTATATGCAGTTTGCTGGTCTTGGGAGATAACAATGGATTGTAAATTTTATAAGTGTAAAACAACAAGCAACAGATAATAAAGTATGTCTAATGGCATTCTTAACCCAGCCCGAGTATAATAAAAGTCTTAATTTTGTGGAACACGTTGTCAGTAGCATCTGAGTTGGAACCAAAATGCACAATTCAATAGGAACATCACTCAATTCAAAACAGGTTACTCTTCCCATGTAAATTATGGAAATGCAACCAATCAAGTCAGAAACAGGGAACACAGTTCCTTTAAGGTAACTAAGACCACAAAAACGAGTGATACAGCCTTTAGGGTAGCAGATTGTTCCACAGAGGAAAAGGTGCGCCCAACTCATGCCAACGTGCGAGAGCATGGGACCATCAACCATTTAACATCTTATAGGTTAGCACACAGAGCACCTCTGATTAGTTGTTCTTGAAGTGCCACAAAATGAATTTCTAATTACAATTACAGTATAAGGATCCTGATGGCAAGCCTGCTCGTCACGCCGGCGCCCGGGTTCGCTTCCCGGTCGGGTCGGTTTATCAGAGATTAATTTCTCGGATCTTTACTGCGGGTGGCTCGGTCGCATTATAAACGTGAGTACAATACAACACACAATACAACACATCACAATACAACTGGGGCGCGGTGGTTTAGGGGTATGTTCGGTGCCTTGCAGCTGGAGGGTTGACACTGAATCCACCTCAAAGTCGCCGAGAGGGACCCTGGGCAAGTCCTTCACTCGCAATTGCTCATGCTTCGGCGTCAAACTCCGATTCAGCGTTAGCGCAGTAGAGGGCACCTCTGAATAGGTTTTCTGGTAGTGGCACTATAACAAGTGTTCAAATACAATACAATACAATAATAACAATTAGGAATGACAGAAATGCACAGACCAACACATTGAACTCCATCCAACTTGTAGCCTGTAAAGCACGAACACATGAAACTGCCTGCTGAGTTAACGCAGCCCTGAGCACACGGCTTCTCGTCTGGATTATTTGGACTACACTCATTGACATCTGAAAATCACACACAACAGTCAATTCATTACAACTCAGTGAAAATTATGAATCATAAATAAATAGGGCTGGGCATTTAACGCGTTATTAATGCGATTAATGCGTTAATTAATTAACGCGATTAAATTTTTTAACGCAGTTAACGCGATTGTCACTGCACCCAATTATTTCTAGAAATGCGCTAAAACAATTCTTGATAAAACCGCTCAGTTTAAACTTTAAACTTAAAAGTAAACACTAAAAAGTAAAAATAAGTAGTAAAAGCATTGTTTGCTTTTTTGTTTATTGACTGCAATCATTGATATAGCGCATATTCAACGTAATTACTCCGAGTTGGTACAGTAGTAACTGTTGTACTTGTTATCTATTGTGACATGCGTTAAAAATTAATCGCGGCGTTAAAAATTTTAATCGTGCGATTAATTTCGATTAACATTTTTAATCGCTGCCCACCCCTATAAATAAATAATAATAATCAGCCAAGGTCTATTGTCCTGGTATCGAGTACTGAACAATTCTTTCATTTACCTTTCTTCAGTCTGGCTGGAGACTGAAGAATTGTTCAGTACTCGATACCAGGACAATACTGGCTTACTCAGCTGACTCAAGGCTATAGAATAGACTGTCTGGTCTGCAACAACTGGACAGTTATTATTTCATTTACCTTTCATCATCGTCATCATCATTATCACAATCATCATCATAATCATCATCATCATCATCATCATCATCATCACAATCATCACAATCATTATAATCATCATCATCATCATCATCACAATCACCATCATCATCATCACAATCATCATCATCATCATAATCATCATAATATTGGCCGCCGACCCCTTCGCTCTGCAGTCCGCGGTGACCCGAGTGTCCCATTTGCACGCACTTCTACAATGCAACATCGGGCTTTCTCGGTTGTGGGACCGTGTATCTGGAATGGGCTTCCTCTTGAGCTCCGTCTCTTACCTAGGAACTCTTCACCTGCATTTTATACCTCTCTGAAAACTATTCTTTTCAGCCGTGGTTGGGCAGGGAGCGCCTCTGAGTAGATATCTTGAAGGGGCGCTATATTATCATTGATTGATTGATAATCATCATCATCACAATCATCATCATCATCATCATCACCATCACCATCATCATCATCGTCTTGAAAGTAGAGATATCAGCTACTGTGACAACCTTATTCAGCTTAACTTGCCCGTTTCCTACAATAACAGCATGGAAGAGCCAATGTTATTTACATTACTATATTTCATATGATTTGAGCACAAATTCCATCACATTGTTTCAGCTTAAATTTTTCAAATAGAGAAATTTCTTGAACCTATGCAGCTGACTTTGTCCCTGTCGACGTCAAATCCAGCTGAACAAGAGCATCTGTATGAGCCTTCCTCATTATTGCACAGATCTTTACATCCACCTTTCTCAAACAGACATTCGTTAATATCTGTGTTAAAAAACAAATAAAATCATTAAAAATTTTCAATTCTTCTAAACACATTAACTGTCAATGGTTAATTTATGTAACCTACTTTTAAATCATCTTATAACAGCCTCTAACAGCACACCTACTAGTAAACACCAATACAAAATGAATATTCAGGAAAATCTATGCATTAGAGAGGCTAAGGACGAGTTTTCAAGGTCCACTGATACCTTTATATCATCATCACACTATAATAACAGAAACAAAACTTTGTTTTAAGAGAAACCAAATAAAAACGTTTGCCTACCGATACAAGTCTTATTGTCTGAATCCAGTTTCAAGCCAGTTGGACAAGCACAGGAGAAAGATCCAATAACATTAACACAGCGATACATGCATTCGCCATAGAGCATCTGATCAAGGCATTCATCAATGTCTGTCAACAGAAAATATTTTCACAAATTCACTACCCAGGCAGTCTAACATGTTTTAAAAAGTTAATCTTTCTTTCTTCATGCTAATGGAAAACATTTTCAGCCATAAAAAACTAAAAATAAATGCTCATGATCATGCACAAATTATAGACAACAGTTCTGTAAAATAAATTATGACAAATCTTACTTAAAACTGAAAAGCAATCCAGGATTCAACCAAAAACTACTATTGACTCTAACAAACAATGTAAACAGTAGAACAAGAAGAGTAATCCCTTAAGCTATCCCTGAGGCAGCCGTGGACTTTCTTGGCCTCAGCATATAATGGCAGGTGGCCAGTCCTCTTCCTCGTCAGTTTACCTTCCCACCGACCGTGTATGGTTAGTGTACTCATCATATCTCATCAATCATCATCATTTTTATTGATCCAGTTCATCAAATATAACAGGTGTTGAAATGAAATACATCAACATTAAACTAATAAACAGAAGTAACACTCAATAATACAAGTAATATAAGGAATCCAGAGCAAAAGGCACACCTAGAAGGGAGAAAAACTCCCGCTGTTTAGGGGCCCTAGTTGGGAATGTGGGTGGCAAGTTTCTCCAAGATACTTTGTCGATAAGATCGGTTATTAGATAAAGAAAAATTACAAACAAACAAGAGTTCATCAAAGACGATAAACCAGACCAAATTAGTTATACGTTATTTTGAATATAGGCACGAGTAAGTTTTTTAAATTGAGGGAAACCTGTAGCATTTTTAATACAACTAGGTAGGTTATTCCATATGAGAGGTCCTTGATAGCCAATAGAGAATTTACGTACATTAGTTCTAGCATAAGGGCATAAAAAGGATCTGAGTCAGTTATGGGGCCCAGGTGGAGCAGAAATCTTGAAATAAATTTCTGTTTTGGTGGGATATTGTCAAACTGCAAATCCTTTCATAATATGATAAGGATCTTTAAAACATTTATGAGAAATGAGAAATTCCCTTACCTATGCAAGTACGTAGATCCAGATCTAGTCCATAGCCTGTATCACATGAGCATTTGAAGGAGCCCTCAGTGTTCTCACAAGCATTACTACAGGGCTTCACCTCAACACATTCGTCAATGTCTAGAAAAGTAACATTAACACTTTAACGTCGACAGTGTACACTGTACAGTAACTGAAATTGTTCTGAGTAGGAAGAAGATAAATGATCCAAAGTTTATGGGAATGCGAAGGCAGTGGTCCGGGTGGGTGGAGGGCCTTGAGATTGATTCAGGATAACATTTTGGCACAAGGCAGGGAGATCCAATCTCTCCAACAATATGCATCTCATACGTGGAAGCCTGCTGACTTGCGATAATTACTGTTCCAAAGACATAAAAAGTAGCAAAAGCAGTTGGAGCAATAAATTGCCGGTGAAATCAACTGCCCGAGATCTGTGGAAGACATTGCTCTGAATGACAATGGAAAACTACTCCGGAAATGTAAATACTGCACACAGAGAAGGAAAGGCTGCAGGATTAAGAATCAATAACAGGACTTTAGACAAAGTCAATTATTTCGATTTGGTGCTGAGGAGATTGAGATCCCAGCTGAGCCAGCTGGTGCAAAGATTGAAATTGTTGAATTTGGGAACCCGCTGACTTGAAATAATAACTGTTCCAAAGAGATAAGAATAGCAAAGCAGTGGGATTTAAAGAACATTTGCAGGAGCAAAGATCATTGTTCATACAAAGAGAAAATCATCAGAACATGTATTTGCAGTGTGCCAGTATAAGCAAGTGAAGCATGGATACTACACTGTTACTACAGAGAACAAAGGCTACCTATTAATGTCAGTCACTGTAAGATCACCACTGATCAACGAAGAAATATAAAATTTAAGATTTAAGCTGTGAGAACACAAACTACATAAAAAGAATTAACACAAATAAAACCAGGAAGTCCAAATGAACAAAGGATCTGCCAAAAATACTTTAATGACGAGATTGTACTAAGAGTGACTCTGGGAAACCAATGCAGCTCGTTGTTTAAGTGTTAAAAACACAAGATCTTACTAAATCAAAATTCAAGTCACATAAGGAGTTTAGAGTATGGCACTTGATGTTTAAAATCTATTGAGCAAATGTGCACTGCCTGTGCATATGATACTGATGGACCATCACACCTTGTGCCAAATATAACACGCTAAATCCAGAAAGAATGGACTTGAAGTACAATAAGTGATAGCAAAGTTATGTTATGAACGCTCTTCATAACTTACCTTCACAGCCAAGTTTGTCTGCCTTGAGTTTATAACCAGCATTGCAAGCACATTCAAACGATCCAATGGTGTTAAAGCACGAATGCATGCATCCCCCATTATCCTTCTGACATTCATCCACCTCTACAAGACAAATAGAAGATGACAACTACACGCTAGCCATATAATGCGTACTCAGCCTTCAATTCCCTATGGGGCGATGGTAAAATGAGCAGCAGGACAGATCAGCGCCTAACAGGCTAAACTAATGACTAGTTTTTCCTCTTTGGTCTCTCATTCTTTAAAGACGTTTCTTTTCCCCCGGGTTTTCGTGCTGAGAGCGCTTCTGAATAGTTATTCTGAGAGAGGCGCTACATAAATCTTTAGATACAATACAATACAATGCAGTTATAACAGCCAGTCTTGAATAAACTTTGTTATCAAGTGTTCACTATTCATGCAATCATACTGCAGTTTCTCAGTTTGAACTCAATAAATGAATATGATTATTAAAATCCTGGTGAGGCTTCAACATCCAAAGGCATCTAAATACTGTCTAAACATTAATAATAATAATAATAATTCTTCCTTTATTGAAACAATCCAGTTGACACATCGCAACCGGTACACTTTACAGTTATGCAATTGAAACAATTCACAAGAACACCATTAAATGACAGAAGACATAAATCTTAACTACTAACAGAACAGACAGCCTACATTAAACATACTGTGAGGCAGGTTTAGCATAATGAGTCCACAACACAGAAACATTCTCAGCACATGAACTTATGTTAATACCTTCGCAAGTTCTGCCATCCGGGAAGAGACGAAATCCATAAGGACACTTGCAATAGTGAGTGGGAGGAGTGGGTACACAGATGTGGGAACAATTACCATTGTTGGTAGCAGTTGTACAGGGGTCTAAAGAAAGAAAACAATTAGTTTTATGTAATTGGTTAAATAGCAGTCCAGATAATGTCTCTTATGTTGCATTAACACACATAATTATGTGCAGTGTGTAGCTGTAACACTCGGTTATTAAACTGTCATAATTCCAGGTTGATCAAAAAACTAAAATCTATCATCATTAATTAAGGCACTTCTTCAATCAATGCATACAAGATAGGTCTGTACATTTATACTTGTAAGACCAGACCCAAAATGATGGAATCATTCTAGGCTTGATCTGCCTGATGTGCCCTCACGATGTGATTCATGAGGCACACAAGCAGGGCTGCCGACAGAAATTCCAGGCCCCTAGGCAGAGCAGTCACGGGCCCCTAACTATCCTTAGACTTTATGAGAAATTTTTTTTAAACAAACTGAAATAATAATAGTTCGGGTACAACCCTACAAAATTATATTTATACATGCAACTATTGCTAGTTAAGTGTCCGTAATATTATATTTTAAAAGGCATAAATCATAAACTTTGTATAACTGATTATAATATTTTTCATAAGTTGATTGCCCCGGGCCCCTAAAAGGTCGCCGGGCCCCTGTTTTGCCCCCCCCTTCGCGGGCCTGCACACAAACAGAACCCGAGTCTCTGCTTTTCCATTTCCATTTATGATGCTGTAAGAGTTGATCTCAATTTCTCAGCATTCCACAAAAGCTGCTTCAGAGAAAGCAGCTTATTCACTTGCCCTTACTCACAGAAGAAGAGTCTTATTGCTCAGTCAGGTTCAATTCCACATCGAAGGTTTGAATGAAAGAGAAAATGACGATCATCCTGACTAACTTTTTGATTATGTCAAAGCATCCTTGTAACGGCAGGAGCCATGTTAAGGCACTGCAGAAATTGTCGTATTCAGCATCATCATCATCATCATCATCACAATCGTAATCGCAAACTCTAAACTTCTAAAGCAGGGGTCTCCCCACATTGCTGACTTTCTAAAGCTCCACGGGCCAAAACTCCGAAGAAAAAAATTTCTCTGTGCGCAGCTGTCCAGTGAATTGAGTAATGCGATGAATGCTTGGATTCATAATGTCTCCGAATATTGTACTCTTAAGCACTGCAATGGTGTCATTGCATATCAGGCACAGTTCCTTACAAACAGCGACATGGATTTTGGCAATATGCATGTTAGAGTACAGCGGCGTTAAAATTTTCAATGTTTCAAATGTTTTCCCAAGTTAGTCTGTTTCTTTAAGGAGAGTTCCGCGGGCCAGATTAAAGGCCTTGGCGGACCGGATGTGGCCAACGGGCCGTACTTTGGAAACCCCTGTTCTAAAGCGCCACTTGATATCCTAATGCAAGGCACCAGCTTATTCGCAAGCACTGTGTCGAGTCAGAGGGGGTTGTCTAAGGGTAGTCAGGAGGTCTGAGTACGGTTGCCACTTGGGGGTCAGAGGAGCAGAGTAGCTGTTAAGGTGGGCGTCGTTTAGGACAAGAATTGGAAGGTGGACGATCTGAAGTAGTAATGTCACAACTGTGCTAATACTTTAAAAAATTCGTCTGCAATTCTGAATGAAAAATATTATGCCAAATTAACCTGCCACAGGTTCCATTGCTCCCGCAGCAGATTCGTGGGGTGGAATGACGGTAGGACTTTCTCCTGTGAGCTTGAGACAGGCCTTCATATGACAGAATTCTGTAAATACATCGGATTGGTAACCACTCGAGATTTCCACCGCTGGCATTGGTCTGCCATTGCTGTCTGAAAGACAGAAGAAAACAATAGCTGGAGTTAAGTATTGTTCTACTAGGGTAAAAGGCAAAGCTGAATAACACTATCGATTGAGAGGATCTGGGGCATGGTGGCCGGTTGGTTAGAGCGCTTGACCTGTAACGCGGAGATTACGGGTTTGAGCCTCCACTCAGGCAGTTAATTACTGTGCAGGGACCTTGAGTAAGTCCTTCACTCACTATAATTGCTCAGCACCATCGATGTTCTGTTGCATGGTCGTGTGCACTTCTGAGCTTTGGAAGGAGGAAATATCAAATACAGTTGTATTATATTGTGTATTGTATATCCTCTGCACAGTGCGGATCCGCTGTGCATGCGGCTCTAGAATATTTCTGTGGCGGCTCTCCGGAGTTTTCAAGAAAATAACATTTTCTATGTGACGAATAAAATTGCGCTTTAACAACCGAGAATCTCCTGGGTCAACTAAGCACTTCCAAGTTCTATCAATGGTTATGAACCACGATATGCATCTTTAGTTTGCAACATGCAGAACCAGGTTTCTCACTAGTGACTAGTTCGTAACCACGACATAAAGATTAATAAATGAGTAAGTCTACGAATTGTTTTATTTTCTTATAATATATATTTTTATTAAAGCTGAATTGTTTATTTCCTTAAATATAATGATATTATATATTATGATTAATGCTAGCGGCTAATGGTGTTAGTCGCAAGTATTTGTTGTGCTCCTAAAATCATGGAGGCTCCCAAAAGTTGCTAAACTTGGCAACGCGGCTCCTCATAGAAAAAAGGTTGGTGACCACTGCTGTACAGTAACCATCTTTTAAGGATCCTGAGTGGCCGAGTGGGTTGGTGCCCGCTCGTTCGCTTCCCGGTCGGGTCGGATTATCAGAGATTAATTTCTCGGATCTTTACTGCGGGTGGCTCGGTCGCATTATAAACGTGGAGTACAATACAATACACAATACAACACATCACAATATAACTGGGGCGCGGTGGTGTAGGGGTATGTTCGGTGCCTTGCAGCTGGAGGGTTGCGGGTTCGATCCACCTCAAAGTCGCCGGGTTAGGACCCTGGGCAAGTCCTTCACTCGCATTGCTCATGCGCTTCGGCGTGAAACTCCGATTCAGCGTTCGCGCAGTAGTCGGGAGCGCCTAATGGGAAATCTGGTTGGGGCGCTATAACAAGTGTTCAAATACAATACAATACAATACAATCTCAGAGGAGAGGCTTCAACCCGTACTCTCGGCGTTACAGGCTGAGCATGATAATCAATCAGCTACCGTGTCTCACAAAAGATCAAGAGTCATTCAAGAAGCATAAAAGTCAAATCTGAGAATCATCCAGCCTCTTGTGTCCCATCTTCAACATCAATGCCAGGAGCTATTTGCCCAAGTGTAAGAAGCAGACTGCCCTACATATTATTAATATTTATTACCTGTGGTAACAACTTGCTCAGATTCACATTTCGGTGTGACCATGCGCGCGTTACAAAATTATTTATAATATAATATATATTATAATATAATATATATTATCATGTTATAATATTATAATAATAACACCATATCATGGCTCCAGGTCTTCGATCTGGTGGCTATATTTTAACAGCAAAAGCAATGATTAGTTAGTATTAATACTTTTATTATGACTAAACTGATGATCATCATCATTATTGAAATTACCAATTATGTCCTATTATGTGTCACAACATTGGTCTGTTTTTGTCTTGGTTTAGTGTGCCTTGGTCCTGGCTTTAACCTCATGTGTACCGGCCTTCTAGGTCTCGGCCTCACCCTCAACCTAGTGGGCTTTGGCCTCATTAAGCTAACTCGAAAAACTGATAAAATTGATAAATATTCAAACAAAAGAATACAAATGAAAATTACAATATAAAATACAAATACAAAATCAAAAAGCCACATACCTCCAATAAGCATAGTTAAGCTGAAAGCAAGCGGTTCTGGATTGGTTCCAAATCTGAAAACACGTATATAAGAATCTCCCTCAACATTGTCTATCAGTTTTGTCACTTCTTGCCAAGTAGATCCACAGCAGAAATAGTGCTTGATGCACTTTCCGACAATAATCATGAGCCGAAATACGCATCCACCTGAGCACACAAACTGGGTCACTGTGAATTTGTAGACATTTGTTCCGTTAATGGTTTGGTTGATTCTCGCATTGCATATGTATTTATCATCTGAAGGATCCACATTCATATTTAAGGTCACCGGATTTTGAGAAATGTCTGCTGTTTTGCAAAGATCTATCTCATCACCCGCAGCTGCAATTAAACAAAATTATACAAAAATTTTCTATATTCACTCAATAGGAAGCTACTTTAAACAAACACATATGCACAAAAATGAAACAAATTCTTTATCCCAGGTTGGTAAGAAGTGTTCAAGACTGCAGATCAGATTCACCAATCTGAGCCAAAACATCATATTAAAGTAAGGTACAGGCACATAAGTCCATATTGTAATAACAGCAGCACAATATAACCAGAAACTTGTTCGCAGCTTAAAAGTCCAAGCAATAAACTGAACATGTTTAGTATAGCAATGTTTTATATGTACAATTTTCTTCAGCTAACAGCTCTCACAACTTCATTTTCAAAGCCATTGTCATTCCAAAAACCATTCAAGATATCATTCAACTCATCAAATGTGTTTGGCGTGCAGTTTGCTTGTTGGTGGCATTTCGAAATTTAACCATGTCCAGCGTAACATGCATTAGGTACATCATTGGTCTCCAATTTCACAGGGGCTATATTTAAGATTTTGATGTGGTCTGGTCATGCCTCTGCCTACTTAATGTATTGTATCTGGGTATCATGAGGAAGGCAACGGGAAACCACCTCACTCATCTCATCCCTGGGTGGCATAAAAGCCAATGGACCTGCCTAATTACTACTTATGGGAGCTTTGTAGTCCTATTTCAGGTCTGGCTGGTTGAAAAAATCTTTGTCCCATGGAGAGCTGGTTTTTCTTCTGTGCTCACTCTGAAAGTAAAACATCGTGCCTTTTCATTGGTTGGAGCAAAACTTTGAATAATACCTCCCTGGATCTTCATGTCCTTCATAACCAGCAAAGTTTCAAGCACCTTCCACAACTGTTCTCCTTTGTGGGGCTGAACTGGAAGCGTATCTATGTATTTTGAAGGGCTCTTAATGCACAATTTAATTAACAGGTTTTACCTTTATATGTGACCAGAAACAACTTCCAGCATATATTGCTAGTACTCAAAGTTAGGCCAAAAAAAAATATGGTGTGTTTCCCAGAGTTAAAAAAAAACTGGGTAGAGATAGGAAAATAATTTTATTTTGAAAATAATTTTATGCAGTGATTTCCCAAAATTGCCCATTTATGGTACATCACCAAAGTATATATTTTCTGAGTATTAAAAATGCCTTTTTGCAGAATGTACCTACAAACTGCTGTAGAGAACAATCTTATTTATTTCATTTTGACATCGTTTTTCTTGCAAGGTGAAATGGAATGGGCAGGGGTGGGGAAGGAATTATGGATTATGTACATTAAACAATAAACGTAATACGGCTCATGGGTGGTAACTGAGAAAATCGCTGACTTTTCGGTGTCTGTTATCTCCTCAACATCATACATGTGTGTAAATTGTCCATGGGAAACATTGAGCCCATTTATTGTTATAATATTATTAACGCTGCATAGAAAGAAATATGGTTCCAACGTCAAGGAGACTGCTTGCTACGAAGATTGGATGCTTTGTTGTTAAGGGCTGTTGCTAACTGGACAGTTTCTATAACTGTTGCTAAGGAAGGCGGTTGCTAAAGGGGCTGAGTCTGACTTTGAAACTGAGGCTGCTTGCTACAAAGTAAGAAGGCTGTTTGCTACGAAAGTAGAATGCTACGGAGGTTGTTAAGTAGGCTGATTGCTATTAGGAGGCTTTACTTTTATAATGGCACGTACGATAATAGGTATTTCTGATACAATGAATATGGGGTCAGATTTGTGAAATAACCCTGTCAAATTACCCTGACCACCACTTTCGAATTACAAACTTCCCTTTTATTGCAATTTACGGCACCATTCTTTCCATTGAAAGACTAGTTTCCGAACGTCTCACTTCAGTGAATGCACCTATAATGTCGCGATTCTGCAACCAGCAGCAAATGTATTTAAAAAATTTCAGAATGAAAATGAGTACCGGAAACACAGAGCAGACTCAAAGAAATATTTAAAACAGAATGAAAGTTACACCAGAGCAAAGTACTAAATGCTGTTAATCAGCCAAATGAGCTTCTTACTAGGTCACCGAATTGTTACGGCTTTGACACAACACAGCACACAAACCTCTTCTCTTCAGCGGAACATATGACTCAGGTTCATGTTTCAAATCAGGCATTCTGCCACATTTCGCAAAGTCATAAACGTCCTTGACATTGGTGGTAAGTCCACATGTCAGTTGGGCACCACTTTCGCTCAACTGTTCTTCTTCTAAGACAACGAATAAACAGAGATATTTTTAGATGTATATTCGTATAATACAAATAATTCTCTATAAGTACACAATGTTAAACCATGTAATGATAGTTAATGCTATTTGCAACTTTTAAAGTAGACTGTGCATCTGAATGAATGCATCTTCAACCTTGGGACCATTGAAGATTTTTGTAAGATGTGCACCAGTAATTCATTTGCCCTGTCCATCCATATTTCACTTTCTTCATGCATTGACTTAAAACCTGTATGACTTACAGCTAACATTGCCTATTTTCATTCTAAACAAAGATCAAGATTAAAGAAAGACAAGGTTCTCAAACTCAGTCAGTTCACAAGATATAGGTTTATTTTTAATTCTCTCTTGGACCATCCAACTCCTTACAATTACATGATATTTGACCTATTATAATCTTACATAACTATCTAAGCAGTAGTTATTATTTAGATAAGGACATAAGTTAGGATCAACAACTATATACCTTCAATCCTGACTGATACCGATACAGTTCCGATATCCTCTGGAGGATTAGCAAGCTGGGAAATCTGCAGATACACAGAAGATACATGGTCTGTGTGCGGAAAATAAACAATCTCCTGGCTTTCCCAGTTGCTCGAACAACAGAACTGATTCTTGACACAACCGTCCGCAATGACCTGGAGCCGCCACGGGCAGGCATTCACAGGACAGCTAAAATTGTTCAGGGCAATCCAGAATCCCACATTTTCCTTGAGACGACTCAGTCTGCACCTGCATATTCCACTGGTTAAGATGTCTGACCCACCAGCCATTATCTCAAATTTTCCACCAGTGTAGTTCCTTAGGTTACACATGTCTATCTGCGGCGTTGGAACTGAAACACAAGTGCACTGTTTGTTTGATTAATTAGGCTAATGATTAATTGCCATGCACATTAGCAAACATATAAGCACCACTAAAACCGTCATCATCAAGGATGTCTGGCCTGATAGACCATTACAAGAAAATGCAAAAATACTGGACCAGTTTAAAACCTAAATCATCAGACAAAAACTACTGCCATTAACCGTGCACTGCAAGTCATGTGTTAATGTCCATTGATTACACTACATGTACTCTACTTAAGCACATCTTTATTTCTACATTACATCTAGGTGCCTCCGATTGGTTTGCTCTTTGAGTGGCACTATATAAATAGCTCAATTACAATTACAATTACAGTCTGGTCCCCTACTCGTGCACATTTTTATCTTTACAGTCTGGCCTCCAGGTCTTCTGTCATTCCAGTCCACTCTCAACTACCTCAGGCCAAGCATCTGCTATATTCAGTTCCAAGTATCAAGACATTTTTCTCAAGTTCTAACAGTCCACAAAGGAAGCAGTTATCAAAAATTGACCAATTCAGAGCTGGTGGTAATGGATACCAGATAGCAGGATAATCCAACAACTCTGAAACTTTGTGGAACATATCATCTAGTTCTCATTACTGGAATATAGAGGTCACCGTGAGTTACTGAAATGAAGAAATCACGTATAAATTATAACCTGATTAGAGTCTGGGGCCAAATGGCATGAGTATAGAAATTTAAGGCGTCGTGACGGGTTGGTTAGGGTCAGGGTTAGTGTCGTTGCTACAAAACGTGGCAATCATATAACCCTAGCCCTGACCCTAACCGACCTTCACAACGTGTAGCTTCCCCTCCAGGTATAATTATATAGCCCGTGTATATTTCAGGTCAGCCAATCACAGTGCAGAACCCAAGCCATAAATTTCAGCCCCCCTGAAAGGCCTACTATAAGTCTGCCAAATATTCACTGACAGATCAACAGTGGGCATCCATAGACGCCTGCACAGGCGGGAAGATGGAACGTTTGTCCCTCATTGAATTCACATCCGAACAATTTCTGCCTAAAAGTGGCCCCATTTTTTTATATTTCCTGAGATTTCATTGTCTGCCCCCTGCACAAATCTCAGTGGGCCCCATGAGCGCACCGACGTTGAACACCAACCGTTACTGTCCCAAATGTGCAAAAAACCTCAAAAACAGCTAAAGCAAAATTCTAGACGACTCACGATGAAAACATCGACAAACGAACTAATAATTGATTACAATAAAGTCAGTGTGATGACCTGATGACCGAGACTGACAGATTTAATGCAGAAACAAGAAATTTTATAAACTTACGAATCATAAGTTATGATCGGACGTAAGGTAAAGTATGGCGCTTAAACAACCGTCGGCGCTATACCATAGCGATGCTGCACCATAGATATTTCCAGATGATTGATTTTTGGAACAGCGTCTTGTGTAACAATAACAATTATTAAGGCTTATAATTTATGATGACGCTATTAGACTTTTTGTAGCCTCAACAAGATGTCCGTATCATGACACAAAGGTACACTTGGAAAAATAATTAGTTAAGGACTGGCAAATGCACTGTAACTTTTGAAGACAATGCCTTTAGCGTCTGACTTAATGTCTCTCTTTACCAGATGAAGACACTGCCCGGGTCAGGAGCACCTCTGTTTTTTAAGAGGCGCCATATAAATACCATCGATTACCTGATTGTGGTCATTGGTCAATCAAATACACAGTAAAATACGTAAAGACACCAGACTTGAACTTCAGATGCCATAACGTAAAAGCAAACACTAACGTACCCGTGATTGGACATTTCTTCTCCTCTGCGTGCCGTTTGTTCTTCGAATAGTGCTGGGGGGCGGCTGCATCAGCGCAGTTCAGGTAGGACCCGACGAAGATCACCAGGAAAGTGAAGGCTACCATTACAGCTGACGAGAGGAGACGACGTCGAGGTGGATTAGAAACGGACGACGGTTGAAAGCCACAGTGCGATTTCATCGTGGCCCGTAATTCTGCGCTTAATCCTAATAAAAGTAGTTTACAACCCACAGAGGATCGTAGTGTCAACTGTTGAAAATGTACTCGGCTCAATAGTTATGAGAAACTTTATTCGTAAAACCGATTAAAGTTTTCTTAATATTTTAACGGCAACTGAACGAACGCCGCCATTTAACTTTCGAACGAAGTCTGTGACGTCACGGTTACGTCATGAAAAGTCGGAGATTTAAAACGCAGGGCTCTGTATTACAGTAATGGTAGCCTAATTGAAAATCTGCGTAAATTTTGTTTAGTGTATATAATAACAGTATAATCTTCGTTTATTAATTCAAACTGACATGAACGGAGTAGCCTATGAATACAAGTCATAGTATGAACGGATGCTCTATCATGCTCATAAGTTATTACAGGAATTGAATTTAACTGTGTCTGTATGGCAGCCATGCAAGGCGCCCATATGTCCTACTGCTCATTTTACCAACGCCATCTGGCGAATGAAAGGCTGAGGCGACCTTTGGGAGGATACCGGGAATCGATCCCGCATCTGTGCTGATCTTCGATCTGCTCTTCGTGCCAGAGTGTTGATTTTACCCTAAATTTCACTCTAAAGTGAAAAAAGGAAAGCGTAGGCCTAGACATAATTCTTGTCAGATGAAAAGGAAAAGCCGCTAAACTAGAACGTCGGTCCCAGAATTAGAAATATGCCCGTTCGTCACATCCCCCCAAATCTATGAAATGCTAGAAGTCTAAATTAAGATATTAGGCCTGGACTGCATTGATGAAAATCCTGTTTTCATAAATGGAAGCTGGATTGATGAAAAGAAAGTTCGTAGGCCTAGGCTAAATGGAAGTGAGGATTGATGAAAATCTTCAACTCTAGGAAATAGAAGCTGGATTGATCAAAATAATTTTTTCCCGTAAATAGAAGCTGGATAGTAAGCTACTTGCATGGATGAAACTAAGTTTCCATTCAATAGAAGCTGGATGAAAATAATGTTTTCAGTAATTAGAAGCTGGATTCCTGAGAATATAGGCCTATAGGGCTAGCACTTGCGAAACTCAAGAAAAGGCCTACTTGATTTCTTTCATATAATTTGGGACCGCCGTTCCCAGTTTTGCCGGAAAAGCCGCTCGAGAGAACAATTTTAAACAGCATTGAGATAGGCCTGTCTCCTCTACCATGCAGCTTGCCGACATAGAGCCCACATTGGGTCCATATTTCCATATGGGGCCCGTATAGAGCCAACATTTGGTCCCTTAATTCTATTGTCCATGAAAATGCTAACAGGGTAGGCCTAGGCCCATGCAGCCGCTCAAGCATCACACAAAAGCTGCGTCAAGTAGACCATGCATGCTTATTCACTGGCTTAAGTTTACTTGCTATTCATGATATCAAATCCGCAAGAGTCAAAAGTTGTGTGGCCAGTAGATTTTAATGTCAATTTGGTCAAAATCCAGAGGGAATCAGTGCACGGTGTCTCTACGACACCATGCATTTCATTCTGGTCAACCGCAGCCAGCTGGTTTCTGGTTTCTCTTATCTAAATGATTTTGAACTTGCTTTCAAATGAATTAAGTTTTGATTGTGATTTCACTCTATATGAGACCATCGACTGACGTCTTTGGCATTATTAATTATGAAGTTCCGCTATAGAAGTCGCTAGACTAGATTAGCCCATGGCCACGGATCACCAACAATATTGTCGGCTAAATTAAGTTCGTGCATGGGTGACTTTGTTGGTGTAGCTGCTGCTTCACCTTGGGCCACAAGAGGGCAACCCTAGCACCTATAGCCTAGGCCTATAGTATCGGACAATAAGCTTAAGTGCAGGCATGACATTGTGTAAACTATCTCTATTGTGTTTATGCGTGATGTCCTCCACGGGCTCCCGGTCCAGAAACCCATCCATTATAGGGTCTCCTCTATCGTCTGACACTGTGTCCTGGGCAGAGCACGTGTTATCTCCGGAAGCTCTTTACTTTAAGGGTTCCTGCTCTGGTCCCCTCTGCGCTCGAAAGTCTATGGTTCCGCATGCTCGCGCCACTAGAGCGAGCGTGCGGGATTTCTCGAGTGCATGGGTCCTGCTCTTAGGAATAACCTCCCCTTTGACCTGCGTTCTCTCCCGCGAGACCTCTCTAGACTCTATTTGGCATAAACTATTAAGACTTTCCTCTTTGACGTGCCTGGGTCGGGAGCAGGGACGTAACTAGTGTTGGGCTTGGGGCTTAAGCCCCTGGCGAAGCTGAAGCCCCAAAATAAATCACGCCTACGTCCCCACTATCGGCTGTGGCTACCGCACTCCCAAGCTGGAATGACCTCCCGCTTAAGTCCTAGTTACGCCACTGAGCGGGACTCGGGGGTGCTCTAGTAGTTATCCTGAAGCATCAATTTTAACCAACCCACGCAGCTCCTAATCGAATTGGCAATAAATTAGAACTATTTTGAAAGTTGAAATGCCAAATTTAAAAAATATGCTTTAAATATTGTCCTTTAAAATTTTCAGTAGAAATCTTCAAAAAGCCTTTTCTAGAATTGTTCACAGCTGGTGTCTAGTCTACCCAGATCTGGCAAAAGCTTCAATCAACCACTGTATAGTCAACTGAAAACTGTACATATCATAACTAGGGTTTTATGTGGTTCAGAAGACTTTTTATCTGTTAGAACCACTTCAAATTAATAATAGGGAATGCGTAATAGCCCATCCTTCCTAACTTCTGTTTAAAAGCTGCATAATGTCCACTAGTACTATAATTCAAACTATTCCACAAGTCTAGTGTGTCCTTGTTTAGGGCTAATTCAAAGAACTTCTCCTACTGCACTGCCTCCTTCCAAGCAATACATGTAATTATTTAAGTTTTAAGTAGGTCCCTTCTGCTCCCCTCCCCCAACCTTGTTAAGCCACACCTTTGTATCTCACAACCTTGTAACCCCAAATCAGTTTGGAAGCACTCCTTTGCATTCTCCAGTTGTCCTAAGCTATGTCACAGATACAGATTGCATACCTACATGGGATATTCCATGTCTGGTCTACCTGGTGATCTGTAAAACCTAAGCATTGTATCCTTGTCTCTTCCAGCTGTTGTTCTTTTAATCTTACTTAAGTTAAGTATCTTAGTCTTTCTCGCTGCTTCCGTATACTGCCTTCAGGGTTTTGCAATCGTAGGTATAATCATTCCGAAGACTCGCACACTTTCAATACCCTACCTCCCATTTAATATGAAAATTCTTTGTTTCTCTTCTCCATATGTATCAAGGAGTACTTTCCAAGTTAAAAGGCATCTGCCAGTGACCATTTTTCTTTTAGTATCTCCACTTCTACTGGCCTGGTTAGCTACATTGGTTCACATGTATGTCAAGGCACTTCTGGACTTCTGCTGGATGCAAGGATTCTGGTTCGAATACCACCCATGGCTATTTTCAGCTATTTGAATCCAGGACTAGCAAAATCATAATCTCAAGATTTCTAGAGCATCGAAAAAAAGTGAAGTTGACAAGTTGTTGGAACCAGCTTGTGTACAGATATACACAATGTACAGATTGTGCACCTGTGAATAAGCTGGTTCCCACAACTTCACACGTCAACAATCTGTACATTGTGGATCTTAATGCTTTACCAATGAGAGTGTACTAAAAGTGACAGGAAACCAATGCAGCTCGTCGTTACAGTGTTAAATTGCATAGCAGCCATTCAAATGATCAATGGTGTTTAGAATTGGAGTATTGACACGAGGAATCATGCAGGCTTTGTGGAAGGAAATGGTACAAAAGAAAGGTTGTGACCATTGTGTAACTAGTCGTACATCATCAATTGTGCCAGAGATTTAGGAAAGCTCAGGCTAGTTGCTAGATTATGAGATAATCCAGTGCAGTATCCAATTAGTAAGAATTACATACATATAGCAAGTCATAAAATGTTAACTTTTGTACAAGGTATTAATTACACAGTGCTTATAACATATCACTTATAATTAACAAAAAGATCATTACTTGTCAAACAAATGAAGCTTATTCTGTAGCATTAACTACAGCAGACAATAATTGCTATACTTATATAATGTAATAATCTGTGAAAGATTTACTTTATAATTATATTACAATTATTGTGCAGAATGAGCCTAGCTAAAATGACAATAACTAAAGTCAGCTTTTTCGTGTACAGTAACATAAGCAAACAAAAGCAATTTAAAGTGACTTTTAAATCCCAGATTTCGACATTACAAGAACCGTGAATAATGACAGTCGTATTGTGCACTGTTATATTTATCACCGAGCAAAACCTAACCAGATTTCCCACAAAGTCAAAAACTTACAACAAAATCACTAGCCCTACCATTCAAGTTCGTCATTAATTTTATGATATGGCCCGGATCTTAGTTAAATACTAGTTCCTGTAACTTTTGACTACTGATAGTCTCCCCGCTTCTGACTTGTATTTAACAGCTTCCAATTTTCCGTCAGCAACAGCTTCAGATATTTGGTATTTGACAGCCTGAAAGGAAGCTTCCATGCTTCTGTTTTTAGTAGATATTATCTGCAACATATTCTTGAATTTGTTCACATCATCTGAGCATTGCAACTACTCTTCTCAGGCTGCTACTGATTGTTCCCTAACTATCAACAACTGTGTACGGACACCATGTACCTAATTACGTTAACATAACATAGGGGAAAAATTCACAGGCTGGAATACAGTTTAGCCAATAATGACATAACTACTACTCACGTTGATAGCAAACCCAGTATATAAATACAGCTAGAAAACTCAACAGGGGCTAAATTTCTATACGAGGTAAACCAGATAATATAAGATGGTTTGGGAATTATAAAGCACAGACATAATAATGCAGCCCATGGGAATTCACTCAGAATGTTCTTTCCAACTTTAAATCACAGAATAAAGAATCATCGAGATATGGCTGTGCAACTACTCTGCCCCAGGACATCCAGTCACTCCTCAAGGATGACCGATCAGCCACAATCGTAACAAGACACCCTGAAGAAACTCTAATGACAGGTGGTGTCAATTTGATTGGTCTAAGAATAATCACCTTCAAGTGCAATTTTATACGCTGGCTGATATGGTGGCAATGCCTGGCGACAGTGATATCTAGCAAATAAGGAAGTATGTCATTGGTAAATTCTAAAAAACCCTTGGAGCGAAAAGTTTATGCTAGTTGAGAGAATGGAATCATCAGAGGCTATAAATGTGAGTCCAGAGTAGCTTCAGGATCAGATGAGTCGATAAGCGACAGCTGTGCAAATCCGGTCAGGGACTTGTCGTCCGGAACTTCATGTCCTGTGCAGCCGGAGTTCTGTCAATTAACAAAATCAGATCAGTTTCAATCATCATCATCATCAGTTCCCGACACCTGCCATTTGGTGGCGATGGGTACGGATAAATGTTTAGTTAGGTACTTAAAAGGCGATTATAAGTGCCTTCATACATACATACATTACTAAGACTAAATTTGATATGAATTGAATAATATGGAGCACTCTTCAATTGGTATTACTATATTTTAAAGCTCTTTTTCAAATATTAATTTAAATAAATATAATTAAGCAAAGTTAAAATTAATGACACACCATAACTAATAACTTGAAACCAAAATCACAAATATCTGTTTGAAATACTAACATAATTAAAATAAACATAATTGAATAAGGTAAAAGTTAATGACACACCATAAATATTATAATTGAATTCACCAACAAAGAATCATGAAACTATAACCATCAACTACCGTCTCACGACTTCTATCACTTCTGATTCTTCAATATTTTTTTAAAACAAATCGTAAGCTAATTTCATCTGTGCACAATCATAAATACTAAGTATGAACGTACCAGTTGGTAACTATAAAATTTTTATTGATATCAATTACCATAACCATAACCAAAATTTGTATTGAACCCTTCTTTGACAGACAAGCACATACAAATAGGCATTGAAACAAAGCATTAGGGAACAACAGGGAAGAAAGAAGCCCCCAAGGGACCTATTGATATATTAACAAGTCTTAATTTAATAACGAGATTAAAGATAACATAGCAACAACGTACAACATTCACAATGTAGCAATATTCTGCAGCAAACAAAGACATAGTCACAAAATAAGACAACGCAAACTAACCAGAGCGAATACAATTCCTTTTTGTTCAGGATTATCAAGTATTTTCTGGAGATTTGCAGCCACTAAAAATGCAAAAAATACTGCATTACAGACAAAACATTTTCTTCAAGTCATGGGTCTTACATCTGCCAAATGTAATTGTAATATAATTGAACATTTATATAGCGCCCCTTCAAGATATCTACTCACAGGCGCTCTCTGCTCTAGCCTATATGATGTTAAATGTCACTATGAAAGAATATATTAAATCAGTTAGCAAAACAATGCAGAGTAAGACGAGTCACCAGTGGCGGGCCCACGCACACACGAGGAACCAACAACGGATTCCCGTCGACAGCTGAAGATGGCATGGATGTTCAGAATCTCTGGGACAAATAGCCATAGTTTGAACCTTTAACAGGTTTCGACAGAAAATAAATGTCCAGAAATCTAATTGAAAATCACCATTTTTCACAAGTCTCAGACTGTCTTGGCTTCACTAGATATTGCACTAGTTTCCAGTCTTCTTGATAAACATAATTAATAATAATAATAAAAAAGTTTGTAGTCATCTTGATTAACTTTACTGACTAACTTATATTTCTTCTTTGCTCACTCCACTATCAGTCTCCTAAATATTTCACTCGCTTATAATACTGAACAATGAAGTCACGCTACCTTTGCCATCCATATGACGCACTGTGCTATTACAGGGATGCATTGTAATAAGGTTGGTTCTAGAGCTGATTTAAATTTGGATCGAAGTCTCTACAGCATCATACCAGAACTCAAGCCATAATAATGCATGTTAAAGATGATCTGCCATGCATTAAAACAAGACAATTCATTAAAACATGGAATTCTTCACTCTAATACAATAAAGTTAGGTTTAACACTTTAGCTACGAGCTGCATTGGTTTCCCAGTCTCTTTTAGTACACTCTTAATCAGAACTTTAATGATACCTACCAACGATCATATCTCTTCCATCCACAAGTCCTGCCTCCACAAGCTCTCTGGCAACACTGTCTGATGTATCTGTACAGAGCACAAATCACAAATGGTCACACAATGAATCCTTGTACATACCATCTTCATACCAGCACATCAACTGTCATACATGAAAAATAACCATGCCAATAGTTACAAGGGAAGATGCATGTATCAATTTAGTCCGTTCTTTTACGTGATTCAGGCTGAAATTAACCATCAGCTGTTTCACCTTCTTGACTTACTTTTTCCGTATAAGTGCATATCCTATTTATTGACCAGACTCTGATGACAGTTTTCACCTGATTTTGGTTGGTCACTTCAATAAAATGATCTGATTTGATTTGAAAAAGATGATTTAGAGTTTGATCATCAACTGATGTCTTGTATGTCTTGACATCAGAGAAGTTGCTAGATTAAATATCATTAATATTTGCTGTATTTTAAAACATCTTCCACCAGAAGGCAAGATCAGTCTAACATCAAGAAATCCATACAACCACCGTAAATTTAGTCATACAATCTCCCAGACATCAAGCTCATGTTATTGCTCATCACATGGACTTACCAACCTATGCACCAAAACAACAGAAGGTCAAGTCTAGAAAAAAACACCAATCATACACCACCAAATACACGCACAAAAATCACACACAAACGCACACACAAAATCTATGTTTACACAAACAACTAAAACATGACCGAAAAGTAATTTTGTGCAACTGTAAAATGTGCATTAGTTGTTTCTTCTGAGCAGAGGCGTACCTTCTCCTGGGGTAAATTCAAACTTGATATCGTTGAGTTCTTTGTTTTCATTTCGAAGACGAAGCACAAGATATATGCACTGGCCACCACTCCCAGCCCCAGATTCCTGTTGCAAGCAGAATCAAAATATAGTTTTCAATACTCAATTTAGAAGCATGCTACATGCAAACCATAATCAAGCAGTGGTCAAATTCTTAGACATTCCTAGAACTGCTTCCTAGTCCTGTGAAAGTTACCAATAACTAATAGACTAAAATGAACATAGAAATAGTGACTGACAAATTGCCAGGAATTAAATAACTCACTTTTTAAAGTTAAATGAGTTGAAATCGCTAGGAAACAAGCAGGGGTTGGAGTTGGGAATATTTAAAAATCTCATGAATGATAGTTAGAAAGGATCAATTTTGTTAAGAATTTTTCTTAAATTTTCTGGCAAAAATTACAACCGAAAACGTTGTTTCCGAAATACCTGGCCGTCTGCAGCGACTCCATCTTGGATTGGCTGCACAGATGGTACTTCATGGTTCTTCTCTGGTATCAACTAATGAACAACCAAACGAACAGGTATAACCACAAACCGGTAACTGCTTAAGTTCTGCTATCAACAGGAAACGGTAACACATTTGTTTACACACCTCAATCCTTAACAACTTTAGCCTTTATACTAAATTCAATTCTGCAGTTAAATTCGCTTATGTTAACACATAACTAACATACACCTGCCTATATGCTTTTGGAAATTCGCTATTAATAGGAACTTGGGGATTCTTATAATTTTAAACCAACTGTACTATGATACTAGCTCCTAAAGCTCCTCCATTTAGGCACTGCAAAAGAATTGTGCCAAGGTTCCATTTAAACGTAGAGCCAAAGAAATCCAGCCAAGGTAAATGTCAGCTTAACCTCTACAACAGGGATGTCAAACCTTTTGTAATGATGGGCCAGCGGCAATATTTTCCAGCAAGTTGAAGTTGTTTGAGCAAAATGGGTCTGGGGTCTGGGAGGGGGCTAAGTGAGCCCGTCCCCAGAAATTTTTTTTGCAATTCCAAATCTTAAACGGTGCAATTTTAGCATACAAGCAGTCATTCCTGTGATGTCACGAACATCACAGTACGCAAGGTTTTGCTTGTGATTTGTGTGCTCTACCCGTTCCATGATTGCAGCAATCCAACAACAGGACATCAGTTTTAAATCCCAAGGTGCCATTGGGGCGCCTTGTGCATTAGTCAAGAGATTCGATAAGGTTAGACCAGTTTACTGAACCTGGAAGGGATGGCAAGCAGAACCAGTCCAGATGGCATGCACAGCGCTTTCTCAGTTGCTGGCCCTGCGGTCTGCATTGGGCTCTCCCTCCATACCTGCGCCTTTTGCCCAGGGCTCCTCCGAAACATTCTATTGCAATCTTAAAACTGTCCTCTTTAGTGAAGGTTGGTTCAGGAGTCCTGAGTAAACCTTGAGAGGGCATTGTATAGATCCTCATAATGAACGAATGAATGAATGAATCCAAACGCTAAATGCAGTCAGCAATACTAAACTCTAGTAACTTAATATTATTAATGCCAATGCTTGCATAAACTGGGTTTCATTGATCAACAGTGGAATTCTTGACCTCTAATACCGAGCCCTCCTTGTACAGTGCTCTCACTGGTTCCACTCTAAAAGCAGCTACATAAATATCCCTTACTACATGCATATGAAGGTCTTAAGCTGTGTAAGGTGCTTGGTTGGATAAGTTACAAACTGCACACCTTTTACAGCATCATCATTAACAATATTAACCAGAATGTTTTTTTCTCAATGTTAACAGACCTTTGGCTTTTCATCTGCAGGCGATTGCACACCCTAAAAATACAAAAATAAATCTAGTGTAAATTTAATGACTCTCTCATTCATGTTCAGGAAAAGTAATTTAGAACATGGTGGAAACCTCAAGACCATCAATTTTCAAAACCCTTTCTGTGAAAAAGGACAAGATTAAAAAAATTTAATCAGACGCTGTTTTGTAAACTCGTCTTGCATTTGAAAGACTTAACCTGACTTTAAAAGCCAGATTGACTTTACGAAACTCAGCATAAAAAACTCAGTGTGACTTTGAGAAATCTTAAATTGATGAATTTCATCAATTCGAGAAGCATAACTCTTCAAAACAAACTCAGCCAGACTTTCACAAACTCAGCTTTATTCTGGCATTCTATCAAATCAGCCATCAGAAAAAATGGTTCTTGCTATACGCGTCAACCAGCATTACAGCAATAAAACCTGTGGCATGCAAAACAGACAGAAATTGAGGCAACAGAGTAGTCTGCCATGTTCATACAAGCCCATACAATGATTACAGTCATAAATTGTTAGAAAGAGAGTAATAATATCACAAAACATCATAAATAGCTAATAAAAAAAATCCATTAAGGATCAAGAGTCATTAATGTCATAAATAATAACAACAGCAGAGGTTAATAAGTAATAAAAAAATTGCCAAGAACCATAATAATTAATGTTTAGCAGGCACAACTATGCACCACATGACCGATGCCTCAACTTTATAACTGGCCTTTCGAAGTAGTATGATTGGATTACACTAGAACAAGAATAGGCCTACGCTATAAACAGATAATTCATAACTGCTTCTACAGCTTTAGAATCAATATTCTGTTGAGTTGACCGACACACTCACCGGAGAGTTTTCTGCCTTTGCCTTGGCCTCTTCACCCTCTTCATCGTCTGACCACTCCCACTCTCCCTCCTCATTCTTATGCAAACGACCGCTTGTGCCTGGCACTCGCTTCACCTACAGATTCCAAACACCAATCAATCAATCAATATTCGTTTATTGAAAATAATCAAGCTGGCACAGCCGCAACTGATTAAAGAATTATGGAAACAGTTGTCAGCATTGTTCTGGGATACTGGGCCTACCTGTGGCCCCACCGGTCAACCCTCCCGGGCCAGTCAGCAGAAGTCTTATAAATCACAAGATCTTCAGATATCCATGGCACTGTACCATGACTTATGTAAAATTGCCAGTGGGAACTGTCCCATCCTATCTCAGATTCTTGTGTATCTCTGCCTCATTTATTCCTGGTCTCAGGTCCCTCCAACCAGCTGCACATGGTATCCATGATGTCCCTCGGGCTAGGTCGTCCAACACCCAGCACAGAAGTTTTGCTATTGGTAACCTGGAATAGTCTTCATTTTAAAATCAGAAGTCATCTAATCAGTCTGTCACCTTCCTTGTTCCGCAAGTGCCTGAAGTCTGTTTTGTTTGATGGGCCCCCTGCTTGGTTGGGAGCACTGCTGAAGTTTTTTCTTGAAGTTGTGCTTTACAAATTTTCACCTATGTTACGTTATGGTTGCTGAGAAGACGGCAATTGCCTTGTGATGCAGAGTACCCAAATTTAAACATAACACGATATGGTAACTAATCCTTAACAGCACTTTCAAAATATTATAGAATGGATAGGTTTGAGCTTTCCCTGGAACAGAACTATGGAACACAAGAGAGTCCAACTACCTGTTATTACTACATCATTCAAAATATTCATAACATATCCACAAACTGTGGAATTTTAAAAGAATGTTAACTCTTCGTAACTGCCACAGCTCCTAGAGAGTTAAGAAGGAAAGGCCAAACCGGCATGTATAGGCATAATTAATGTCAAATGTAGTTCTTAACAAAGAAACTTCTTACCTTCTGCGGAATAACTGGAGCCCCTTCCGACAGAAGACACTTCATGAGATACTGCTTATCCTGTTCAAAGCCAACACAGACAGTTTCAGACTCATAGAGGTAAACATCATTAGTCTGATTAATGGTTTTAACCCACAGCACATTTTGAGCATGAAAAAGGACAAAGACACTGGAGGATTAAGTCAGAAATATCTACACTCATGTACATGTATGGATGTACTTATGTATGCACATCCCGGTGTATGTACAATCAATCAATCAATCAAAATTTATACAGTGCCCCTTCTGTGCATGTATGTCTCTGCGTATGTGTGTCGGTATCTGTACATAAAATATTTTACATAAAATGGATATGTCTGAGCCGTCCCTGGGACAGTACTATGGGTATGGTATATGTATGTCTGCATCAAAACAATTATATAGCCCATATCTTTTGAAAGGATAGGTTTCAGTCTTCCCTATGGTTCATAGGTATGGTACATGTATGTCTGTTTATGAACAATTATATAAGTCCATTTTACAACCTGAAACATGCAATGTCACAAACCTGAAATGATGCGTCTCAAACTAAGCTGAAAATTTCTCTTGACCTGTTTGCTGGCAGTAAAGCTTCAATTTTAAGTGGATAACTAACTGTTCCAATAGTTCGGTCCAATGGATGCAAAAGAAGGACGTCTGAATCACTGTACAGAAGCATGGAACTAATGGCCCAAGCTGCCAAAAATTGCAGCGTCCATACAGCAGAATCACATGTCATATTAGTGTGGGGTGCTCGATGGTGTAGTGGTCTGGACTGTTGATCGAGAGGTCGGGGTTCAAATCCCTGCCAGGGCAGAAATTTGCTACAAGATTTCTACTCCACCTGCATCCCTAGCCAATTCAGCTGTAATGAGTACACGGACCATATACTGTCGGTGGGAAGATGAGACTGCAAGGGAGAGGACTGGCCGCCTGCCCTTACAAAGGCTTACATGCCAATACTCAGAAAATGAAGTCGCTAACACTTCATACCCATGGCTGCCTCAGGGACTGTTCTTCTTCTTCTTAATGTGACCTAGTTTTCAGCAGAGAGTGCAATCACCTTGCCCTTCTTGAAGAACTCGTGTTTCAGCAGCTGTTTGGCGGTCGGTCTCTTGTCCGGTTCTTTCCTCAGACACTCGCCAATCATCTTCCGGAAGACCTTCGAATAAGCCTTGTACTGCTCCTTGTCATCTGTTCCAGTCTCGAGGGTTGGCGGGTCGTTTTGCAACGTCAACATCAACACCTTGCAAACCACAGAACAGAATGACAGATCACGTATTTGTAAACTAAAAAATTCACTTATAATGTAAGTGGTCAGATAATAAGGCAGATGCAACTCAGTGATTCAATGCATTTATTTATTCATTCATTCATTCATTACGGAGATTTATATATAGCCACTTCAAGGTTACTACTCGGAAGCGTTCCCTAGCCAACCCCGGCTGAAAAGGACAGTCTTAAGGCTGCAATAAAACGCATCTGAGTAAACCCTAGGCATAATATAAGGGCTTTATACAACAATTACTCATGGGCAGTAAAAAAATTATTAACAACCAGATATTTAACTTCTAATTTAATACATGAAACAGACAATATGATCTAATATAATAACTAATCCATGGTTGCTCCTAAGTGAAACCAATATTAGGCAAACTCCAAACCAGGATCAATCTGAATTGTAATCCCACTTTGGTGAATATCGTAATTAGTTGATCAAAAACAGCAACAATTGTAATATTTGAGCACTTCACTTGATTCATGAAAATGGACAGCTTAGTGCCAAAATTCAGATTACCACAGTAAGTTCCACTATAAACTAGTGTTGTGAGAAGCATAGCTAGAGCATTGAGTGAAGGATCGGAAGCATTACTGCAACATATAGAAATCCCAACAGGATAGAACTTTCCTTAGAGGTTCTAAGTCTCAATAATTAATCAATTGCTGCAGGAACCAAGATAAAAAACCAGGTAGCAGAGAATAACGCCCACTTCCAGATGGCCTATCACAAGACACTAAGCTGTCCATTTTCATAAATCAAATGAAGTGGGGAGGGGTTTAACACTTCCTTCCTCTCTACGTGTTACCATTCTTTCTGGGTCTCTTCCAACAGCCTTCTCCTTACTCAAAACCTTCTTCTTCTCTAGAGGTTCTCGCACTGGTAGCGCTACTGAATGGTCACTGCTGTGAGAGGCGCTATATAAATTAACAAATACAATACTCCAGCACAAAGAGCAGAAGGTCAGAATGGACACGGGATCGATTCTTGCTACCCTCCCAAGTGTAGACTCAGCCTTTCACTCCCCAGATGGTGTTGCTAAAATGAGCAGTAGGACAGATGGGCACCTTGCATGGCTGCCATACAGTTAAATTCGACTCCTGTAATAACTTGTGATCATCCATTCATACTATGACTTGCAATCATACTCCGTTCATGTCAGTTTGAATTAATAAACAAAGATCATTATTATAAATAAATTGTTGCTGTTTTCGATCAAATAATTACGATATTCACTAAAGTGGACTAACAATTCAGAAAAAAACATCCATAACTCTTGAGTTCAACAACAGTTACCTATTTATCATTATTATTTTTATGTACAAGAATAATTAAATTTTTAACCTATTCATAATTATTTTTATGTACAATATAATTAGTTACCTATCAGATTTCAACAAGGCTTCTCCATGAATCATAATGTTTTAATATGCCTTCACTTGAAGAACTTTGCCATTAACTGATGCACTGTGCATAGGATAATGACACTGTAAAAGTCATTATATTAGACTAGTCTGCCCTAAGATGGTAGAAATTTTATTGCTCACTGTGCTCTCATATGCTCATTGTGCTCTCTTCTGCTCACTGTTCTCTTCTGCTCACTGTGTTCTCTTCTGCTCACTGTGCTCTCTTCTGCTCACTGCGTTCTCTTCTGCTCACTGTGCTCTCTTGTGCTCACTGTACTCTCTTCTGCTCACTGTGCTCTCTTCTGCTCACTATGCTCTCTTCTGCTCACTGTGCTCTCTTTTGCCCACTGTGCTCTCTTCTGCTCACTGTGCTCTCTTCTGCTCACTGTGGTCTCTTTTGCCCACTGTGCTTTCTTCTGCTCACTGTTCTCTCTTCTGAATCACTGTGCTGCTCTCTTGCGCCCACTTCTGCTCACTGTGCTCTCTTGTGCTCTCACACAGCCATTTCTGCTATATTATATTCATTCATTCATTCATTCATTCAGAGCATTTATATAGCGCCCCTTCAAGAAACTACTCAGGAGCGCTCCCGGCCCAGCCACGACTAAAGAAAAAAGACTTGAGGGACTTGTAGAACCCTGTCAGATGGCCTACAAGTAAAAAACGGAGCTTAAGTGGTAGGTCATTCCAATATTATTAATCACTAGCAGATTCAGAAGACATCTGAATAATCTCAGACAAGAAATGCTTTGAATATCAGAACAAAGGCTGTCTATCATAACAAACATCTTTCAGCACTCGGTTTTGTTTTATGTAATTCAAGTATACTTTCGTAAGTATATCTAGGAAATAGGGGGAAAATATAGCATAAACTCGTAGCTTTAACCCGAATCCTGCTGCACTGTACCCACAAACTTAATATATGTATGTATGAGCACTTGTTATAGCGCCCCTTCAACATTTCTACTCAGAGGCGCTCCCGACTACAGCGGACACTAAATCGGAATTTCACGCCGAAGTGCATGAGCAATTGTGAGTGAAGGACTTGCCAGGTGGCAGGGTCCCTACGCGGCGGGCTTGAGGTGGGTTCGAACCCGCAACCCTCCGGCTGCAAGGCACCGAACATACCCCTACACCACCGAGCCCCATGTCTGGATTGTAAACTGTTCATTATAGAGCAACAAAACAGATCCGCAAATGTCTGAAACACAACTCGTAGAATTCAGATCCAAGCGGAGCAAACCAGAAAGAATACAAATTTGAGATGCAACTAGCTACACAACACACAAGACAATCAGGTATCATATTTACCTTCATGGGTGGATATTTGTGGTAGGGTGCAGTGCCTGTGGCCAGCTCAATGGCCGTAATGCCTAAGCTCCATATGTCGGCCTTGTAGTCATATCCAGTTACCTACAATGCAGAAAACAAATTGCATACACTGAAGAGGGGATCATGTAACTGCAGAAAAACATCTGAAACCTGATTCTAGATCTGTTACTTTAGACATTCAGCTCATATGCAACTCTCTGGCGCAGCTCTAAATTAATAAGTATTGCTATTGCAAAGTTCTGTATAAGCTTGCAATGTCTAATATCACTGAGCAACTGATGCATACCGGTAAGTTTAGCATAAACTTAATTGAATAATCCAGCATCAACAAGCTACATTCCAAAGAGTCATTATGTTTAATTCTCCAAAATCCAAAGTTCATTAGACTTAAGTCGCGGTTAAGAACACGAATTTTAAGTGAAATTAAAGTACAGTACAACCTAGCATTCACATTAAACTTAATTCTGCAGTTAAATTCCCTTATGCTAGCAAAGGCTCATCAGTCACTCTAGGCTTGCCTAGCTTGCTTAGAGTAACACAGGGAGGAAATCCGATCGACGTATTCGATGATCGTAGATTCGGAACCGACCTGGGCTGATGAACCAAAGTCCTCCGTGCCCACCTTCATGTGGTGCAGACTGTTAGTACCCTCCCTTAATTGGGTAGGAGAACGAACGGGCACGGCAGGCAAAACCAGGGGAAGGCAATGGCAAACCACCCCTGTTACCATGCCAAGAAAACCTTTATGAATCAAGCTAATTCAAACAAAGTAGTAGTCGCAGATGGTGAGACTCCCAGGCCGGAGTGCGACTCAACAGCTACTGGGAAAGAGCGAAATGGAGAGTTGAAAGCAATTCAGTCTAATGAAGCAACAGGACAAAAGCCGAAAGGAGGTTCAGTGGCAGATCGTACTGGAAAGCAAAGACTCATCCTGAGCTGTAAAAATAAAATGAAAATAAGCACATGGAATGTCCGTAGTATGCAGAGTGGAAAGATGGATATCATTCAGAGAGAGATGGAACGACTTGATATATCAATCATGGGGTTAAGTGAAACAAGATGGAAAGGACAGGGCCATTTCAATTGGAATGGTTATAGGATTATAATGTCAGGTAAAAAAGAAAAAGGAAGAAGTGGGGTAGCAATTATGTGTGATAGAACAAGCGCAAATTCAATAATGGGTTATGATACAGTGAGTGACAGAATCTTGAGCGTAAGATTTCGAGGAAAGAAAGTTAATATAACAATTATACAAATATATGCACCAACGTCAATGGCGATTGAGGAAGAGCACGAAAGCTTTTACAATGAATTACAAAGTGTAATTGATAAAACTCCTAAAGGAGATGTAATAATGGTCATTGGTGACTTTAATGCGAAGGTGGGAAAATATAATGGAGGAGGGGGAGACACGTTAGGAGGTCATGGGTTGGGAGAGCAAAATGATGCAGGAGAGAGATTAGTGGATTTTTGCGAAGGAAACAGCCTGAGAATAATGAATACATGGTTTGAACAGCCAAAAAGAAGGTTGTATACGTGGACGTCACCAGATGGAAAACACAGGAACCAGATTGATTACATACTGATAAATAAAAGATGGAATAGCACGATAAGAGATGTTAGAACAAAACCAGGCGCTGACTGTGGAACCGATCATGAACTACTAGTAGCAACAGTGCAAACGAAACTAAAAAAATTAAAAAAAGGAGAAAGATTGATCACATACGACTGCAAGGAAATATCACAGGAATACAGAGTAGAAATAAGGAATAGATTTGAAATATTGGAGAGGGACGATGCAGAAACAGAGGAGGTTGAGAACAATTTATGGGAAAAGACAAAGGAAGTGATCTTAGAAACTGCGGAGAAATATATTCCGAAGAAAAGAAAAACTAAAACAACTCCTTGGCTATCGAAAGAAGCTATTAACATAGCCATATGCAGAAGGGAAGCAAAAAGAGAAGGAGATAAAGATAAGATAAGAAAACTGAACAGCGCATTCCAAAAACAAGCGCGCATGGACAAAGAAAAACATCTAAATGAATTATGCAAGGAAATGGAGGAGGAGGGAAGAAAAGGAAGAACTAAAACTATGTTTTCAAAAGTGAGGGAAATAACGAGAAAAAACACACCAAAAATGGGGTCGCTGAAAGCAGGTGATGGACACATAATTGCGGATGAAGAAGGAATGAAGAAAAGATGGAAGGAATACACAGAAGAGTTGTACAACGAAGATAAAAGAGTAAAGGTAGAAAAAACAGATGTAACAGAGTATGAAAATGAACCGGAAATCATGGAAGCAGAGGTAGAATGGGCTATTAAACAATTGAAAGATAATAAGGCCCCGGGTCAAGACGGGATACCAATAGAAATGGTAAAAGCTGGGGATGGCGTGATGACAAAGACAATAACAAAGATTTGTAATAACATATGGAAAACTGGAAAGTGGCCAGAAGATTGGAAAAGTTCAGTCTTTATCCCTTTATTTAAAAAAGGAGACGCAAAAGAGTGTGAAAATTACAGGACAATAGCAATGATATCACACATAAGCAAAATATTACTCAAAATAATACATAAAAGAATGGAGAGTACAATAGAGAGAGAGCTTCCTGATAGTCAAGCAGGATTTAGGAAATTTCGTGGAACACGTGATCATATTGCCAATATGAGGTGGATAATGGAGAGACAAAGGGAGTTTGGACAGAAAGTATACATATGCTTCATTGATTATAGCAAAGCGTTTGACTGCATTAATCATGAATTGATGTGGAAAACCTTGGGAGAAATGGGAATACCGAAACACTTGATTCAACTTCTTAGGGGTTTGTACGAAGATCAGATAGCGGTGATAAGGACTGAATATGGAGATACTGACAGATTCAGGATTAGGAAGGGAGTGCGGCAAGGATGCATTCTGTCTCCTTTCCTATTTAATATGTATGCTGAAAGGATAATGAGGCAGGCGGGAATGGATGAGGCTATGGAAGGAATAAAGATAGCGGGAAGAACAATAAACAATCTGAGATACGCTGACGATACAACACTATTGGCGGGTAAAAAAACCGATTTGGTAGAACTAATAAGAAGGCTCAAGAGTGAAAGTGAGAAAGCAGGACTCTACTTCAATATAAAGAAGACAAAGATCATGACAACAGAGGAGGAGGACAGTTTTGTAGTAGATGGAGAGGAAATAGAAACGGTAACTAGCTTCACGTTTTTGGGATCAGTAATAGAAAAAGAGGGAAAGTGTGATATGGAAATAAATCGTAGAGTAGCGATAGGAAAAACTGCAATGAATGGTCTGGAAAAAATATGGAAGGACAAACATGTGAGTATAGACACGAAAAAAGATTGGTGAAGGCTCTGATCATACCAACAGTAACATACGGCAGTGAGACATGGACAATGACCAAGAAAATGAAAAAAAGATTAACGCATGCGAAATGTGGATATGGAGGAAGATGCAGAGAATATCATGGAAAGAGAAAAGGACCAACGATTGGGTGCGCATGAGTATCGGAATTGAGAATGAAGAGACACTACAACAAACAGTGCTAAGAGCAAAGTTGAGGTTCTTTGGTCATGTCATGCGATCAGATGGATTGGAAAAGGAAATGATGTTAGCATATGGAGAGGGAAGGAGAAAACAAGGACGACCAAGGAAAAAGTGGATGGACGAGATACATGAAACAACTGGAATGAATTTGGCAGAACTGAGAGATGCGACGGCGGACAGAAGGAAATGGAGAGGCTTGATCATGAAGGTCGCTAGAGTTCCAGGAACTGACAGCACAAGGTAACAAGGTAATGCTAGCAAATCACTAACATACACCTGTCAATATGCTTTTGGAAATTCAACTGTTAGTAGGAACTTCGGGATTCTTATAATTCAAGTAACCTTTAGACCTTCTATAAAATCAAAGCCTGCAATCCAGTAGATTCTATTCAATTCAATATTTGTTTATTGGCCTTCGCATAATTGTCTGACAAGTAACCTTTCGACCTTCTATAAAATCAAAGCCTGCAATGCAGCAGATTCTATTCAATTCAATATTCATTTATTGGCCTGTGCAGGAAATATAGAGATGCATTACTGCTTACAAATTCAATTAATGGTTAATTATAACAGTTCTGCATCTCTGCGATGACTAAGGTTCTTGTGACCGGGTTTAATACATAGGACTCTCGCTATGTAATTGTGATCATCCTTCCAAAGGAGAGTGAAGTTGTGATCATGGCCGGAAATAGCATTGGCATTGTCGGGTAGGGGGAAACAGGCACCGGAGGACATGGTAACGATTAAGGTGGCCCAGACCAAACCCTCAAAGATAACACTAGCTCCTATTAAGATCCTCCATTTAGATGCCACAAAAGAGCTGTGCCAACTGCCAAGTTCCCTTTAAAACTACAGCCAAACAAACCGAGTCAAGGTAAATGGCAGCTGAACCGTTACCTGTTCCATGACTTCCGGGGCCATCCAACATGGTGTGCCAACGAACGTATGTCGGACATTTTCACGGGAGTTGTCTTTTCCGGCTGCAAGCCACGCACTGACACCAAAGTCGGCGATCATCACACTGCCCTCCTCACCGAGCAGAATGTTTCCCGCCTTTATATCTCTGTAAGTCCATATCAAACAAATAAATTGTTTAAATCTTTCTAATATCAAAAATCAATTTCTAAATCAAACCAATACAAACACAAACTGAAAAAACTTGTAATTGTAATCTGATATTTATAAAGTGCCACTTTAAGAAAAAACTCTTCAGTGGCACTCCTGACATGAACCAGTGGAATTACTGTCGAATACTATAGACTTCAAGCGCTTGCGGAACTGTGGAAGGGACATGTGGAAGGGACACACTGAGGAGTTTGAGCCACAGCTCTCAAGAAAGGTGATTCCATTTGGTGGCCCCAACATTGACAAAGCTTCTGGACTGAGCTGGAGCAGTCCACATATGAGAAACAGTGAGAAACCCATAGGCAGCCGACCAAAGGGTTCAACAACCCAAGACCGAGGAGACTGAAATGCATAAGTCCCTAAGGTATGATGGAGCACAGCCAACAAGACAATTATGCATAAGAGTCAGGATCTTAACCCTTTAATGACGAGCCGCTTATGGTTTCCCATACACGCTCGTCGTTAAAGGGTTAAACTTCTGCAACTCGATTAGCCATGTTAGTGGGGTAGCCAGGCTACCAGTAAGAAGACAGACACACAGTTAAATCTAGAAGAACCATTCTTCAATCCTCTGCTTCAAGTTGCAATTCTTACGTGCACAATTTCAACAAGTTTTATTCATGTACAAATCATTAAAATCCTAGGAGCAAGATGGTCCAAAGTTGCCATACCGATGAATCTGTCCACTGTTGTGGAAATAGTCGAGACCTTTGAGTACCTCCTTCAGAACGGTTGCTATTGAAGCCTCATCAAGAACGCCGTTCTTACAGTCAAACGTTCTCATGCGATGTTTAATGATGTCAAGCAGAGAACCTGAAATGCAACAACAAACTAAGTAAAAATTGCAGATAATAGGTTCAACTCAAAAATACATGAAAAGAACAATAGAGTTCTTTGGACTGAAAACAGCAAGGCTCAATTTACTAGAAAAGCCAGTCAAGATGCAAGCAAGGCTTTTACTTTTTACAAAGCTAACATAATACAAGATGAAAGTCACAAGTGTGCTCTAAGCAGTTTTTCTTAGCTGACATAGTGATGCCGGGTTGAGACAGAATAAACATGTGCTTTATTCTTACTAACTGATACCAGTATCAATTTGTACATAAACTTGACACTACAAGCAGTCATATATGCAATTAATTTGCCCAGCGCATGCACTTAAGAGGGTGTGTGGATCACAAGGCAAGTGCAAAATCATCTGACTACTGTATCAAGTTTCCTTTAAAAGGAACTGCATAATCTAAGAACCTTATAATTATCATCATAGATTTATAGATAAAATGGCAGCCATCCAATATACATGGTGAAAGGTTGCCAGAGCTAAGGCAGTTTTTCATCCGCTCTGCATAATCTCTGTGAGCATCAATAAACTGAGTCAGTTGAGCACTACATTTTCATTGGTTTTTCACGCTTTACATAACAGATACAAATTAATCGAATTTAATCGATTAATTGAAGTTAATTTTTAGAGATTAATTGATTAATTCTTTTAGTCAGTATTACAAAACAAACTCCTAAACTTTATCAACTTTCCTAGTGTACAGCATGCAGTTTTTGTGCTGTCAAACAGCCTTTTTATTACAGCATTGCATAAAAATATTTTGTTGGCCTTAGCAAGGTGAAATATGATGACAATATATTCGTTTATTATTATACAACGATGCAGCATTGCATAAAAATATTTTACAAAATGAAATTTTTTTCCTACCTACCTACCCAGTTTCTAAAACCACTGTTACCGGAAACACACCTATATTTTTTGGCCTAAGCATCAGATGTGAAGACAAAAAACATATCCACAAATACATCATCACCAGCAGCAGTGGTAAGGTAAGTGACTTACCGGTACCATACCTTACCTTATGTTCTAAAGAAACATGAATGAATTCTGTAGAGAGGACAGAGGACCTACCGCCAGCACAGAGCTTCATAACAACCCAGAGTTCCTCCTTGACGACAAAAGATGTGTGGTAGCTCACGACATTCTCATGATTACACTGGCTCATCGCCTGAATCTCTTTCTAAATAAAACAGTTTAAACCACTGACATACATCCTCAATTTTTCATTTATTTAAGTAAGCTGAAAAGTACACAACTTTACATTGCCACAGTTCTGGGATGTTTGAAGATTAAATTAAGAGAATTCAAGACAGAGTTAAAAGATCCATGTGCACATTAACCATGGTGCATTACAGTCCAGTGGTTAGTACATGGAAGTGTGAATCTAGATGGCAGGAGTTCAATTCCCAGGTAAAAAGATTTTAAAATATTTTAAGATAAACTCTGCTCTGTTCTGCTGTATTCTAAACCAGCATTTCCCTTGTGTGTTCTGTGAAGAAATTGGATAAACCTCACACATTCCCTCTATAGATATTGCATTGCACGAGACTTGGTTTAAAGTTTAAACTTTATTTTTTCATATGAGCCATTTTGTTTAAAATATGCTTGTATAAAAGAGAATTCAGTTATTCACAACTGTGTTATTAATTAAACCTATAATGGTCTGCTTTGTTGTGCAACATATACCAGAATGTTTTATTTAGGTCAGGGTTCCCTCAACAAATATTCAGGTCAAAAGGGTTCCATAGCCAAAAAAGATTAATTAGAAAGCACTGATTAATTTGATATGAAATGATTGAAATCATGGTTTACATAATTTCTATATATTTTCAATATGTCATATCAAATTAAATGCATGCATTTTCTTAAATTTAATATAAACTTATGTATAAGTGAAAAATCCAAATTTAAGCACTAGTCATCAACCCCACTGGCAAGCAAACTGAAAATGAATGCTCATTTTCAGTCTGAGCTCAAGGAATCACTTGTAAGCATCACAAAAATGGTGCTTTAAAACCACCATGGAAAACAACAATTGGAACTAAAAGTATAATTTTTCACAGAATGTTTTACCTTTAAAAGTATTTAAATCAAATCATTAAAAGTTTTTTAAAGTTAGTTTTATTCGTAAAATCATTGTAGAATTGCACACACGATAACTAAAAGCTCACAACTACTTTAGAAAAATCATGAAACACAAAATGATGCAATTTTAAAACTGCAAAGCAGTCCTGCTGCACAGAGATTGCTTTCAAGAAGTCATAAAAATTTACCAGGAGCTCTTCGACGGTCGTGTTGCATTTCTCGAGGTTGATTCTCTTGACCGCACACTTCTCACTGCGCGGCTTACAGAACGCACCCTGCACGACGGCTGTAGCACCAGAACCTAAACAACACCAAGAACACTCGATCAATTCAGTCGTTTGTTTATAAATCCGAGTTGGGAATCATCCCTCGGGATTTACAAAGAAATGTCCTGAGTAAAATAAAAAATGTAAGTCTAATAAACAGTGATAGTAAGGCATCTTTGTAAAATTCTCCAGTTCACGCCTCTGAACCTTTTATGTTCATCAAGAAGTACTGAACTCTTTCACTAGGCCTAAGTAATATCTTGGGGTACCAGTGACACAGTACCACCACAGACTGTTCCTGTGGCCAGGCACTTTCAACGACTGCATCTAGAATCATCCAGAATCGCTAAAACTCTTCAAGTTTAATCAAAGCAAAAGTTCTACAGATGGGATGAAAGCACACGAGTGTTTAATTAATTGCAATTATGCAGCACCCCAAGCCTGTGATCAAATCAGCCCAGTGCTATTAATATTAATGTGTAAGCTGAGAGGGCTATGAAATGCTACAGCAGGATAGTTTAAATCAAAGTCATTTTTAAACTAACTGTCCCACAGCCTTAAATTTGCAACATAAAAAGTATTAAGACACAAAATACACACTAGCTAATGGCACAGTTCAAAATTTAGCATTACTTGTGTTTGTGCTTTTTCTGCATAAGAAACTATCGGTTCCTATGCACTTCTTGGCTCAGAGACTCTGAACATCCATGCCATCTTCAGCTGTCGACGGGAATCCCTTGGTTGGTTCCATGTGTGTGCGTTGGCCTGCCAGTGGTGACTTTTCTAGCTTACTGTGCATTGTTTTGCTAACTGATGTAATATTTTCGTTAGTAACAACACTTATCATCATAATAGGCTAGCACAGAGAGTGCCTCTGAATAGATATCTTGAAGAGGTGCTATATAAATTCTCAGAATGAATAAATTCTCAGAATGAACTTCTATGCAGAGGCTAGGCTGAAATAGTTCATGAAACATTACAGAATCTATAGCCATACATGCAGGAATGAGAGAGAAAGAAACTGATGTTCAGTGGCATAGAAGCTACAAGGATGTAGGCCTACTACCGGTACTTCCAATAGAATCGCACAGAGATGCTTGTAAAAGCTTTTCTGACCTCTGACCTTAGAAAGAACCAGCATAGATGCACTCTGCATGTCAGGACATCAAGTCTTGCAGGATGTCTGACATACAACGCTATTTGATTACTCACTCGGAGTCATGCACCAGGAGACTCCAGCTCCGATGTCAAAAGCAATCACCAATAACAGAACATGATCAATGTCATGCTGCACAGCATGCGGGCAAGGCAATTATTTAGAACAGTGCTCAGCATTAATGACCAGGAACTTCTACCTACAGCTAAGTGCATCAAGATTTCAATTTGAATTCTGGTTTCCCTTATGAACAGAATCAACATATATAAATATTATGTACCACTACATATATACATGTTTATATTTAGGCCTACTCTTAGATACTTTATACCTAAACAAATGAAAATACAAAAAAAACTATTAATCAATATCATGTTGCACATAATATAAAATAACAATGAATCTAATTGCATAATAAGCTATAAAATACAATGATGAGCTACAAAATACAATACCAGGTGATGAATTAGAAAAAAACATTACAATATATAATTGTAGTAACTAATATACTTAAAAAACTAAGAGATTAACATGCCAAACATCAAACTTGACTCAGAGGCGACGTAAAACTTGAATCACAGTATAATACTTGAATCACAGTATAATACTTGAATCACAGTATAATATATGCAACAAAGAGATGTCCTTTTATCGAATCACTGTGGTGTCCTTTTATCGAATCAATGTGGCATCATTTGCATCTGAGCTTGCAAATATTTACACTTTGGTACTATGCTTAAGCATACCAGAGTATTCTCTGTGGAGAACCTCTGAAGGAGCAAACATGTGTGTCACCTGTACATTCACAAAGTCATACATAGACAAGAACTAAGCTAACTTCTTGAGGCAGCCATCGGCATGAAGTGTTAGCGACCTCATTTTCTCTTAGCCTCAACAAATGAAGGTAAGCAAGTAAGTACATTCATTATTGAAAAACCAACTGCTAAACACATTTTGTTGTACATAGTTCATGAAATAGATATAAAAGAATAAAGTAAAGTATAAAGCATCCATGTGACAAATGTTTTACGAGATACAGAGTTTGCCTTAGGCAAACTCTATTCTACTGTGGGTTCTGGGGCGTAGCGAGTATGAAACAGTTTTCACAGGAGGCAATAGCTGAAGTAATACATGTGAAGGGTTGCTAATGATGGTTGAAAAGAGGTTGAAGTCTGCCTTCTGACAAGATCCAAGGAAAGTGGATGGACGAATAATGAAACAACTGAATGAATTTGGCAGAACTGAAGATTAGCGAAAAGAAGGAACTTAGATTCCTAAATTAAACTGCAGGTTAACAGTAATGCTAGCAAATCACTAACATACACCTGTCAATATGCTTTTGGAAATTCAACTGTTAGTAGGAACTTCGGGATTCTTATAATTCAAGTAACCTTTAGACCTTCTATAAAATCAAAGCCTGCAATCCAGTAGATTCTATTCAATTCAATATTTGTTTATTGGCCTTCGCATAATTGTCTGACAAGTAACCTTTCGACCTTCTATAAAATCAAAGCCTGCAATGCAGCAGATTCTATTCAATTCAATATTCATTTATTGGCCTGTGCAGGAAATATAGAGATGCATTACTGCTTACAAATTCAATTAATGGTTAATTATAACAGTTCTGCATCTCTGCGATGACTAAGGTTCTTGTGACCGGGTTTAATACATAGGACTCTCGCTATGTAATTGTGATCATCCTTCCAAAGGAGAGTGAAGTTGTGATCATGGCCGGAAATAGTATCGGCTTTGTCGCGTAGGGGGAAACAGGCACCGGAGGACATGGTAACGATTAAGGTGGCCCAGACCAAACCCTCAAAGATAACACTAGCTCCTATAAAGATCCTCCATTTAGATGCCAAAAAAGAGCTGTGCCAAGGCTCCCTTTAAACCTAGAGCCACACAAACATAGTCAAGGTAAATGGCAGCTGAACCATTACCTGTTCCATGACTTCCGGGGCCATCCAACATGGTGTGCCAACGAACGTATGTCGGACATTTTCACGGGAGTTGTCTTTTCCGGCTGCAAGCCACGCACTGACACCAAAGTCGGCGATCATCACACTGCCCTCCTCACCGAGCAGAATGTTTCCTGCCTTTATATCTCTGTATGTCCATATCAAACAAATAAATTGCTTAAATCTTTCTAATATCAAAAATCAATTTCTAAATCAAACCAATACAAACACAAACTGAAAAGAATTGTAATTGTAATCTGATATTTATAAAGTGCCACTTCAAGAAAAAACTCATCAATGGCGCTCCTGACACAAACTAGTGGAATAATTACTGTCGAATACTACAGACTTTAAGCGCTTGCGGAACTGTGGAAGGGACACAATGAGGAGTTCGAGCCACAGCTCTCTCGAAAGGTGATTCCATTTGGTGGTCCCAACATAGGCAAAGCTTCTGGACTGAGCTATAGGAGAATGCATATACGACGAACAGTAAGAAGTCCACATGGGCAGCCGACCGAAGGGTGCGACAACCCGGGACCGAGGAGACGGAAATGCAGAAGTCCCTAAGGTATGATGGAGGTTACAGCCAACAAGACAATTGTGCATACGAGTCACGATCTTAAACTGAATACTTCTGCAACTTGATTAGCCACGTTAGTGGAGCAGTTGAAAGTGCCTGGCCAGAGGAACAGTCTGTGGAACAGTCAAAGGCTACCAATGACAGACAGACACACAGTTGAACCTAGTGGAACAGCTCAAGAAGCCTCTGCTTCAGGTTGTTGTGTACAATGTTAACAAGTCCTATTCTTGTACAAATCATTAAAATCTGAGGAGCAAGATGGTCCAAAGTTGCCATACCGATGAATCTGTCCACTGTTGTGGAAATAGTCGAGACCTTTGAGTACCTCCTTCAGAACGGTTGCTATTGAAGCCTCATCAAGAACGCCGTTCTTACAGTCAAACGTTCTCATGCGATGTTTAATGATGTCTAGCAGAGAACCTGAAATGCAACAACAAACTAAGTAAAAATTGCAGATAATAGGTTCAACTCAAAAATACATGAAAAGAACAATAGAGTTCTTTGGACTGAAAACAGCAAGGGTGAAATGACTAGAAAAGCCAGCCAAGATGCAAGCAAGGTTTTTACTTTTTACGAAGTGCTCATATAACACAAGATGAAAGTCACAAGTGTGCTCTAAGCAGTTTTTCTTAGCTGACAAAGTGATGCCCGGTTGAGACAGAATAAACATACATGTGCTTTATTCTTACTAACTGATACCAGTATCAATTTGTACATAAATTTGACACTACAAGCAGTCATATATATGCAATTAATTTGCCCAGCACACCCACTTAAGAGGGTGTGAGGATCACAAGGCAAGTGCAAAATCATCTGACTACTGTATCAAGTTTCCTTTAAAAGGAACTGCATAATCTAAGAACCTTATAATTATCATCATAGATTTATAGATAAAATGGCAGCCATCCAATATACATGATGAAAGGTTGCCAGAGCTAAGGCAGTTTTTCATCCGCTCTGCATAATCTCTGTGAGCATCAATAAACTGAGTCAGTTGAGCACTACATTTTCATTGGTTTTTCACGCTTTACATAACAGATACAAATTAATCGAATTTAATCGATTAATTGAAGTTAATTTTTAGAGATTAATTGATTAATTCTTTTAGTCAGTATTACAAAACAAACTCCTAAACTTTATCAACTTTCCTAGTGTACAGCATGCAGTTTTTGTGCTGTCAAACAGCCTTTTTATTACAGCATTGCATAAAAATATTTTGTTGGCCTTAGCAAGGTGAAATATGATGACAATATATTCGTTTATTATTATACAACGATGCAGCATTGCATAAAAATATTTTACAAAATGAAATTTTTTTCCTACCTACCTACCCAGTTTCTAAAACCACTGTTACCGGAAACACACCTATATTTTTTTGGCCTAAGCATCAGATGTGAAGACAAAAAACATATCCACAAATACATCATCACCAGCAGCAGTGGTAAGGTAAGTGACTTACCGGTACCATACCTTACCTTATGTTCTAAAGAAACATGAATGAATTCTGTAGAGAGGACAGAGGACCTACCGCCAGCACAGAGCTTCATAACAACCCAGAGTTCCTCCTTGACGACAAAAGATGTGTGGTAGCTCACGACATTCTCATGATTACACTGGCTCATCGCCTGAATCTCTTTCTAAATAAAACAGTTTAAACCACTGACATACATCCTCAATTTTTCATTTATTTAAGTAAGCTGAAAAGTACACAACTTTACATTGCCACAGTTCTGGGATGTTTGAAGATTAAATTAAGAGAATTCAAGACAGAGTTAAAAGATCCATGTGCACATTAACCATGGTGCATTACAGTCCAGTGGTTAGTACATGGAAGTGTGAATCTAGATGGCAGGAGTTCAATTCCCAGGTAAAAAGATTTTAAAATATTTTAAGATAAACTCTGCTCTGTTCTGCTGTATTCTAAACCAGCATTTCCCTTGTGTGTTCTGTGAAGAAATTGGATAAACCTCACACATTCCCTCTATAGATATTGCATTGCACGAGACTTGGTTTAAAGTTTAAACTTTATTTTTTCATATGAGCCATTTTGTTTAAAATATGCTTGTATAAAAGAGAATTCAGTTATTCACAACTGTGTTATTAATTAAACCTATAATGGTCTGCTTTGTTGTGCAACATATACCAGAATGTTTTATTTAGGTCAGGGTTCCCTCAACAAATATTCAGGTCAAAAGGGTTCCATAGCCAAAAAAGATTAATTAGAAAGCACTGATTAATTTGATATGAAATGATTGAAATCATGGTTTACATAATTTCTATATATTTTCAATATGTCATATCAAATTAAATGCATGCATTTTCTTAAATTTAATATAAACTTATGTATAAGTGAAAAATCCAAATTTAAGCACTAGTCATCAACCCCACTGGCAAGCAAACTGAAAATGAATGCTCATTTTCAGTCTGAGCTCAAGGAATCACTTGTAAGCATCACAAAAATGGTGCTTTAAAACCACCATGGAAAACAACAATTGGAACTAAAAGTATAATTTTTCACAGAATGTTTTACCTTTAAAAGTATTTAAATCAAATCATTAAAAGTTTTTTAAAGTTAGTTTTATTCGTAAAATCATTGTAGAATTGCACACACGATAACTAAAAGCTCACAACTACTTTAGAAAAATCATGAAACACAAAATGATGCAATTTTAAAACTGCAAAGCAGTCCTGCTGCACAGAGATTGCTTTCAAGAAGTCATAAAAATTTACCAGGAGCTCTTCGACGGTCGTGTTGCATTTCTCGAGGTTGATTCTCTTGACCGCACACTTCTCACTGCGCGGCTTACAGAACGCACCCTGCACGACGGCTGTAGCACCAGAACCTAAACAACACCAAGAACACTCGATCAATTCAGTCGTTTGTTTATAAATCCGAGTTGGGAATCATCCCTCGGGATTTACAAAGAAATGTCCTGAGTAAAATAAAAAATGTAAGTCTAATAAACAGTGATAGTAAGGCATCTTTGTAAAATTCTCCAGTTCACGCCTCTGAACCTTTTATGTTCATCAAGAAGTACTGAACTCTTTCACTAGGCCTAAGTAATATCTTGGGGTACCAGTGACACAGTACCACCACAGACTGTTCCTGTGGCCAGGCACTTTCAACGACTGCATCTAGAATCATCCAGAATCGCTAAAACTCTTCAAGTTTAATCAAAGCAAAAGTTCTACAGATGGGATGAAAGCACACGAGTGTTTAATTAATTGCAATTATGCAGCACCCCAAGCCTGTGATCAAATCAGCCCAGTGCTATTAATATTAATGTGTAAGCTGAGAGGGCTATGAAATGCTACAGCAGGATAGTTTAAATCAAAGTCATTTTTAAACTAACTGTCCCACAGCCTTAAATTTGCAACATAAAAAGTATTAAGACACAAAATACACACTAGCTAATGGCACAGTTCAAAATTTAGCATTACTTGTGTTTGTGCTTTTTCTGCATAAGAAACTATCGGTTCCTATGCACTTCTTGGCTCAGAGACTCTGAACATCCATGCCATCTTCAGCTGTCGATGGGAATCCCTTGGTTGGTTCCATGTGTGTGTGTTGGCCCGCCAGTGGTGACTTTTCTAGCTTACTGTGCATTGTTTTGCTAACTGATGTAATATTTTCGTTAGTAACAACACTTATCATCATAATAGGCTAGCACAGAGAGTGCCTCTGAATAGATATCTTGAAGAGGTGCTATATAAATTCTCAGAATGAATAAATTCTCAGAATGAACTTCTATGCAGACGCTAGGCTGAAATAGTTCATGAAACATTACAGAATCTATAGCCATACATGCAGGAATGAGAGAGAAAGAAACTGATGTTCAGTGGCATAGAAGCTACAAGGATGTAGGCCTACTACCGGTACTTCCAACAGAATCGCACAGAGATGCTTGTAAAAGCTTTTCTGACCTCTGACCTTAGAAAGAACCAGCATAGATGCACTCTGCATGTCAGGACATCAAGTCTTGCAGGATGTCTGACATACAACGCTATTTGATTACTCACTCGGAGTCATGCACCAGGAGACTCCAGCTCCGATGTCAAAAGCAATCACCAATAACAGAACATGATCAATGTCATGCTGCACAGCATGCGGGCAAGGCAATTATTTAGAACAGTGCTCAGCATTAATGACCAGGAACTTCTACCTACAGCTAAGTGCATCAAGATTTCAATTTGAATTCTGGTTTCCCTTATGAACAGAATCAACATATATAAATATTATGTACCACTACATATATACATGTTTATATTTACTCTTAGATATTCTACACCTAAAAAAATGAAAATGCAAAAAATAACCATTAATCAATATCACGTTGTACATAATATAAAATAACAATGAATCTAATTGCATAATAAGCTATAAAATACAATGATGAATGATAATCAATCAATCAATTTATATAGCGCCTCTTCAAGGGTTCTACTCGGCTACAAAATACAATACCAGGTAATGAATTAGAAATAAAAATTACTATATATAATCGTAATATAAACTGAACTACTTAAAAAACTAAGAGAGTGACATGCCAAACATCAAACTTTAACCAGGGCCAAGTAAAACTCGAATCACAGTATAAAATATAATACAACAAGATATGTCCTTTTATCGAATCACTGTGGTGTCCTTTTATCGAATCAATGCGGCATCATTTGCATCTGAGCTTGCAAATATTTACACTTTGGTACTATGCTTAAGCATACCAGAGTATTTTCTGTAGAGAACCTCTGATAGAACTAAGCAAACATGTGTGTCACCTGTACATTCGCAAAGTCATACATAGACAAGAACTAAGCTAACTTCTTGAGGCAGCCATCGGTATGAAGTGTTAGCGACCTCATTTTCTCTTAGCCTCTGCAAATGAAGGCAAGCAAGTAAGTACATTCCGTTATTGAAAAACCAACTGCTAACCGCACTTTGTTGTACATAGTTCATGAAATAGATAAAAAGAATAAATTCAAGTACAAAGCATCCATGTGACAAATGTTTTACGAGATAGAGAGTTTGCCTTAGGCAAACCCGATTCTACTGTTGGTTCTGGAGCGTAGCGAGTATGAAGCAGTTTTCACAGGAGGCAATAGCTGAAGTAATACATGTGAAGGGTTGCTAATGATGGCTGAAAAGAGGTTGAAGTCTGCCTTCTGACAAAGTTGCCAGCCCTCTCCCTAGCTGCCTGGTCTTCCCACTGATGTTGTACTGTCAGTGTACTCATTATAGCGGAGTTGTCTAGGGGCACAGGTGGTGTCCAAATCTAAAAAAGTCTGCTCTGGTAAGGATTCGATCCACCAAGCTTCTGATTCAGAGTCCATCAGGCTGACAACTAGACCATCGTGCACCATCAATGTCATAAATACCTTAATTTAATATAAAATCCAATGAAAATGGTTTGACATTCATCTTCTAGGTTCCTAGGCATGGACAGCCTGCTTTAAATCATCCTCCATGATTCTAAATCCAGGATTTTCCCATAGCACATGTTCAAATACTACTGCTGCTAGGATCACAAACTCTGTTCAATACTACTACTACTCCTACTACTACTACTCCTTTATTGCACAAACTCTGTTCAATACTACTACTACTGCTACTACTACTACTCCTTTATTGCACAAACTCGTTGACACAGATGCAACAAGGTACAAAAGCTGCAGTTTAGAGATGTTCAATCCAGTAGGTATCCACGTAAGACAACAAACGAAATACCATGACCACTTACAGAGATAAATGCCTTCACACACATGACAGGGGCCAAGTGTTTGCGTGCTCTGAAGTGTCAAACAACTTGTCTTGTTAATATTTCAAGTGAATCTCACGTAGTGCTGCTGCATAACAGTATCAAAACATGCTAGAACGAGCACTTTCTCAAGAGTTGATCAAACGTTAATGATATTACATCGGTCACATTATACAAGTCCTTCTATGTGTCTTTAGCAGTATACTGCATAGGTTTACAGCACAAAGTCAAACATTATGTCAATTTAACATTCTCTAGAGCACTTATAATGAGCATCATGCATAATTAGATTACCTTTATTTCACTTCTAAGAAACTTCTGTATATTGCCACAGATCCTCTGCATCTATCATCAGGTTGCTTACCATCTCTTACTAACACATTGGTATACATGGTAGCTTTGCCATGGTTGGCCCTAGAGAGTGACAAGGAGTCTACATCCTCACCTCATTCTGGTGGGTCTGTCCCCCATCCCCCACCAGGTCTGCCCCTATCCCGATCCCCATTAGGTCTGTACCAAATACCAATCCACACACTATCCCACTTTACACATGTTCCAGTCCCAAATCCCATCCCAAAGAAGCAAAATAACAAGACAAGAATGCTAAGGACTGCACATTAAACAGTTCTGTTAAAACCATAAGTTTTTTAATACAGAACACTTAACTGAAGTTTAAACGATGTCAAATATTCAAGGATTTCAATTAAATAAGCATGATGATTAACATTATAAGCAGACCTGGTGTTAGCTTAACAGGTAGTTAATTACTACAGTAAACAAAGTTACAACCGTTGCAGTGGTAAATACCGCCTCCTGTATTTCCATTCCCATGGTAATACCACAGACTATGCTACCATCCCCATGGTATTACTGCCTCTTCTGACACCATCACAGCAGATTTTACTGCAGTAACCGAGGTAATACCAGCTTCCGCATTAAATTTTCACTCTCTAGTTGGCCCTTCATTCTGGAACAGGCTGTTAAGCAAACTGCAATAGAAGGTTCCATGACAGCCTTTCTTGACTAGAGCTGTGTTCCCAGCAGGCAGCAGGCAAAGACCAACATGGAATTGAGGGAAATTATATACCCCTACAGAGAGTCTACGTCTATAGACACAGCTTACTGAGCTTAGATTCAAAGAACCACCCTTGGAACAATCTAAGTTATACAGTCTGATGGTTTGCATAATGGTGGCAAGCCTTAGTAACCAGCATAAGAAATTGTGCAGCCAGTCAGAACGCTCTTGACGTAATAAATGATTAACACAGATCGCTTCTGAATAGCTCTGCTGTGAGAAGCGCTTTACAAATGTTCAGATTCAGATTAGATTAGAACACAGTTTTAAAGCTTATATATATGCTTTTTTTATCAGAAGTGACTTCATCACTTAAGGACTAGATTTGTATATCTGATGGCATTGTAAAAACTCTGGCTCAAGCTGTCAAAATGTTTATATTCAGCAAGAAGTCTGAAACTAAAGGTACCAGACTACCAGTAACAAAGAACCCACCCACAGATTGTCTGTCCACAGTCAGATTTGTCAGACTGATTTGTCTCCCAGACATTGTCTCCCATGACACTTTCAGTGATTGCAGGTGAGATGTTGGATATAACAGATGCATGCCTTGGCAGCCAAGAAGTGTCGAGTGGATTTAGTGAACAGATCAAGCACTGATTTGTCTCCCAGACATTGTCTCCCATGAAAAGAGCATTTGGCACTCCAACAGTGACTTGGATGACCACAGAGGTCCTATAAAACAGGAAGCTGGACAGGTTCACCATGTGATGCCTCAGGAGGATCCTGTGGATTCCCTGCATAGACCACATCAGCAACATGGTAATCAGGAGGATAGCAACAGTATCAGTGAACCACAGTCCAGAATCCAGAGTCCAGAAATCCAGAGTCCAGAAAAATTCAGACTGAGTTTTATAGACTTGTTGCATGAGCTCCGGAAGATGAGAACCTCCGAAAAAAGTAGACTGCAATGAACAAGCCCTCAAAGGACATAGGACCACTTGGATTAGTAAGTAAGTAAGTATGCATATTCTTTATTAAACCAATTGCATATCTGCACTCTGGTGTACATGTATACGTCTCAATAACAATCAACTGTCAAAATGAGTACAGCATTCTACCTATAAAAATCATGGAGAAGGATATGACAACACTGAAATATGGTCTACAAACAGCAGGGCTGTTAACAATACTGGAAAAAAGTATTGGCAATACCAATACCAATACTTCATAATAAAAGTATTGCAATACCAATACTATTTCTTAAAAGTATTGCAATACCGATACCAATACTTTTACCAATACTTTTCGATAAGTAAGTTTACGTTTAATCACGTGAAATAGATTCTTTCCATTCACACCAACGGTCATAGATGGCAGAAAGAGGCTATTTTCGAAGAAATATTCAATTTTCGAAGCGCAAAGAATTATTTCTTACTATTTCTTGATCGCGACTTACTCAAGCAGACGAGAAAATATACAAATTATTGAGGAAAAAAGTATTGGTATCGAGTATCGCCGACAGGCTTAAAAAAGTATCGGCGATACACATGCGATACCAACAAAATAAAACTATCACGATACTCGCTGCGATACTGAAAAAGTATCGGCGATACCAAGTATTGCGATACTTTATCGCGATATTAACAGCCCTGACAAACAGCACAGAGAAAGGCTATGGACTGAACAGCCTGGAGTTGCATCGTTGTCACAACTATACTCAGCTAAGTTCACCACCGAAAGAAGAAGTGACAAAGGTCTAGCCATAGACAATCTTGACACACTTGTATTGAAGATGGAAACTCAGGCATAAAAGACTGGAAACGCCAGATCCTGACAGTGTCTGATTTATACTTGGCCGCTACACATACCAAATTAACATAAACTGTGAGTTTTACGGCAAACATGTAGTATCGGGGTGGGTAAGTTTACTGACGTTATACAGTATCTTTTGGCAAGCTGCGCATAAGGCACCATGTTCTCCAATGACGACACTAACCCTAACCCTGGCCCTAACCGACACTCACCACGCCTAATCTCACCCAAACCGACACTCACGACGCCAGTAAACTTACGCACTATATCCTTCAGCCCCGTTACTATAACCTTGCCACGTAACTAACAAAGTTTGAAAAAGAATATCCTGTTATACGTGCATAACCATAATACATTTCCCAAAAAAACTTCATATTCACCATACACTAATGGAAAGAAAATAAACTAAAGATGCGAAACAGAAGACTGCTATCGGTCAATTCGGACCTGTATTCTGAACAAACAGACGATTAGGAGCTATAAGATGGTAAATTTGACATAAAAACTAGTCGTAAGAAAATCATAACAAGTACTACCCACCGATGACTTCTCGCAGCTCGTAGTCATCTTTAACATTCGGCCATCCGCCAACCTTCTCCGCAGCCATTGCAACAAAGTAACCAGAAACTCAGCTAATAAATCGTCGAAGTTCCGTCAGCAGATACAAGTAATCCGATTCTGATCAACCGGTCGCCCCTTAATGAGCCGCGAGAAACGAAAACACCGACTATCCCGTCCGTCGTTATATAGTCCGTCGATCCTGTTTCAAGAGGCCGCCATATTGGACAGTTAATGTCAGAGACGACAAATACTCCCACCGCACCTACTCAGCGGCGTTTACGTCGTGCAGAGTTGCCCACCACACCTGCCACAAAGCCTGATGGTAGACGTCATTGATGGTAGACTCATAAGAGGTCGTTGGGTAGACTCACTGCCTTGTAGGTTGTTGAAAGTCGAGGTTGAATATGATCACGAGAACAAAACTATTACATCAGCAACTCCTACTTTTGTTTAATTTCTATTGTGTCCAATTACCTTGGTTGCTGATTAACGACACTGTGTCATAACAAAGATGATTAGTGCATGTCGCCCTCCTCCTTTCTCCTGGCTTGGGACTGGCAATACCACTGTGGTAGTACCACAGGTAGGGTAGTGGCGGAGTTGTGTCCAATTACCAATTTCTATATAGTCTAGCTCAAAACCTGCAGGGCGAAAGATGCACGTGTGTTGCTACTTGTGACCAAATTTGTCAGTCTTTACCCCAATGTTAGGCTCAGAATCTGCGCTCATCGCATTAAATTTCCAGTTATGCTGCGACGATAGGATAAGTGGTAAACCACAGAGCAGACCAAAAAGGGGAATAAAAAAAAATACAGAATACAAAAGTTCCAATACAGACGCACTTTTTAAGGCTTATGGTTGTTGACCAATGACCATAAACAAATTCAATGGCTCTTAGCAAAGGAATCTAAAATTAACGCTGTCTGTTTGCTGAAAGTCTGAATATGGAACGTAATTACTTAAATAAGTAAGTATATTCTTTATTGAGAAGCACAAACAAACGCACAGCACTGTACATGGCAAGATTAATACATTCAAACAAACAAGCAAAAATTTATAGATACAAGCAAAGAATTGGATGAGAGAAGTTATTGTATAGCAGGAAGCATAGAGAACAATTTTTAGCGCCAGGAATGCTGCGTTCCGCAGACCCGCTTATCAAATTATAAAGAATTTGTTAGCCAGTAAATTCTAATTCCTCTGTAAGTTTGTGAAAAGAGCTATTTTGCTACGCAATTTACTGGGATATAATTATCTGGGACTATTATTACAGGGTGTTGAATTAATACTGAAGGCAAAACAGCAGAGTTAAGATTATAACGGAGTATCTGCCTACATGACGTCATATACCAGCCTTGCATGCGTCAAATAACGACCGTCTTTCTATATTAAATGTCTTTGGTCGAATATGAAACCAATTTGTACGCAAAAGAAGATATTATTCTGTGATGATGAAGTGGTTTGACGGAAACATACCAGCTGCCATACAACTGGCCAAAAGTCAAAAATCTCTGTTCATTGTGTTTGTAACAGGTCATTTTTCCCTATTTTTAAAAACGTTTTATTCATAGTCAGCATATCGTGGCGATGTTGTGGCCCTGCTTTACTTCGGTGTGTTCACGACACGACACACTCCATTTAATCGCATATGTTTTAAGTAAGTAAGTAAGTAAGTATATTCTTTATTAACCAATGGCTAATCGCACTTTGGTGTACATACATCTTATAAACACAGTTATAAGGTATATAACATATAATAATGTTAACAAATTATTAATAATTAAATTATTGCACAAATATAAATTATTACGTAGTAATAATAAAAAAATTACAATTTAGTGTAAATCTGGGTTGTATCAGTCGGTGCTTAACACATCAAGAATTCTAAGAATACTAATTGCATATAAAAATAACCCATGCTTCAGAAATTGTGATTTTCTTTAGAATGTTCATGTTCTGTTTCTATAGCTGAATGCTAAAATGCTAGAATGATAAACCTTGGCAAACCTTATCAGTTTTTGATGTGGCAGATCTATGCCACATTTTTCGTAGGCCAACAGACTGATCCAGGTCTTCTGGAACGTTTTCTAAATTCAGTCACTTCCTAGTGCATCGATCCGCGGTCCCTCTGCTGTGATCCTTTGTGTCTATGCCTATCATATAGCTACGCAAGTTTAAGGGGAAGAAGTGTTCGATAAGTAGTGGGTTGATCCTGAATGGGAGAAGCAAGTAAGGCAAGGCGATATTTGGCCAATGCCTGTTTTAAAACTTGTTCAGTTTCACAAAATTTTATGACTTTAGTTTCTCACCCTAAACAGTTTGGGTGCCAACCAAGTGGCATGGCTGGATTGCCGTTTTCTCTGGTTGACCACTTTGGATAGCGTTTGGACTAGTCTGAGAAGCATTATTCGTAGAACTGTTATAATGATTCCTCCAATGTTGTTTTAGCATAGATGGTGGTTCTGACTTCTAACTCAAGATAATTTATGATGCAGGTGATGATGAGCCTTCAAGAGAGACGGCCAAAGCTTGGGATGATGATGCAGTCGGCCAGCTTTCAGCGGCAAGCAAATGTGTTGGGTTGAAACTTGAAGCCAAAAGGTTCTTCATTGTTCTGTCTCTATGTTGGAAATTAGCTGTGCCATTCCCAACTAACAACCAGAGAGCAAACAACACAAATATGATAGTCACTAGAACATTCCCTTTGCATAGGCTGGGTTGGGAGAGGCTTGTGTGTACACTCTTAAAAGTAATTTTGGGAATTTGCATGCTCTAATGTTGCGAGGATGTGTGCAGATATAAGTTGTTGGTACATAATAAAACTGTTGCCTGTAGCCAGGCAAATAGCATGAATTTCATAGTTACTTTACACAATTGTCTAGCGTTATGCTCGAGTGACTGTGCTACTGTCTGTGACAGCTTGTTAGAGAGTGATGTCGGCAAATTAGCATCTGCTAACATTAGCATAAACCCTCTTTAGAATGTAGATATCTTCAAGTGGTGCTACATAAATTTATGATTTGTTTTCTGTTTTACATCAGAACTGTTATTCCTATTTGTTCCACTTCTTGCCGAGTTTATCCCTCAGATCAGTTTGTGTTGAAAAATTGTGTATTATTTGCCCTTCAGTTATAACCATTTACGGTAATACTACCTGGTATTTAATTATAGTTTTTTAATCATGTGGTAACAATAACTCTAGTCAGATGCTCAAAGCTTCCAGTAAACGACTAGCTAACTTCAGTCTAGATGCTGACATAGAGTTAAAATAGAACGTTTTATTGGCAGTGTTCAATTGTTCATCTATGCTGTGAAACAGCATTTTCTTGGAAGTTCAGAGCAAATTTACTATAGCACTTATCATGCTAAGTGTCTTCCAATACTCATTATTAATTTTCTCATTATAAGACTTTTGTATGGCTTAAGTATTTTTCTACAGTCAACTGCAAACAATCATGTAAATGCCATTTGTTTTGCAGTCAAGTTGGACTTCAATTTGCACAAATCTGTATCCTTTTAGAAGAAAACATGCTGATTTTTAATATCTGATGAATGATCAAAAGATTCTTGATGATAGTAGGCTCAGGAATCTGTTTCATGTTTTTCTTCTGATTCAAATCTTGACCTCTGGCATGTAAATCTCATATTTTTCATTCATTCATTCAAGTGGCACATTCAAATGAGTGTTTCAAAATTATTTTATAAGACCAATAATATTTGCCTGGATCTTTGTCAGCTTTGGTTGCTATTGACTTCTGCTTCTTGTAGTGGAGTAAGAAACTTTAAATGTAACACATTAAGACTTTAACAATGAGCTACTTTAGTGTTCCAGTCACCTTTAGTACACCATTGTAGTTAAATATTAAGGGTGCAGTATAGATATTTAATTACAATTGTATTACTAAATATCTTGCAATGGAATAAGAAACTCTAAATGTAGCACATTAAGGGTGCAGTATAAATATTTAATTGCAATTGTATTACTGAATATCTTGTAATGGAATAAGAAAATTTTAATGTAGCACATTTAGGGTGCAGTATAGATATTTAATTACCGGTACAATTGTACTACAGTAAATATCTTGTAATGGAATAAGAAACAGTGAATGTAGCACATTAAGGGTGCAATATAAATATTTAATTACAATATTACTAAATATTAAGTATGTCAGTGTAGAAAGACGGCTGCATGCTGTACATCTTGTCTGTTGGATGGTGCCTTGACCTGGTTTGATTAGACCCTGTGATGATTGTTCCAAGTGTCTTCTTCATCGCCCCTGAAACAGGTCTGCCACTGGAGGTCAGCATGGGTCAGGTCGATGCTGGACAGCTGCTCGAAAAGTTCAATAAAGCTCTACAGGTGATTAAAGAATAATAGAATCGAATATTCTTTATTGTAGGACCAATTGCAAACCGCATTTTGGCTTATATGAAAGTTTAAAGGATTGCTTTTTCTGTATTTCTGGATTTAACTAAGAAGTCAAAACATTTTTGTGCAAACAATTTTTTATGGATGTGCTAAATGCCTGAGTTGCTTACTTGGCTACTGAATACAATACGGTACATCTGTATTTGATATTGCCCTCCCTCAAAAGTTCAGAAGTGCATACGGTCATACGACAGAACATCGATGGTGCTGAGCAATTGTGAGTGAAGGACTTGCTCAAGGTCCTTTACACAGTGTCTGCCTCAGTGGAGGATTGAACCCATAATCTCCACGTTACAGGCCGAACCCTCTGACCACTCAGTTCACTGTCGGTTTAAATGTTTTATTATTTAAAAAAATAGCACAAATTCTGTCTTCAGTCTGGGCTTTATAATCTAAATTTTTACTGCCGTTTTACTATAAATTTTATGTACTTCTTGAGATCTGTGTGCAGTTCATTCTGCTTCTGTGGTTCTGTCTCTGTTGTTGTGTCTTAGTGTTTTTATCTCTTGAACAATTGACTTGTTCTCTAGTTGCTACTGTGTGGCTGTTGTGGTTTTCTTTTGTTTATGTGTTTGTATGCCTCTCTGTTGTCATATATATCCCAAACTGCCTCTCTTCATACTTGTTTTGTTTAAATAGTATAAACAAAACATGTGTGGAGTGTATGACTCCAAAGATATCTTTGTCACTAGATTCTCCATCTCCTCTCTGCCATGTCACTGCATCCTCTCGGATATTCTGACCGGCTTGATCTCTTTGTTTTCCATGTAGGACCTGTTTTTCTTCTATGTGAAAAGTTGCGGTCTGTCAACTTTCTATTTTCAATAAACGAAATTATATACCACAATGGCTAAATCCAGATCCTTAGCCTGCATAGGTCCCTCTCTATGGAATGGACTTCCCCTTCTCTACGCTCTACCGTCCTCTCTGGTGGCATCTTTGCCTCTTTCACCTTAAAACTTTCCTTTTCTTTCAGGATCGCTGCTCGCACTGGGAGTGCTTATGAAAGGCTGTGTGAAGGCGCTTTATAAATGATCAAATGCAATACAATACAACGAGATATGTAGTAATACTAATCATAATACAGTAATGACTTACACTTGTAACAACAGGTGGGCAAATATCGCAGCACAGTGATATTGATTTTTCACGTTTTCTAAATTTAGGCTGAAACGTATTGATCTGTTGTATGGCAGATTGAGCAGTCGCAACGTTTTCACTAGCTCCCTGTGTTTGCTTTATGCTTAGTCATATATGAGGCTGGTCTTACAGTGAAAGTTTATCACGAGCATTTGTTAAACGTGGCCTTACGAACATTTTTATTCAACGGCGTAGAGGTTCGTTCATCTGTGACAAACAGTTTCTGATTGTGATATTTTCTTCTATATAACTGTTGAAAGATGCAACAGCCAACTTCACCATCTTCTTCGTCAGGAGGGGCCAGTGTTGCAGCTGCATCAGCGGTTACGGAGGCAGCCGATGCAGAGACTCCGCCAGAAGCGTCTGGTGGGGTCAGCAGCACCTCCGTGAATGCTCAGGCGAGTGGGGCAGCGGCTGCAGCGGCTTCCTATGATGAGGAATCTGCGGACCTGGAAGACGAACTCAGAGAGGGAGAGACACTAGAGGAACGACAAGAAAGGTCTGTTTTTATTTCAGAAAAATTAATTACTTCTCAGTGGCTTTCACAAATTTAGATCAATCAATCGAGCAGTATTTGTTTATTTAAGAGATTACAAGCTGTCACAAATGCAACTTGTTTACAAATCGGGATTACAGTTTGCGTAGCATAGTCTAGGCCCTGAGCCTTACAAGAATATAGTTTACTAATGCTTACAAATTGAGTAATTGCTTTATATTGCTGTACTAGTTGCACTACCACCTTGTGTCTCAAAAGCTCAGATCTTGGGCATTCGTGCAGTTTATGCCATGTTCATATATGGGGGTGCATGATAGTGTAGTGGTTAGTGTGCTTGAACTGTAAACCATGAGGTTGGGGTTCAAATCCCTGCCAGGGAAGAAATTTGTGTCAAGATTTCTGCTCCACCTGTGCCCCTAATCAACTCAGCTATAACGAGTACACTCACTGCATGCTGTCAGCGGGAAGATGAGACGACAAGGGAGAGGACTGGCCACCAACCCTCATGTGCCAAGGCGTAGAGAAATTAATTTGCTGACACTTCAACCCAGGTCTGCCACATAGCTTAATGGACTGCTGTTCTTCATATGACCAACCGAGCACTGCCAAAGGGTTTTCCTGTAGTTATGGTATAACGTTGTGTTTTGTATACAGTTTAATGATTGTAGTTCTTCGTGGCAATTAAGGACCTTACACATACAGTGGGTCAGGACTGCCTCTAATAAATTCTCCAAGGTGGAGCTATATAAATTTGCAATTACTATTACAGTTATGTGCTTTGAAATCTGAGTTATTGAATTATTTTGTCAGAATAAAACAGATTTTGCGTAGATGCTGTGTTAACGGCCAGGTGCATGCCAAGCCTGTCTGCAGTCACCTTGAAGCCTCGGCACCCATGCAAATGATGGCACCCTGTCCAAGAATGCACATGCCTGAAACTTGGCTACAGAAGCGTAATGATTATTATAAGCAGATTGCTGTATTATTCATGGGCTCATGGTTTAATAATGAGCAATTGAGGCTCTGGGTTGGGAGATATTGAGTTGCAGTACACAATCAATGTTATCTCTTGGCATCTAGAGAAATGGTGCACCGTTGTACTGATTGGAGGGCTTCATGTGTAGAGCAACCCTGCTTAAAGGTATCTTTGAGTTAGACCTAAGTCCATATAGTTACATTAGGCCTAAGTCCGTATAGTTAAATGTATTTGCTTGTGGTCCATTAACACTTTGACTGCTGAACTTAGTATCTAAACACATGCAATAAGTTACGTGTTAATACTTCCCTAGCGGTCAACGTGTTAAACAATTGTTTTATTTATTTTATTCAAATGAAGGGTAATTATGTTAGTATCCTGGTTGTATTTCACAGAAATGTATACACCTATGGTTCTTGCAGGTGCTATAAGGAATGTGGCAAGTTCACCTCACATTATAGGTAGATATATATATATATATATATATATATATATATATATATATATATATATATATATATATATATATATATATTCATATTGGTATATAGTGCCTTTGAAATATTGTTGATGAGTTTGTTTAAACTTTATTACAGTTGCACTGCAGTGACACTTTTTGCATGTTCCTTACAAAATTGCAGTGCAGTTGACCTGACAGTACATCTGCATAGAATGCTGAACTATATAAATGCTATGTTAAACTGCTTGTTGAATTCCTGTGTAGGCTGATGAAGAAACTGGCTGAGAGAAGAGAGCTGAAAGCCCAACAGGAGGAGGATGCTGAGAAGAAGAGCGAGATGGAGCGACGGAAACTGGGACAGGAGACGCAGAAGTTCCGCCAGTGGAAGGCGGAAATGGAAAAGAAGGAATATGAGAATTCATACAAGAAGGAAAAAGAAGAACAGAGGAGAGCTCTGGAAAGAGTTCGTGCAGATCTCGAGCGTGACAGGCAAGCTTTGTTTCGTCAGTGGCATTGTTTAACCCTTTAACGACGAGAGGGATTAGTTTTCCATGCATTTTAGTAATCGCTCGTCATTAAAGTGTTAACTGATTTTTGTAAAATTAAAGCACACAGAAATTCTTCAGTGCTTTCAAAGGAAGTGATCTAATCTAACGATTTCTGTAGTGTTGTTGATGGTGTTATATTCTGTTTGTGCTTCTGAACTTGACTAATTCAAATTAAACTGACAAGAAAAAAGACGACAGCATACAAAAAAGATCATGCTGATCTTGAGCATTCTGGTCAAGGGTTTTGTTGTGACAGTAACTAATTTACGTATTTGTGAACATTATATGCAAAGGTTCGTTGGTGACATGGTTTGACTTCTTTTGCCTTCGGATTTTATAAAGTGCTCATAATGAGAAGGAAATTCAACTCATTCTGCAAAGCTGAATTTAATTTTGTATTCATTTTTTTAATAGCGTTAAATTTGATAATTAGTGTAGAACTGTTACTGAGAAGTTGTTGGGGGACATGCCTTATGATACAGTGGGTAAAAACCAGGCCATGCATGTAAGGGGATAATGTTGAAAAAGTTAATAATTAGTGTTACACTGCAGGTCTTGTATGGCATATTAACCAACACGGCGTGTTATGTTAAAGTTTTGAGGACACCACTTAACGTTAAGTAGAATTGTGTGTGAACCAGGAGCACATTGAACGAGTGCACACTTTGTATTATATTTTGCCAGTAGGGAACAACCGGGTAGACATTTTCTACCGGGTAGCAAATCCGAGTATTTGGATGTACTATTTGCCGGATCCGGGTACGAACCGAGTACCGTCTATGACTATGAGTCTGCTGAGACTATGACGTCATGTGCAAATTAAAGAAGTTATAGTACGAAGGGCTAGAACAATGACAACCAAATCAGCGTTAAATAGCGATTTTCGGTTAAATACTTAAATTGTTGCAGAAATTTAGTTCAGTTGTATAATTTATTTGTAAATTGTAACTATAATCTTGAGATTGATCGAATTCCAAAAATTGTAGGTATTTGCGTGGGTATTATTTGCCGAGGCGAATAGTTCCGAACCCGATATCCGGCCGGGGCAAATGGCCGAAGCGATTTCCGGTTGTTCCCGATTTGCCAGTTATAAAGAAGTACTGGTGTACTAGAATTGTAACACTGTGCCGGTAACTGGATTTGTTCGTGGTGCTTAACCCTTTAACGACGAGCGTGTACTAAAATGTATGGGAAAGCATCGGCAGCTCGTCGTTAAAGGGTTAACCCTGCTTGGGTGACTGTCTTTGTTTGTCTTCTCCAGCGTGCTTTTGTCACTATTATCTGTGATCTTTTTTCGACATGTGTACTACTTTTTGGAACTTCTTTCTGTGTCTGTACGCTGTGCATAGTCGCTTGTGCCTCAGCTGAAAACTTACCTCTTTCAGATTGCAATCCACAGGCTGCTCTCTGTCTCTTACGGACTGATCTTTGCAACCTGATATGGCTTGGCTTTGCAAGCCATCGGTTGATGCCTTGTGCAAGAGACACCGGCGCAATAGAAGTTGCTCATTACATTACATCTACATGTGTATGAGAACACTTAATATAGTGCTTTTTAAGTAACTCGCAAAGGCGCTGTACCTATGAGTATCTAACAGATCTAAACTATTGTGTTTTAAGACAGCAAATGTAAGCTGCACAGAGTCGAAGGCAACAGTACGCAAGTGCTGTGGCAGACTGTTCCAGGAGGACGGTCCAACACACGAGAAGGCACGATGGGTTCGAGATGAAGTGCAACAGTGTGGCACCTGCATATATCTGCCATTCAAACTCTTGGTTAAAATCTTTGTATGTATGTATGTATGAGTACTTGTTATAGCGCCCCTTCAAGATTTCTACTCAGAGGCGCCTCCCGACTACAGCGCGGACACTGAATCGGAGTTTCACGCCGAGCGCATGAGCAACTGCAGTGAAGGACTTGCCCATGCAGGGTCCCTACGCGGTGGCTTGAGGTGGATTCGAATGGGCAACCCTCCGGCTGCAAGGCACCGAACATACCCCTACACCACCGTGCCCCACACTTACCCCTACACCACCGCACCCCACTTTGGTGTGAGTGATGCTGTCCCATGGAACAACCTTAGTCTGTGTTCTGTGTGTTAGAGTATTGTACTACTTTCATCAGAAAACCAGCTTTTCCGCTGGAAATGTTTCAGAGTAGGATCTTTGATTTGGCTGATTTTGGAATAAAGTTTGTGCCTGGTCTTTTACACAGACAAGACAGGGCAGAGCGGTACAAGCAAGATAAAGAGCTGCAAGACGAGGCAAAGGAAAGAGCAAAGAAGGCCAAACTGGAGGCTGAAGAAAAGCGACTGGATAGAGAGAATGCCACAAAGAGGTACATGTACCAATTTTTATGTATTTATTTTGCGCCACTATATAGTGACCAAGCTTCAGTGTATGGTGCTGATTGTAGTATTATGGATGAAAGATTTGCTCAAGGTCCTACATAGTAACCATCTTAAGGGAGGCTCGAACCAGTACTCCACTCCTTACAAGATGACTAGTGCTTTAACCAGTTGGCTACTGTGTCCCATAGATCTGCCATTCATTTGTGCAGCTCTTTAGCAAGATGTGTGTTTTTGCATCACCTAGTCGTGAAGTGCAGCTGTATTCATTCATTCAGGAATTTATATAGCGCCCCTTCAAGGAAACTACTCAGCTAATAACTGTATGTTTACGATACTTGATTATTGGGACATGAGTTTGACTTTCTAGCTCTTTTGTTATTGCTAGTGTGCCTGATTTGCTATTTGACAAACTTTGTGAGCGTAGTACCGTATTACCGGAAATGTATGACACTTGCAGTGCTTTTTGGAGGCAGTTAAACATTAATATAATAACTGGCTAGATGCGCATATACTGGTACATGCATTCATGTTAATGCCATGCTAACTTGTACAAAAATGACTTATTTTCAATGTTTGTGTGCTTACTTATTTTCGGGACATTGTGGCCAGAGTTTTGCTTACCCTGCACTTCCATTTGATGTGATTCATTTGTTGTTATATAATGTAAGACTACGGTAGAGGATAGATAATATCAATGAGGACATAACGTCAGTTGGACTAACACTAAGGGGAGCAATGGACTTGACAAATGACCGAGGACAATGGAGATTATTTATTCGTAACCATCGCCGTCAACTGGCTGGTATCAGGAACTATGATGTAATGTAATACGTTGAGGGTGAAGTCCGATGTTAAGTGATGCAGTAACAGATATGGGAGATTTTAAATACAAAGAATTATTTTGTAAGGAATTTCTTCTTTAGTGAATTAAATTGAAGAAGTGAACATACTTCTGCATCTCAGACCTGACATACTTTGTAGGCAAAATAAGGTTTGTAACAGGTTAGTTAGTTACTGTTTGATGTCGCTTTGTCATAACAAAGATGATTACCTTTGCCCTCCTGCTTTATCCAGGATTGGGACTGGCACTACTAGAATATAGGCTCATTTAGGCTGTGGCAGAGTTTGGTTTGTAACAGGAAATATGGTGTATTTTTTTGCCTAGAGAGTCGTGCAGAGTTCAGTTTCGAATGCCTGACGGTTCGTCCATAACCCAAGTCTTTTCAGCGACCGATACTCTTTCAACGGCCAGAAGTTTTATTCAACAGGTTGCGTACATCATCATGTCAATTGATACCAATGTCTTAGGATTGGTTTTTAACCAGGATTGTCAAATCTTTTTTAATGGTGGGCCTGTGGCAATAATTTCCATTAAGTGGTGGGCCAGGGTGCCAAAGGTACCTGAGAAAAATGGGGATAGGGGTTTGGGAGGAGCTTGGTGTGCCCATCCACAGAAAATTTGTGCAAAACTAAATCTTTAATGTTGCACTTTTTGCTCAACGTCATAGTACCGGTAAGTTTGATGACTTGTGTACACTGAGCAATAGCATCAAGGCAAGGCAATTATCATGATGGTAATTATCTGATAAATAGGTCCACAACAGATTATGAATAGCAACATTTTCAGAATATATCAAATGGAAATACAGGTTACAATGACTTACTTTCACCAGAAAAGTGAAATTCAGCCAGTATTCAGTCCATTAATGAAACTTTTAAAACTTTCGCATTTCTTAAACCAGAATATAAGATGAAATACAGAATTCCAGCATACATTTAATTCATTAGATTGTCTTATTGCTTTGTTGTTGACAGAAATTAAACAATAAACCCGTCACGCTGTCAACGACCTATCCGAAGAGGATGTTCCTTGAGTCGGACATGGCGAGTACTCTGCTCGATCTCGAACTCGTGCCATCTTCAGTGTTGATTGTCCTTCCTGGGGTCAGTAATAGGGACTTACACCATTGCTTTCATCTTACTGCTCTGCTGGTTAAAATAATAATAATTATATTTATTCTTTAATGAAGCGCCTGCAAACGCACTGCGCTGTACAAGTACATGTTATGACGATTAAACAATTCACAAGAACACAAATTACAGAAGACATAAATCAACAAAGTTGCAGCCATACAAGGCGCAGGCTCATTGTACTTTTGCTGCCACCTAGGGAATGAAGGCATAAGCTAAGCGAGGGGGCTTACGGGAATCAAACCGGGTCTGTGAAAACTTCAGGCATTATACTATCCCCTCTCCCCAGGCATGATATTTACACGAATCATACACTGCTATAATGCACTGTACTGTAATAAGAAATTGGTACACTGTTATAAGTACTGTACTGTAATAAGAAATTTAAATGTTTGAAATTTTATTGCCTGACTGTTACCTGGCTATTGAGAGGTATATGTCTAGTAGTGGTTTAATTGGTGGTGCACTTGCTTTTTAATCCACTGATTGGGGGTTTGAGTCTGCTGAGAATATGCTGCTTAGTGACTTTGGCATAGTTGTCTTTTCACAGTTGTTTGTATTGCTAAATGTTAGATGGAAAGGACACAGTAAGTTGTGTAAGTTCTACTGGCCCCTTGTTTTGGGACTATGAAATTTTTCCAGGCCCTATGAAATTCTTTTTCCAGGCGCTATGAAATTCTAATCTAATCTAAAGATTTTTTTGTAATTGAACATTTATTTAGTACCCCTTCAAGATATCTACTGTTGTAGCTTATATGATGGTTAAGTATGTTTAGAAAGCTGGCAGTAACATTTTTAGTAATGAAACCCAGATGTTGAAGATGATGATTTGCTGATGTTATCGCACTTGCTTGTAAATGTCAGATGAACTGTACTCGTAAAAAGCACTGTGTAACTGTCAGTCAACATTGCATAAGCAATAACGGTTATCATTTGGTTACAGACATCGAGAGGTCACGGTCACGTAGCAACCACAGAATCGGACAGCACCAGCTTCATCTGGATTCTCTTGGCTCCACTGCTGGCACTCTGGAATTTCATCTGTAACTTCCTTTTTCCTGCAGTACCACCCCCTGTTAACAGACAGGATAACCAGAATGTAGCACCAACAGAGACGAACACACCTAGTGCTGCTGACGCTGGAAGCCGCACCACTCAACAACAGCCGAAGTATGACCCAAGATGCTATCTGTTTAGTGATGAAGTCTTTCAGTTTAGTATTCTTTACATATTTATGGATGTTATGCGGTGGCTGTGGTCTGATATTGTGGCCAAGATGCCTGGTGTTGTGACCAAGAGGCCTGGTTTTGTGACCAAGAGGCCTGATATTGTGACCAGGAAGCAACCAAGATGCCTGGTGTTGCGACCAAGAGGCCTGGTTTTGTGTCCAAAAAGAGGCCGTGGTTACGTTGTGGCCTGGTGTTGTGACCAAGATATCTGGTGTTGTGACTAAGAGGCCTGATGTTGTGACCAGGAGGCAACCAAGATGCCTGGTGTTGCGACCAAGAGGCCTGGTTTTGTGACCAAGAGGCCTGGTGTTGTGACCAAGATATCTGGTGTTGTGACCAAGAGGCCTGGTGTTATGACCAAGAGGCCTAGTATTGTGACCAAGAGGCCTGGTGTTGTGACCAAGAGGCCTGGTGTTGTGACGACCAAAATGCCTGGTTTTGAGGCCAAGAGGCAGTGTATCGCCTCTCGTGTTCTTCTCAGGGTTTATTGCTTAGCACAGTGGTTCTTAAGCCTTTTCAAGGGAGCCGAACCCCATTTTTTTAGAGAAATCCATGACCTTATATGCAAATCTAACCCATCAAGTTTGAAAAACTAAAATTTGAAACTAATGGGAAAACCTTATACCGAAAACTGGAAATAAAAACTTGTACCAAAATGTGATACAATATTAATACATTTTAAAGACTTCATAAGGTAGGTTGTGGTAGGCAATCTATTTCAAACAAAATTTATTAAATAAAAGTCGAAAAACAAAAGAAAATAGCAAATAATAGTAACTCACACTGAACACAGGCTTGAAAACTATTTCAGAGGACCTCGTTTACCCCGTTTTTCTCAACAAAAGTCTCAGTGGACTGAGTGAGTTGGTTAAGAAACACTGGCTTAGCTCCTCAATTGCAAATTCAGTGTCAAGAAAAATCATCAAATAAGAGGCTTGTCCAGAATTTTCACTGCAAACGGAATGTGGACTGAGTGAAAGGGCTGCAAATAAAAGATCTAACAAAGGCATTTGTCTTCAAACATATGTGCAGCCAGAAAAGCAAAGAGGTATTCAAAATTTCGAAGGTAGCTAGAAGAGAAGGCTGTCAAGAATGCATTGATGATGTGGAACAGGCATATCGGAAAGAACAGCCATAGCCTGACTGACAGAATGGGACAGAAAACTTTGGAGTAAAAGATTTACTTTGCAATGGAAACTGGTTCGTTATTAGACCTTGGTATTGACTGTTTACAGAATCTGCAGTGACTCCTCTAGTTAGCACTGTATGCCTGCCTGTATGCTGATGAATAATTTGTTCTAATTGAATCTTAAGGATTTAGGGTCTAAATTAGTCTGTGCTTTTGTTAGGAACTAAAAATTGTGACATAAAGTGCCCAGATAACTAACTATCTAGCATACATACATGCGTGTACATATGTGCATACATAAATACATGCATACATAAATGCATGTAAACATACATAACTATATACTTGCATACATAAATATGTACATGTATTACTTTGGATTGTGAAAATCAGTTGCATGAATCTTGAGGGTCAGCCCTGAGGAATCGTGTTCCTCAAACTCCCCCCAATTATGCCTCTGACATTCCTACTGCACATAGATAGATTTGTCTTCTAAGAGAACTAGAATTCCTGTTTCATCTTTTTTCTGGTGTGTCCTAAGAAAGCGTTTGTTTGGTCTGTTTTACAGATCACAAGGGCTGAGACAACGAAAAGACGGGAACATTAATCGACTGACAGCCGACGATGAAGACGATGATTCGGCCACTTGGAATGGCAATTCAACCCAGCAGATGTGATTGAAATCCCTTTGGTCGTGTTGCTTCAGCGGACTTTCTGAACTCGTTGCAGTCTTTGAAAAGGATTCGTTGGAACTCCCCTAAGTTTCATTGTTCAGTTAAACAGATATATTTCTTAATCCTTAAGGATTTTCAGATTGTTGACAGCATTGTTAACAACATTCTTTGCTGCATGACCAATATGTGATGTCGGAAAATGTTTGACTGTGCCAGATGTAAGCCAGCCAAAGTTTGAGAAATTAATTTGTAAGAAAGGCACCTAGAAGGCAGTTTTTGCGTGAATAAGTCTTAAATAGTTATGCGCAAAATTTTCTGAAATGTGCCGAATATGTCACTCTATAGACCTTGTGTTACAATTCAGGCTTTATTGAACTTCTTTTGTGTATAAGCAAAATCTTTAATTTACGTCTGAGGTTGTGCTGATTTTGCTTAGTATTTGGTGCATAATCTTTATAAAACAGTTATAACTTTACATTTTCATTTTCGTAATTAAAAACTAAATAAAAACTGCAGCTTTACCAACTTACTCATCACGTCCTGCCTAATATAATGCAATATTAAAACAATTTTCATGTGTTTTACTTTGGCCAGATTTTTTCAGGCACAGTCGCATGCGTTGTATCATATCTTTAAGTAGCCTACATTAGCTGTAACTTGCAGTGGGTGTTAGACATGACACCATTGGAGTGTAGCAGTTTCTGACTTTGTTATTTTGCTGCTTAAGATGACTTTTACAATGTTAAATTTTAAAGTGAATTTTAAAATTTTAAATGTTAGTCACTCACATAATCTGATCCGCTTTGAAACTTCAAAGTGCTTAATTTCTGATACATTGGTTAAGACTATGCAATTTATCTACAAAAGCACTGGGTTCAGTTCCTGGCTAGGACAGGACAGAATTTGTCTTCTTGTTGCGCCGGTGAGTTGATATGCAAAAGATGTAGGGTGCCTCTAACTGGCCACAAGAGACATGTTGTAAATGCGTTATATATTACTTTCAGAAATAAATGTTGCCAGATATTGCCCTCTTCTCATGCAGAGAAACTTCAGTAGCCTTTTTGGTCTGTTGTCGTGATGGTGTTTACACCAGCAAGACTAACACCATCGTAATTAAGATTACGATGATGTTAGCGGTGTGTAAATTTGTGTACTTGTACTTCTGACTCTGTTGCATAATTGTAATGATAACTTGATAAGGCTGTTTGCCATAGTAATTTCAAAAGGTTACAATTGATCAGTGTATCTGAGCTTGTTTTACAGTCAACTTGTTTACAGTCAATTTAAAGAAGCATACACATAAAACGTATTTTAAAAAGTTTAAAAGAGTATACAGACCTGTACAGTTTGTAATTAAGTTACTGAAATTAGGCCTAATCACTTTGTGTTATATGTAGGCCCACAATTGGGGCCAAAATCTGTGAAATAAGCTGCCTACTCGGAGCATTTTTAAGAATAAAGGGTCCATTACAATAATCCTGGCAGGGCGAGTTCAGAATATGAAGTGCTAATGTGTATTGTTGGGGTGAATGATATTATTCTGAGAAGATTGCATGAAAGGTGCATGAAAATATTCTAGGTTTGATGGATAGGGTTAGAAATCCCTGCCAGGACAGAGTATTACAAGGGGTATTCCATGGGGATATCTGCAAAAACTGAAATTCTTGTACTGTGGACCCCTCATTATTTGCATTTGGCATTACCCTCCCATCTCCCTTAATTGTAGATGTCCACTTTCCAACAGAGCACAAAAAATCCGAAATTAGGCTACTATGCCTGCCAGCATGCCCACCTAGAGCCCATACATGTAGAACGTATGGTTCCATTTAGTACCCATATACAGCCTGTATGGATCCCATATACATGTAATACCCGTGGACATGCTATTGGTCTTGCAGTACTAACTGTACTACAAGGTGGGGTACCTTCCCGCCTTCTGCAAAGCAAGTCTAGCAGTATTCTGTATGACTGAAGTTGGTGTTTCAGGAACAGGCGGTACTGAAATAGCTGTCAGCCAAGTTTAGATGTGAACCGCCGCATTGTGCATAACACCCTGGGCCTCCTCTGTAGTCCGCTTTTAGGTGACCCCTCCTTCACCACTATGGACGTCCAGTAAAAATAATGGACGACTCCTAATAGTGTTCGACCACTGCCCATAGTGAACTTGGCTGCAATTAAATTGAGTTCAACGAATGTTATTCAATTAGGCCTATGCGTACATCAAGGCTAAGACATGAATTCGCTGACCTAGCCACGGCTGTTGTCTGAGTGTTGGCTTAACGGATTACTCTTTTAAATAGTGTTTGTAAGCCCATATCTCAACCTTTATTATAATTCAGTTATCTTCCAGAAAGATGGTTCAAGAATAGGAACCGTGTTGCCAACTGTTGGGACTGCACAATTGCACTATATTATCGGAAGCCTCAAACCACAAAGTTCCAATGAATTAATTAAGAGAGAGACAGAGAGTGAGAGAGAGGACACGAGATGCAGACAGACAGACAGCTGGTTTAAGCTAATCGTTCGTCCGCACGCCGCGAAGCAATCCGTCTGTGGTATGGTATGTAGGCCTATAATTATTTGTTTATTTAATAAAACAACAGACAAAAATGTTGTAGATGAACAACGCTGTAGATGAACAGTCGAGCTCGACTTGGAGCGAACATGGTCCAGTAATTGATCCTTACTGTGGCTATCGTGTGTGAGCACGCGTTGCAGATCAGCATAATTATATTCTTTAGGCCTACATTATTTTTTCTGATGCTTAAAACAAAGATGCTACGACTCTAACATCTTTGTTTTAAAATATGAAGTTTTCGATTTTATGCTAACGACTTACTCTGCGTTAAGTAGGGCACCAGCGTCGGTTAAGAGAGACAGCTCATTTCCGGTTTAGTACTCGTGGATTTCTAGAAAGAGGGGAGTTTTTATTTTTAAATGACATTTTAATGTTCCAATTAAAATTCCGAGGTAATGAATTAAGGGTATTAGCTAATTCATTTTAATGTATATAAATTTAATGTAGTTAAAAACTAACATACACGTTTTCAGAATTTTGTATTTACATGGTTTGGTGGCGGACCCTTGTGATCTAAATTTATAGTGTATGGCCTACTGGTAAAGGTACTAGCGCTTAATGTGAGCAAGAAAGGGTGACTGAGGATTGGCTGGATAAAATTTTGGCTTAAATACCGACTTTCTCTAAAAAATAGACTGACATGTCGAGTTGTTCCAAAAAGTCGAATTGCCGGTAAATCGCCGATACCGGCAGTTAGCCTAGTATTTTATTCCAGTAACTGTAAGTGTACACCCTTTATGTAGTGACCGTATGGCCTCGATCCTGCTCATTTTTCAGTGAATTGATAGGGTGACATCCTTCACCACCGCTGTATTACCCAACAGATATCTTTACAGTGGCATTACCACTTGTTCAGTGAGTTGAAGACTTGTTTATGTCATGCACCTATATTTCATTACTAAGTAAGTAAGTAAGTATATTCTTTTTTAAACCAATTGCATATCCACACTCTGGTGTACATTTTATGTCTTAATAACAATGAATTGTCAATATGAGTACAACATTCTAACTATAAAAGTCTTGCGCTGTAGATTATCTGCAAGAGGTAGGCAATGGTCATGTGATCGCAGTCGCAGGGTATATTGCTGGGGCTTTTTTGGTGGAAGTAACCTATGCAGTAAGTGTCCCAGAGAAAAGACGAGTGTCGGTTTCAAGACAAATTCGCTCAAATGTTGGGTAGTCATCAGGAAAGTATAGGAGGCAGATTAACCTGCTTATTACTGACTGGAGTCAGCGCCTATCCTGTTGTCCTGCAAACCCCCACCATGCCAGAGCAGCATAGAGTAAACAGGCCATTGTTGTTGCATGTACTACATCGTAAAGCTGCGGACCCGTGAGGCCATGTGCAACTTTTAGTGGTGGTCTTTGGCACAAAGAAACAATCTACCTTGTCTTGAAGACCTCAAGAAAATGCAACATATCTACCAATTTTAGAAGTGCTCTACTTCTCAATGACCAATATGCAACCTTCTTTTCTTCAATTCTCTTGCCAGGATAATGCAAACTTATGCAAATTGCAGTGGACAAAAGCAACATTCTCAGAAAAAATTATTTATTTATGAACTTTTTATATTTAATCTTTTGCTATGTATAATGGATTTGCATGATTTGTTTTTTACAGAATGAAGATAGTGTCCGTTATTAGTTTTTCACTATACTTTGTTCTCTTCTGCATTCTGAAGAACTGCTTAGCAAAGCGTGACAAAAATGTTTATTGTGGAGGTGAGTTTAAGCTAATGGAACAGACCACGTGCATTGTAGTTGGTAACATTCGTGAAGCATTTATTATATCTTAAAATACAATTTTCTTACTGTTTTGATGCTTGATTCAGTTAAGTTTTCAATCAATTTACCTATAATAGTACATCATGTATTTATTTACACGTGTGTGTGTGACTGTGTGTGTGACTGTGTGTGTGACTGTGTTTGTGTGTATGTGACTGTGACTGTGACTGTGAATGTATGTATATAATTAAATGTGTTTGGGCTATGTGATCGTCACCAGTTTCTGATGTCAGCCATTTGGTGGCAATGGGTATGAATAAATGATCTCCACATGTGCACTTTGCAATTGTGTTGTGCATATATGAAGTATTTTCAGTTATTTAAAATCCTGTATTATATTACCAGCATGTCTCCTATAATAGGCATTTTATCCTTAGAGATACTTATTTCAAAAATATTTGTATGTGCTACATGTTGCATTTGCTGTTTTAACTGTGCTTCATTAGCTATACACGTTAGCTTTCTGTATAAAAGGTTTTTCATATTATTGATTACTTTTATGTTAACTAAGATTTGTTTTGCTGAGTTTTTCAATGGGAGAGTTGTTCTGTTTTTTTGTCAGCCTGCTTAGCACTGCTCGATGAAATGAATTGGGAGATTGGCCAAGTTGATACAAAGAAGAAGATTCAGGTCGGCAGCTTTCGAATTGATTCGAAGGGAAATCAGGACTTGCGAGAGGTACACATCTCACTTTTTGTAGTGTTTTAGGATAATGTTAACCTTTGCCTTCACAGTTATATAGGACTTAAACATTTGGACAATAATCTGGTTTAATGTGTTTATTTTTCTGTTTAGACCATTTCATTCCACTTCTTTTAACTCTAACTGATTTCTTAGCTGTAGGATCCTTGATATTGAAGAAGTATAAAAAGAATTCTGAACAGTGTCATTTTTAAAGTTGTTTTGTTTGGGATGGCTAAACTCCTAAGACTTTTAGACTGTAACAGGTCAAGATATGCACTAAATATGAATAATATAAGATTACGTACCAGACATCAATACCTGAATAATCTGAGGCATGGTCTGTCACTGGGAAGGAAGATGGACAGCCGAGGTCAGCAGCTAAGGATCAATGGATTCATGAAATGGAAAGTTTTTAGTTGCCGTGTGAAGGACGAGATTGTTAAGGCTGACTTTATAACTGCCATAACTGACCCTGTACCTTATAGTACCTCACTTGAAGGATTGATTGCATTGTGTTTGGTAGCTTTTTCTGTTGAGCACATGCACTTCTTTCTCTGGTCAATACCTAGAACTGTTCTTGGTGAATGAGCTTCTTTTCTTGCTGGTACTAGGTTTGGAACTCTTTCCCTGTATCTGTTCTAGGGATGGACCGTATCTTGATCCGCAAATCAGTTTTCGCCAGATTTTGCCCCAGGCCGATTAATTGGAATCGGCGCTTCCATGGACTGCCGATACAAATACCAAAAGAAGTACCGTAATATTTTTGACAAAAAACAATTTCTGTTTTCATTAATAGAAAAATAGTAACCTGTTTCGGCGACTTTCTGCAGTAATCATTATCACTCAAAATCCATGTAAAAAAAATAAAATTATGAGTCGACGCATAAAGAAAAATGGCTGACACATAAAATTAGAAAAATTACTAAAATTAATACTTCAGAACCAAATAAAAATAAATAGTGCTGATTAATTGGATCGAATCCGGTATCTGCAGAAAGCAGGCCAACTATATGAAACCGGAAATTGGCCAAAAATACCAATCGGTCCATCCCTAATCTTCATTCTGCTGAGATGCTTAATTGCTTATGTCATTTCATTCTTGGTTTAAGACTTGCCATTTCAAATTGCTTATCCACCATTTGTAGGCTGCTGTTCCATCTTAGCAGACTGATCGGCAGGGCCATTTTAAGGTCGTCGTAGGCCCTAGGCCTCTTGCATTCGTAGACCCAAACTGCCAGCTGTGCATTTAAGCTAAATGCTCAATTACGCATTTGCATTATTTATTGATGGACACACCCAGTTTTGATTTTAAATCTCAATTTACTTTCTGTAGTGTTCATTATTTAATATCCCGAATATATCCACTAAGGTCTAATGCAACTTATTTATTCAATATCTCATTTTCAGACTTGCTTAGGCTCCTAAAAGGTTCGTAGGCCCTAGGCACAGTGCCTACTGTGCCTAATGGATAAAATGGCCCCGCTGATCTGGATGTAAACCTGATTACGCCTTGGTTTTGGACTGCCATCAGTTGATGCGTTGTGCATTAGACACTGGCATGATTGAATTTACTAATTCATAATTAATTAATGATAACAGTTGCAATCCACTTTTCAGATTCCACTGGCGAGATCAGCGGTTCACTTGACCGACCTATTGGAGAATATCTGCAGCCAAATGAGCAACTACGCTGTCTCCACAAATGCAGATGGACGGCTCAGCTATGTACGAACTTCGTCTCGTGACGGATCTCCAGTGTCGTTAACCAACATCGAAATAACCGGAGAAATTCACAGCCAGCTGAAGTTTGCTGTAGGATTTCTTGATTTATCTGACATAATGGAAAAACATATTTGATAAGAAGAGAATGATTTTCCAGAATGAAGTCTTGCTTGATATGAGGTGTTTCTAAGTTATCTGATCAATCTACTGACTCTTAACATAATGATACATTATAATGATTGACATCTACGGGGTGCTCAATTGTGTAGCATGCGCTGGACTGTCAATCGAGAGGTCGGTGGTTCAAATCCAATGTCACCATGGCAGAAAATTTTGTTTGAGATTTCTGTTTCACAAGCACCCCTAGACAACTCGGCTATAATGAGTACACTGACCATCAGACACTGTTGGTGGGAAGACCGATGAGGGAGAGGACTGGCCACCCACCTCATATGTTGAGGCTAAGAAAATAAAGTTGCTAGCACTTCATACCCATGGCTGCCTCAGGGCTAGCTTAAAGGACTGCTCTTCTTCTAGTATACTACTGCATAAATTGGGTCCACAGTTAGTCCTCTGTATTTAGCTGATGATTAATATGTTGCACCTGTTAAATGTAAAAACATTCTTTGCTCTTATATAAATGATTTGTCAAAAAACCAGCCAAGAGGAAACCAGAAATCTTCTAAGGGACTTCATCTCTAGAAGTTTATTTTCAAAGGGGTTTGGATAACCATTTGTTAAGTCTCAAGTATGAAACCGAATATCAGATTTAGATAGTGTTAGGGTACAAATGTATGAAATAAGAAATGATGTAGTCGAAGTTTGATTATCCTTGTGATGGATGTAAATCTTATAAGCTGGAGTTTCAAATGTATGAAACCTGGTGTGATTTAAATATTTTGTTTTTGTTTGCTTGCAATACAGTGCGAGTCACTGGTAGAAGAACATGAAGAGGACCTGATTCCGTCATTCCAAGTCGGCTTGGACGACATGTCTGAGATAATCTGCTGTGATCTCATGAGTAAGCAGGCTGACATTACCTTTCATTTTGGCATTGCTACTTACTTTTGAGTACTATTACATCTTGTTATTATTCATTCATTCATAGGATTTCATGAATATTTATGTATGCGCCTGTTCAAGATTTCACAGTACTCAGAGCAGCTCCTGACTTAGAGTGCTCGCACTGAACATGAGCATTCATCCTAGCCTCCCGAGACGGTTACCAGTGAGAGACTTGCCCATTCATTCATTCAGAGGACTTATATAGCTCCCCTCCAAGATAACCTCCGACTGCAAGGCACCCAACATACCTCCGGCGATGGATTCGAACCCGCAACCCTCTGGCTGCAAGGCACCGAGTCATACCCTACACCACCGCGCCCCACAATATATGTAGGTATTTTAGTTCTTGTCCCTTCCATGCCTAGGATATCATGGATTTGCTTAAAGTATTAATATGCCTGGTGGAATAAATGACACAGTACAAAATGGGATGCAGCGGGCGATTAGTTAGCGTTCTCGCTACGTAGAGTGATTAATGTGGATCCTAGCCTCCCCAGATGGTTACCATGTAGGGACCTTGAGCAAGTCATTCACTCAAATTGCTCGGTGCCACCGATTGTTGCAGTCGTTAGATGTGGCACTTCAATATATGCACAATGATGTTAATAGTAGAATAGTTCTTATTATAAGCTCATCATCTGGGTCCATTGATTTGACCAGATGAAGTCAAACACGTTGTTTTGTAACTATAGGGTAAAATTTGAGCAAATTGTTCTGCAACTGCTGCAGTAGCGTCGCAATGTTGATTTAATATTATTTTCGTGATATCAAATGCAGGTAAAGATCTTTGTCGTTATATTTATCATCCTAAGATTTTTATAAATTTTAGGATAATGTTGTTGGTTTTTATAACTGCCTGATTTTTTTAGGTGTGTGCTCAAAGACCAATATAACCGACTATGAAGAGGCGACAAAAGCGGTTCATACAAGCCCAGTGAAGGAATCGGACAGTGCCGACGATGAGGAGGATGATGATGATGAGGAGGAGGAAAGGGAGGAGGAGGAGTCTGCAGGGGATGGCACAGTAGAACAATCCGATATTAAGAGCGAGTTATGATCAATTTACATTCAGAGAAACTACCAGACGTATCTTCACTTTCCTGTTCGAACATCAGCAACGTTTATAGAGATTTTTCAGAATCTACAAAGCCAGCAATGCAGTGTATTCAGATGGTAGATCTGATGAATTCTATGGTCGTGTTATGCTGCTGAGAAGTTTCTTGTCTGCTGTGCTCTGTAATGATGCTGTTTAAGACTCTAGGTTGAATCAGGACTTTCTTAGCCCTCATGACTCTAGGTTGAATCAGGACTTTCTTAGCCCTCATGACTCTAGGTTGAATTTAGGACTTTCTTGGCCCACATGACTCTAGGTTGAATCAGGACTTTCTTGGCCCTCATGACTCTAGGTTGAATCAGGACTTTCTTGGCCCTCATGACTCTAGGTTGAATCAGGACTTTCTTGGCCCTCATGACTCTAGGTTGAATCAGGACTTTCTTGGCCCTCATAGTCTTCCTTTCATTATTAGGTTCTTTTGTGTATGGATACAACTGAATTCTGTTTGCAGTACTGTAGCAGAGGGGTAAGCGGTCGGTTGTTAAGGGTCATAATGTAGCCAATTATTAGAGTGCTCCCTTGTAACCAGTAGCGTAATGAGGGGCGGCAGAGGGGGCAGCCGCTACCGGGTGCAGCACCAGGAGGGCGCAAAATTAGCTTTCAGTGGTACACAGTACAATGACAAGAACAATTGAAGTTAACAAGAAAATTAAAAGAGGGCGCAGTCATCAACCCTTGCCCCTGGCGCTGAAACCCTTCGTTATGCCACTGCTGGTAACTTGTGGTTAGCGTTCTGGGCTGTCAATCGAGAGGTGGGGGTTCAAATGGGCAGAAATTTGGTTTGAGATTTCTGCTCCAACTGCACTCCATAGCCAACTCCACTATAATGAGTACACTGCCCGTACACTGTTGGTCGGAAGATGAGACGGCGAGGGAGAGGAATAGCCACTCACCCTCATATGCCGAGGCTAAGCAAATGAAGTCGCTAACACTTCATAGCCATGACTAGCTCTTCATTTCTTCACCTTGTAATGCTGAGTATGGGTTCAACCTCCTGAGATGGTTACTGTGCAGGGACCTTGAGCAAGTTCATCACCCAGTTGCAACAGCACCATCGATTGATGTTTGGTCATTAGATAATGGCACTTAATAAATGCATAGTAATAAGGGTCAGCCTTTCATCTCTGCATCGGATTTTTCAGTCATTCACATATTGATGTTCAGCATGGTCGTGCATTTGGGAAATGATATCCTGTGGTTGAATTGCTTTTGTTGTGCACAGTATTTTAGCGAAACCGATTTTTGTTAGAACCCAGTTATTCTAGCAAGGAGATGTCTTCTAAACCACTTGATAGCCTTGTTATTGTATGTTCTATTAAACGAGAGTCTCCAAGGTTCTGTTGGTGACTGTGACTGATAATAATAAGCCAAGTCAGTTCTTGTGTATGAGAAATGCTTTAAGATTTGGAATACAGATGTTGAGCACTGGATGTCTGAAGAATTTAGGTTCTTGTGTTTATACTGATACATGATTGAGTCACTGAAGTGCGTGCGTGTGTGCTATACTATACTATACTATTTACAGATTTATAAAAGCGCCTCTCACAGTACAACCTAATCAGAGGCCCTAATCAGAGGCGCTTCCAGTGCGAAGGGCCCCTCGAAAAAAGGAAAGTGTGTGTGTGTGTGTGTGTGTGTGTGTGTGTGTGTGTGTGTGTGTGTGTGTGTGTGTGTGTGTGTGTGTGTGTGTGTGTGAGTAAGTAAGTATATACTTGTTGGCCTGTATTGATTTCTTGATCTCTTGGTGTAACTATGGGTTTATAGTAGGCCTTGACATAACTTTAAATGTGAGACCCAGTTTAGTGTTGCAGACTTCTAGTGGGGTCCAAGTGAACTTGTAATAGATCATAGACATGAAGCTTAATGATTTTTTGTCTTTTTAAGTTTATATAGCTGCTGTGTCTAGTTGGTGGTATGTTTAACAACAGTCTGAACTTAAGTCATAAGTTCAAAACTATCTTAACAATTTTGAGGAAGAGGACATTTAGGCGGGGTAGAAAATGGGGTGATCATGTTTGGTTAGCTTTAGGTGAAGTGGAAATTTTTCTGTTCGGGGCGTCTATCCCTTTCACGAACAATGGTGCAGTCTCCTTCAGAAGCACAGTTGACTACATTGTATTTTAATGATGTCTGCTTAGTAATTGGGACATCAAACATTCAACGTTTAATGCTGTCAACATTTTTGATGACTTGGTAATCCATCGAAATTTGCAAGGACTTTTTTATAACCATCCACCACCTCTCCTCCAATTCAGATTTCCATTCAATTTTCTGAAAAACGATAGAGTAATGTGTCCATTTATGGAGTGTTACATCATCAGAAGGAATGAACTGAAATTAAGTCGAGTGAGTGCATATCAGAACTTTTTTGGTCTTTTTTATTTCAGAAGCACAGAAGGGGTCTTCCATTAAAAATGTTTTTCAAGAGGTGGTCACCCAAAGTACGAGTAAGGGTTTAATATGCAAAGTCATAACTTTGGTCTAGAAAGTAAGGACACCAAATTTTGCTCCCTTTGCGACTTAAAGAATTGTAATGAAGCCGTTTTTGTGCCATGTAAACCCGTGCTTTTCATTCCAGCAGAATGTCAAGCACGGGTTGGATTTTTGTGCTGGACATGGTAGTATCAAAGTATCCCACCTTGTAGCACATTTGGCTCTGCAAGATCAGCAGTATAGCCTAATCTTGATCTTGGTACTACACTGGAGTACGGACGTCGCAATTAAGGGGATCATTGGGTGCATGACAATGCAGAGAAGGGGAGGGAGGGAGGGAGGGGTTCAGTGTAGATAATTTTTTGCAGATCTCACAAAGCCTTAAGATCTCACTTAAGCCTCGTTGTGCAGTTACAGCATGGTAGCAGCGTACGTGTTAAACTGTCCAGGTCTTCTGTAATGAAGAGTCCTATGCAACTTAGGAGCCACAATTGTTTTCTAGGAAGGTTGACCCCCACGGCCGGGTTTATAGGCTACATGGGCGCCAGCCTAGGAACGCCACCACTTACGGGCCCCACCAGGTGCAATTTTATGGGGGGTGGGTCCCTTCACTACATGTGTCGTCTGACTAGGGAAGAGAATCTAAGAGTGACTCAATTGATCTTAGTGGTAATTAAGCTTCTGAACAATCACTGTACTAAAATAACTAAATAGCCTAATCATAATTTTGAGATATGGGGCTGTCCTTGTAAGTTGTTGGAGACTGCACATCAACAAAGGCAAAAAATCCTTGGGCCCACCCTCCCTAAATTCGGTCCTGTTGACCGCTAATTAAAGTACTCCGCTGATGGTTGATGTTGTTACGGTACGTGTGCCTTGACAGTTGAGTTTCCTGTAAACATTTGCAGACTGCAGTGGCGTAACGAAGGAGGGGCAACCGCTCCGGGGCGCAGCACAAGAGGCGCAAAATTAGCTTTCAGTGGTACATTATAGTACTATGACAAGAACGTTTAAAGTCAACAAGAATATTAAAAAGGGGCGCAGTCATCAACTCTTGCCCCTGGGCGCTGAAACTCCTCGTTAGGCCACTGGCTGACTGCATGCTCAGAAGCGTAGCCAGACTTAAATTCAAGAGGAGGCAATTCCAGGAGTCATCCAGATGTAGTGGGGTTTGGTCAATCGAAGTTTCAGCATATAAGAAAGCAAGAGAAGGCAACTGCCTCCTCGTGACTCCATGTGGCTACGCCTATGGGTCTGTTCCCTCATGCGAAGCTGTCTTGCTGGCTCTGCTCCTCATTATCTTAGGGCTTTTTGTACCCCAGTATTTTCTCTGCACAGTCGTTCCTCCCTAGGTCCTCGGCCCATGGTTACTTGGTTCTCCCGCGGGTGCGTACTTCAATGGCCCAGTCTAGGAGTTTCGCTATTGTTGGTCCCAATAGCTGGAACCAGTTACCTCAGCCCCTCGGGACTGACCTTTTTCTCTATTTCTTTTTTCCGCCAGCGCCTGAAAACCTCTCTTTACCAGTGAAGACACTGGCCCGGGTCGGGAGCGCCTCTGTTTTGAGTGGCGCTATATAAATGCTCGATTACGATTACGATTACATCGTAGTTGAACGAGCCGGCAAAATTAAGCAGTCACTCGGAGAAATGGAACTAAATGATTGGCTACAAGACGCACGTGATCAACATCGGTGCTGTGATTGGATAGGACTACTGATTGTTAACGTCATCTTGTGCAACAAACGCTTTAATGATGACGTAAAATCCTTGGCCATTGCAAAGCAGACTTCAAAGCCAAGACGTGAAGTGAAGTGAAGACAAGAGGTATTATTTTAATTCAGATAATAATTATTCTGCTATATATTTCCAACGCCAACTTCAACTTCAAAGCCAAGATGTGAAGTGAATTAAGATACGAGGTACCATATTTAAATTCAGATTCTTTTTTAGAGAACACTTTAAAAGACAGGATTGAACTTTATCAAAGATAGTACTGAACATTTACTTGCATGTTTAAACTGAACTTTAAATTGGTTTGAACTTATGGTAATTTGAAGTTGACTAGGGTGGGGGTTTTAGCAAATAAAATTAAATGAAAAGTCCAGATCGAAAGTCAACCGTAGTATGGCCAACATGGAAGCAAAGCAACGCCAACTTCAAACGCCAACTTCAACTTCAAACGTCAACGCCAACTTCAAACGCCAACTTCAACTTCAAACGCCAACGCCAACTTCAAACGCCAACGCCAACGCCAACTTCAAACGCCAACGCCAACTTCAACTTCAAACGCCAACGCCAACTTCAAACGCCAACTTCAAACGCCAACTTCATCTTCAAACGTCAACGCCAACACCAACTTCAACTTCAAAGCCAAGATGTGAAGTGAAGATACGAGGTACCATATTTAAATTCAGATTCTTTATTAGAGAACACATTAAAAGACAGGACTGAATTTTATCAAAGATAGTACTGAACATTTACTTGCATATTGAAACTGAACTTTAAATTGGTTTGAACTTATGGTAATTTGAAGTTGACGAGGGGTGGGGGTTTTAGCAAATAAAATTAAATGAAAAGTCCAGATCGAAAGTCAACCGTAGTATGGCCAACATGGAAGCAAAGCAACGCCAACTTCAAACGCCAGCTTCAACTTCAAGCGCCAACGCCAACTTCAACTTCAAACGTCAACGCCAACTTCAAATTCAAACGCCAACGCCAACGCTAACTTCAAAGGCCAACGCCAACTTCAAACGCCAACGCCAACTTCAAACGCCAACTTCAACTTCAAACGCCAACGCCAACTTCAAACGCCAACGCCAACTTCAAACGCCAACTTCAACTTCAAACGCCAACGCCAAATTCAACTTCAAACGCCAATGCCAACTTCAACTTCAAACGCCAACGCCAACTTCAAACGCCAACTTCAACTTCAAACGCCAACTTCAACTTCAAACGCCAACTTCATCTTCAAACGCCAACGCCAACTTCAACTTCAAACGCCAACGCCAACGCCAACTTCAAATCCAAGATGTGAAGTGAAGATACGAGGTACCATATTTAAATTCAGATTCTTTATTAGAGAACACTTTAAAAGACAGGACTGAACTTTATCAAAGATAGTACTGAACATTTACTTGCATGGCCTATTTAAACTGAACTTTAAATTGGTTTGAACTTATGGTAATTTGAAGTTGACGAGGGGTGGGGGTTTTAGCAAATAAAATTAAATGAAAAGTCCAGATCGAAAGTCAACCGTAGTATGGCCAACCTGAAAGCAAAGCAACGCCAACTTCAAACGCCAACTTCAACTTCAAACGCCAACTGCAACTTCAAACGCCAACTTCAACTTCAAACGCCAACGCCAACTTCAACTTCAAACGCCAACGCCAACTTCAAACGCCAACTTCAAACGCCAACTTCATCTTCAAACGTCAACGCCAGCTTCAACTTCAAGCGCCAAAGCCAACTTCAACTTCAAACGCCAACGCCAACTTCAACTTCAAAGCCAAGATGTGAAGTGAAGATACGAGGTACCATATTTAAATTCAGATTCTTTATTAGAGAACACTTTAAAAGACAGGACTGAACTTTATCAAAGATAGTACTGAACATTTACTTGCATATTTAAACTGAACTTTAAATTGGTTTGAACTTATGGTTTGAAGTTGACGAGGGGTGGGGGTTTTAGCAAATAAAATTAAACGAAAAGTCCAGATCGAAAGTCAACCGTAGTATGGCCAACATGAAAGCAACGCAACTTCAACTTCTTCAAACGCCAACGCCAACTTCATCTTCAAACGCCAACTTCAACTTCAAACGCCAACGCTTCAAACGCCAACGCCAACTTCAAACGCCAACGCCAACTTCAAACGCCCACGCCAATTTCAAACGCCAACTTCAACTTCAAACGCCAACGCCAAATTCAACTTCAAACGCCAATGCCAACTTCAACTTCAAACGCCAACGCCAACTTCAAACGCCAACTTCAACTTCAAACGCCAACTTCAACTTTAAACGCCAACTTCATCTTCAAACGCCAACGCCAACTTCAACTTCAAACGCCAACTTCAACTTCAAATCCAAGATGTGAAGTGAAGATACGAGGTACCATATTTAAATTCAGATTCTTTATTAGAGAACACTTTAAAACAGGACTTTATCAAAGATAGTACTGAACATGTACTTGCATAGCCTATTTAAACTGAACTTTAAATTGGTTTGAACTTATGGTAATTTGAAGTTGACGAGGGGTGGGGGTTTTAGCAAATAAAATTAAATGAAAAGTCCAGATCGAAAGTCAACCGTAGTATGGCCAACCTGGAAGCAACGCAACGCCAACTTCAAACGCCAACTTCAACTTCAAACGTCAACGCCAACTTCAAACGCCAACTTCAACTTCAAACGCCAACGCCAACTTCAACTTCAAACGCCAATGCCAACTTCAACTTCAAACGCCAACGCCAACGCTAACTTCAAACGCCAACGCCAACTTCAAACGCCAACTTCATACGCCAACTTCAAACGCCAACTTCAAACGCCAACGCGAACTTCAAACGCCAACTTCATCTTCAAACGTCAACGCCAGCTTCAACTTCAAGCGCCAAAGCCAACTTCAACTTCAAACGCCAACGCCAACTTCAACTTCAAAGCCAAGATGTGAAGTGAAGATACGAGGTACCATATTTAAATTCAGATTCTTTATTAGAGAACACTTTAAAAGACAGGACTGAATTTTATCAAAGATAGTACTGAACATTTACTTGCATATTTAAACTGAACTTTAAATTGGTTTGAACTTATGGTAATTTGACGAGGGGTGGGGGTTTTAGCAAATAAAATTAAACGAAAAGTCCAGATCGAAAGTCAACCGTAGTATGGCCAACATGAAAGCAACGCCAACTTCAAACGCCAACTTCAACTTGAAGCGCCAACGCCAACTTCATCTTCAAACGCCAACTTTAACTGCAAACGCCAGCTTTAACTTCAAACGCCAACGCCAACTTCAAACGCCAACGCCAACTTCAAACGCCAACGCCAATTTCAAACGCCAACTTCAACTTCAAACGCCAACGCCAAATTCAACTTCAAACGCCAACGCCAACTTCAACTTCAAACGCCAACTTCAACTTCAAACGCCAACTTCAACTTCAAACGCCAACTTCAACTTCAAACGCCAACTTCATCTTCAAACGCCAACGCCAACTTCAACTTCAAACGCCAACTTCAACTTCAAATCCAAGATGTGAAGTGAAGATACGAGGTACCATATTTAAATTCAGATTCTTTATTAGAGAACACTTTAAAAGACAGGACTGAACTTTATCAAAGATAGTACTGAACATGTACTTGCATAGCCTATTTAAACTGAACTTTAAATTGGTTTGAACTTATGGTAATTTGAAGTTGACAAGGGGTGGGGGTTTTAGCAAATAAAATTAAATGAAAAGTCCAGATCGAAAGTCAACCGTAGTATGGCCAACCTGGAAGCAACGCAACGCCAACTTCAAACGCCAACTTCAAACGTCAACGCCAACTTCAAACGCCAACTTCAACTTCAAACGCCAACGCGAACTTCAACTTCAAACGCCAATGCCAACTTCAACTTCAAACGCCAACGCCAACGCTAACTTCAAACGCCAACGCCAACTTCAAACGCCAACTTCATACGCCAACTTCAAACGCCAACGCGAAATTCAAACGCCAATTTCATCTTCAAACGTCAACGCCAGCTTCAACTTCAAGCGCCAAAGCCAACTTCAACTTCAAACGCCAACGCCAACTTCAACTTCAAAGCCAAGATGTGAAGTGAAGATACGAGGTACCATATTTAAATTCAGATTCTTTATTAGAGAACACTTTAAAAGACAGGACTGAACTTTTATCAAAGATAGTACTGAACATTTACTTGCATATTTAAACTGAACTTTAAATTGGTTTGAACTTATGGTAATTTGACGAGGGGTGGGGGTTTTAGCAAATAAAATTAAACGAAAAGTCCAGATCGAAAGTCAACCGTAGTATGGCCAACATGAAAGCAACGCCAACTTTCAAACGCCAACTTCAACTTCAGGCGCCAACGCCAACTTCAACGTCAAACGCCAACTTTAACTGCAAACGCCAACTTTAACTTCAAACGCCAACGCCAACTTCAAACGCCAACGCCAACTTCAAACGCCAACTTCAACTTCAAACGCCAACGCCAAATTCAACTTCAAACGCCAACGCCAACTTCAACTTCAAACGCCAACGCCAACTTCAAACGCCAACTTCAACTTCAAACGCCAACGCCAACTTCAAACGCCAACGTCAACTTCAAACGCCAACTTCAAACGCCAACGCCAACTTCAAACGCCAACTTCAACTTCAAACGCCAACTTCAACTTCAAACGCCAACTTCATCTTCAAACGCCAACGCCAACTTCAACTTCAAACGCCAACTTCAACTTCAAACGCCAACGCCAACTTCAACTTCAAATCCAAGATGTGAAGTGAAGATACGAGGTACCATATTTAAATTCAGATTCTTTATTAGAGAACACTTTAAAAGACAGGATTGAACTTTATCAAATATAGTACTGAACATTTACTTGCATATTTAAACTGAACTTTAAATTGGTTTGAACTTATGGTAATTTGACGAGGGGTGGGGGTTTTAGCAAATAAAATTAAATGAAAAGTCCAGATCGAAAGTCAACCGTAGTATGGCCAACATGAAAGCAAAGCAACTTCAACTTCAAACGCCAACTTCAACTTCAGGCGCCAACGCCAACTTCAACTTCAAACGCCAACTTCAACTTCATACGCCAACTTCAACTTCAGACGCCAACTTCAACTTCAAACGCCAACGCCAAATTCAACTTCAAACGCCAACTTCAACTTCAAACGCCAACGCCAAATTCAACTTCAAACGCCAACGCCAACTTCAACTTCAAAGCCAAGATGTGAAGTGAAGATACGAGGTACCATATTTAAATTCAGATTCTTTATTAGAGAACACTTTAAAAGACAGGACTGAACTTTATCAAAGATAGTACTGAACATTTACTTGCATATTTAAACTGAACTTTAAATTGGTTTGAACTTATGGTAATTTGATGTTGACGAGGGGTGGGGGATTTAGCAAATAAAATTAAATTAAAAGTCCAGATCGAAAGTCAACCGTAGTATGGCCAACATGGAAGCAAAGCAACGCCAACTTCAAACGCCAACTTCAACTTCAAGCGCCAACGCCAACTTCAACTTCAAACGCCAACTTCAGCTTCAAACGCCAACTTCAACATCAAACTCCAACGCCAACTTCAAACGCCAACGTCAACTTCAACATCAAACGCCAACGCCAACTTCAAACGCCAACTTCAACTTCAAACGCCAACGCCAACTTCAACTTCAAACGCCAACGCCAACTTCAAACGCCAATGCCAACTTCAACTTCAAACGCCAACTTCAACTTCAAACGCCAACTTCAACTTCAAAGTCAGGATGTGAAGTGAAGACACGAGGTATTCTAACGATTCTTTTACTTTATGGTACCTGTAGACCTATAGAACTGTGAGAGAACACTTTAAAACACAGAACTGAACATTAGCTCGTAGCATATTAATTTTAAACTTAGCTTTTGTTTGAGAAAGGTGATAACCAAATGCATCATTATTTCTCTTGTGTGTTAGTTTAGGCGCATTTGGGTAGTTCATTCATCTACAGCCATTTAATTTTGAGGCCATTTAATTTATTTTATATTTTATTTAGTTTTCAAAGGGTTGGGCTTGGTCTCCTATGTCCTTACAACCTGACTACGCTTTGTGCTAAATGAGCTTTGCTTTTTCTCTGTTTCTTGCTTGTTTCACCACATGTGCTTCATATTGTTGTATTGTATTGTATTTAACCATTTGTAAAGCGCCTCTAGTAGGGTGAACCGTTCAGAAGCGCTAGGTCCCGTGACAAAAAGCAGGTTTTGAGAAAAGCGAAGGAAGAAGAGAGACTGCTAGATAGAATTGTAGAGCGAACAGAAGGAGAAAGCGCGTTCCAAAGAGAGGGACCAATTGAAGCAAAGCAACGAGATTGAGCCATAGCAGTTCTAGTACGGGGAACCAAGAGGTCAGTCAAGTCTATTGGAGGAACGAAGTGGACGGTGGGAGGAAGCTGAATGAGGCCGAAGTATTACGCCAACCAGATATTTCGGGGCAAGACCCTTCTGAGCCTTGAAGGTCAGAGTGAGGATTTTAAATTGTATGCGAGCAGCGAGAGGGAGCCAATGAAGTTCATCAAACATAAAGTTCCAGATACGAGACTATCGGGGAAGGCGGGCTATCAGTCTAGCAGCTGTGTTGAGCACCGACTGAAGAGGAGAGAGACGAACGTTAGGATGCTTTTCTTGTTTTACTTGTTCCGTATTCATTCATTCATTCATTCATTCATTCATTCATTCATTCATTTAAGATATTTATATAGCGCCCCTTCAAGATTTCTACTCAGAGGCGCTCCCGACTACAGCGCGGACACTGAATCGGAGTTTCACGCCGAAGCGCATGAGCAATTGCGAGTGAAGGACTTGCCCAGGGTCCCTACGCGGCGGCTTGAGGTAGATTCGAACCCGCAACCCTCCGGCTGCAAGGCACAAATATACCCCCTTGAGGTGGATTCGAACCCGCAACCCTCCGACTGCAAGGCACCGAACATACCGAATACGAATAAATGACTCAACTAAACTCGTTAATTTAAAATTATTACGTCATCGCCAGGCACGGTGAACGTTTCAAAATTATTAACGGACAAATTTCACGTACATTAATTCCAGATACACTGTAGTCGCTGCTCGCCTTAGCCTATACAGTGGCCCAGCGGTTCAAGGTCACTATTAGTGAGTAGTCCGTTCAAACGTTAACGCATTCTTCAGCGTTGGAGTGTAGAATGTGTTCTAGTAGGCGTCGTGACGTCACGAGCGGTCGTCACGAGTTGATTTGGATCGTGATCGTATTCGCAGTATTTTGTCACGAGATGAGTTACACTGACTGCTCAACGAAGACGAAATTGGCGAGGGCAAACAAGGGAAAACGGTTAAAAAAACCGGCGGAGAAGAAGAAGAAGGTTCCATCATATCCGAAGAACTTCTTCCCGGCCAATTTGTACAAAGAAAACGGCGGACTATATGAAAATGCAGGCAATTAATTTCTGATACTGTTATTGGATCCTGTAACATCTATAGGCCTTATTTTAAAAGAACTAGGCTATAAGATACGGTATGCCTATTTTATCGCAACATCAAGGTTACTATAATGTATAGCCATATACTGGTATTAAACACGTAGCTAATAGGCCTACAATACAGCTGTGTATTGATATTGCCCTAACAGTGCTGATCAGCTCTCGGGCTTTCTCGGTCGCTGCAGCATTTGACTTCGCCGCTCAATTCAATTCGCTCCGTCAATTCTTCCATGTCATTCGATCAGGTCTTACAAGTTTTAGACCTGAATGACATGTGTCCTAATGAATCTTACAAGACTTATTTAGCCTGAACCGCCGTGCCATTGTAAGCTTATAGTCTAAGACGAGCAGTGACTACTATATAGTGTATCTGAACTAATATGTCTTAATTAATGAGTCTTATAAGTTTAGACTCATCTCTTTCATCTTGCATACTAAACGTAAGAAGGACGTGAGTTCGATACCCGCTAGCTCATAAGGCTGACTCAGCCCTCCACTCTCTAGGGGCGACTGTAAAACGAACAGTAGGACAGATGTGCGCCTTGCAGGCCGTCATGCAGTTAAACTCGACGCCTGTTAAACTTGTTAACATCTGTTACTACTACGGCATATCGTGTAATCTTACTGCATACGTACTTGTCAGTTTGAATTAACAAATGAATATTATTAATATTTGTTTTAAATCTAGTATTGCAATGTTTTGTTATTTAGTTGTTTGGCTATGATTTAGCCCTAACATTGTTATTTAAGTTGAATTTTCTATATGATCATAAAAATCGTCTTGCCATCAGTAAATGTAATGGAAAAGGGGCAGCCCTGCAATAGCGGATTATTTTATCCTTTAGGGGTGTCCTGTTGACGGCATCAGCAGATTAACATTTTTTTTAAATGACTGATTGTTAATTAATTGTGCTGTTGTTGATTCAATAAAACGGCTGATTGATTGATTGATTGATTGATTGATTGATTACTGACGTTCGGTCATAGACTCATAGTTAGTCGGTGCATGGGCGTACCCAGAAAAAATTTCGGAGGGGGTTTTAAGATTTCGGGGGTTTCCATTGAAAATCGTCGCAAAGTTTAGGTTTTTTGTATTTTGCATGTAAAAGCATATAAAAAGTATTCGGAAACTTTTTTGGGGTGTTTGAACCCGATAAACCACTCCCTAAATACACCCATGAGTCAGTCGTTAAGTCAGACAGCCAGTGATTCGGTCGGACGATGATTTGTGTATTGCAGGCTGTCTGTTCTGTTAGTAGTTAAGATTTATGTCTTCTCTCATTTGTGTTCTTGTGAATTGTTTCAATTGCATAACTGTACACTGTAACCGGTTGCGGTTTGTCAACCGGATTGTTTCAATAAACGAAAATATATTGTTCTTCCAGAGTTCGTTTTCGAAGGTCATCCGTCTGAGTTGGTCATTCCGTGTGTGCCTCCGGGTGAAAAGGAGCCGAAAAACAAACAGATGTACGACTGGCGATTCACGGACGGAAGAGGGGTGATGAACAACTACCGCTTCAACGTCAATCCGAAGACGGGCGACCTGAAGATTAGCAAGCCAGATGCTGACACTGACGGTTACTACAAGTGCAACATCGTAATGCCAGATGAATCCATCATAGCCTACCGACACGTCGTCATGAGTACGTGGGCCATGTTGGCGTCTTGTTGTATTGTATTCAAACATTTATAAAGCGCCTCTCATAGGGTGAACCATTCAGAGACGCTCCCAGTGCGCAAGGCCAAAGAGAAGAAAAAGGTTTTGAGAAAAGCAAAGGTGGAAGAGAGGTTACTAGCTAGAATTCGAGAGCGAGTAGATGGAGACAGCGCATTCCAAAGAAAGGGACCAATTACCTCGGGGAAAATAATAATAATAATAATAATAATAATAATAATAATAATAATAATAATAATAACTACGCAGATAATAATAACTATGCAGATAAAGGCTACTTGATTAAATTACTGGTGTGTGTGTGTGTGTGTCTGTGCAGATTCTGTGTGTGTGTGTGTGTGTGTGTGTGTGTGTGTGTGTGTGTGACGAGGCCTGACCCTCCAGACAAATTTCCTGAAGACGAGCAATTTTTCACCCTCCAGACAAATTTCCTACTCCTTAAAAGCAATAATAATAATAATAATAATAATAATAATAATAATAGTAATAATAATAATAATAATAATATGCAACACAATGGAAAAAAAAACCCGTAATAATAATAATAATATCTTAGAGCCTGAGGGATTCTTTCTACCTCGGGCGATAAAAATAATAAAATAATAATAATAATAATAATAATAATAATAATAATAATAATAATAATAATAATAAGTCCCTGAGGGATACCTCGGGGCATAGAAAAAATAATAATAATAATAATAATAATAATAATAATAATAATAATAATAATAACAACAACAACAATAATAGTAGGCTAAAGATAATAATAATAAAATATAAAATAATAATAATACATAACCAATTAACCATGAATATGTATATGTTTACTCGACCTGCAGCCGTGTTTTATCCGGTCTGGAAGAACTTGGCTTCCATAAGTGTCGCCATTCGTAGCAAATGCGACGATCCGATTGTTACGCAGATACTGGACCAGCAGAACGCGGCCAACATTCAACGCCTCTGCCAAGCTCAGATGAGGGACGACTGTCCATACGAGTTCGTCGTCCAGAAAGGCGACAAGTCCGTCGAATTAGTAAATGTGGTACGTAGACGTGCCTCGGGTATATGCGAGTTCAATTTAATAATAATAATAATAATAATAATAATAATAATAATAATAATAATAATAATAATAATAATAATAATAAAGGCAGGGATTCCGTCAATAAAGGAACCACCAGGTCTACTACGCACGGACGGCAGAAGACCAGACGGCCTGACAATGATTCCATGGCGCGCGGGTCGTCATCTGGTGTGGGACGCGACGGTGGTAGATACCCTTGCTCCATCATACATCCAGGCCACCGCAGCGACGGCGGGCGCGGCAGCCGAGATCGCCACGGACAGGAAAATGACCAAGTACAATGCACTCTTAAATACGCACTTTTTCGTGCCTCTAGCTCTCGAGACCTTAGGTCCAATTAACACCACTGGCCAAAACTTTATATCAGATCTAGGTCGTAGTCTGACGCTGTCCACAGGAGACAAGAGAGAGACCTGCTTCTTGCTGCAGCGTCTCTCTATAACTGTCCAGCGGTTCAACTCGGTGGCTTTCCGCGGCACTTTAGCGGAGCCAGACCTTAGGGAGATGTGCCACTAACGGCACTTATGACGCTCATTTTAGACTGCTACTGCATGCTTGTCTATTGTAGCTTTCAGTATTGATGTTGATTGATGGAGAGAATAAATATTGTTGATAATAATAATAATAATAATAATAATAATAATAATAATAATAATAATAATAATAATAATAATAATAATAATAGTAATATAATAATAATAGTAGTAATAGTAATAGTAATAATAATAATAATATTAATAATAATAACGCCTCTCGTTCGCACTACTATTTGGAAACGCTCTATTTCTGTTTTAGCCACCTCGGATTGCAACAATAGTATAACCCAGTGGTTCTTAACCTTTTCAAGGGAGCCGAACCCCAAGAGAAATCCATGACCACTCACCGAACCCCTCAAGTTTGAACAATAAGTTTTTAACTAACGGGAACAAAAGAAAATAAAAAATTGTACCAAAATGTGATACAATATTAATACATTCAATACATGAATTACTAACAGTTAACTAACCGTACCACCACTACCAATTGCATCCTAATGTTTCCTTTGTTGTTGCCGTTTAAAGTAGCAAATGAGTTTTCACTCACACTCACTGACCCAGAATATGTATAATTGTGTATATTTCAGAGGACCTATGCCGAACCCCTGGCACTGGCTCACCGAACCCCAGGGGTTCGGTCGAGCACTGGTTAAGAAACACTGGTATAACCCGAGACTAAATGACGGCTTATAAAAATATTGAAATAGCCATTTTTTATCAGTCTGTAAAATAATAATAATAATAATAATAATAATAATAATGATGATGATGATGATGATGATGATGATGATGATGACGACGACGACGACGATGATGATGATGATGATGATGATGATTGATTATGATAATGATGATGATGATGATGATGATGATGATGATGATGATGATGATGATGATGATGATGATGATGATGTTGTTGATGATGATGATGATGATGATGAT